>VDFB02270651.1:195482766-195615097 GCA_007258455.2 Sequoia sempervirens
ATTAATTTCAAAAAAAATAGTAGATTAGAAACTAAAATCGGAGCACTTCAACTTTTTTTCTTGCTGCATCTTGAAATTTTGAGCGTAACTATCTTCAATTTCTCATGCAAATCAGATTTTCCTGATTTCAGAAAAAGAAAAAGAAAAAGAAAAAAAAAAGGTGCATCTTAAGAGCCAAAATTGTGTCACAGATCCATGCACTTACCCATGTATGTATATAGACGAGAGTCTATGTGAATACACATATATGTGCCTACTTAAGTTATTGGTTTGTGCATCATTCTAAAATAAATCCATTAAATCAGATTGCTATCACTTAATAATGTTCCATTTTGATGTTTCCATTTTTCAGTAATTCAAGAAATAGTTGAAACTAGAACTAAATATGTATTAACAATTTCTCACATACTGTTGTTCCATTTGTATCACAAAAGTTATAATATTCAATGATGTTGTTTACATATAAGCACTTTCTTACTTTAAGTAGAAAAATATTGTTTCCAACTAAACAATTACAAAACAAGTTGTTTCATATAGAACATTCACAATTTGTATCTACACAATGCTATTTTAGTTAAACAGTTACTTTAGAAACAAGAATTTTTTCAGCTAAACATACACTTTCACAACAAAAAATATCATTTTCCATAGAACATTCACTATTTACAATAATACAATGTTGTTTCTAGCTAAACAGTTATAGTTTATGACAAAACAATGTCATTTCCAACAGAACATTCACCGTTTACAATAATTCAATGTTGTTTCCAATTAAACAATTACAGAACAATAACGTTACAAATAAATTCTCACTATTTTTAACAGAACGAGGTTGTTTACAATGAACAGATAATGAACAATGTTGTTTAATCCATAATATTTATTACAATTAACTTAACTATCAATATCAAGGAAAAGCCATTAAAATTTTATTAACAAAATCAGGCTAACCCAACTTCATTCATAAAAATAGAATGTCCATTATTCAAAACTTTAAATACATAAACAATACTGAAAATTCATTGTGCAACTATATATGAATAAAATGAATCTAAGAACAACATTCTTGTTGTTGTGAAACCTAAGCAATCATTTTGATATTAGACAAAACTTAGAAGTTTTTGGGGTTCTTTGATAGAACTCGTGTGCTTTCAAGGTTATAAGCAAAGCATTCACTGGTCACTCTAGGAGCGACTACTCCTTATATGACTAATACATTTCTTCCTTAGCTAATCGAGGGTCATATTCGAGAATTACCATCAAAGGCATGTTGGTTTTAAACCATGTGTACTTTGACATGCAGACTTATATCTATAATATTTTCAAAGAAAACAGCTCATCAATCTTGTAGATTAAACCTTACATGGTTTTAATGAATCTAAAACTTAATTCCTCCATCATTCCTTTTGAACAATGGCTACATCATAAAATAATAGTATATATACATATGACATATTCTTATAACAATTTTTTAAGCCCTTTACCATTATCAGCCGAGACAATAATGAATATCAATACATTGGAAATAAAACACAAAGGTATTATGCCCTTCCCATAGGAATGATAGTCAATCCTCTACAATGATTTAATATGTTAAAATACACTATCAATCAGAATGGAATTCCAATAACCATAGTATGGCTAGCACCATCATGCAAGATCAAGTGACAACCAATTCAATAATGGCTTCTAAGCCTCAACGTAGCTCTACTGGCTAGCCGATAAGGCACTAAACTTAGGTATCATCCATGCAAGGTAGGCTGATTAGCCATGCAACCCAAAAGGTGGTCAAAACTTCACAAACATCCGACTCAAGGCCGTAACAAAAACAGATAGAAAAATACATTTTACTGTGCTATTGAGTTATTCGATAGTATGAAAAGAATATTGCTATTATTTTGATGGAAATGATAATAAAATGAAGCTTATTTTTCAAAAAGGATTGATTTACTTTGAAATCGAGCATTTCTCTGAAGCTTTCGATTGATTTTTCCCTTCCTTGAGCTCTTCTTCCCCACATTTTTCCTTCAAGCCAGTTTCTTCTATTTGCTGTGCTTTTTCCTCTATTATGCCTTTCAAGATAGAAACATTTTTGCATGATGTTGAGCCATTTCCATTATTGCCATTATTGCTCACTATCTGATTTAATTTAATCAACCATAATGTGTATCCAAGCCACGATGTGGGGAGTCTTCCCATGTTTCCCATTAAGATTGATATTGTCCATTATCAATTTCGAATTCAATTTCTTATTTTCATATAAATATAAATATGTGTATATATATATATATATACCACACATGTATATATATATTTATGTATATAGTTACATATTTGTTATACACTTACATTTACTTATTTACATACACATTTTGATATATATATATACTCTCTCTCTCTCTCTCTCTCTCTCTATATATATATATATATATATATATATATATATATGTTTATATGTTTGTTGGTAAATGCTGATATGTTTCATAGTCTATTATTTTTAAAATAATAGAAATAAAAATGAACTTTTATTCTATTTCTGAGCATCAATATATTGAAATGAAATCATATCTTATTTCATTTTTTTCTGATTTACATACATTCATTCATTTGGTAAGCCACATTTTATTTTCTTTCAAATTTGAACTCACATAGTATCAGGATAGACAATCAAATAACAATTTGTATGTAGGAGGTATTTTTCCATAGCGTGTCAAATTATGATAATGCTATCAGGATTCAACCGTGTAGTTTCGAGTCAAACTCATTGACCCATGTTTCATGAGTAGTGGTTCAACAAGAACCCATCTCTCATGATATCAAATGGTCCTTAGCACTCATTGCATAGGTGATGCTCAACTGAGGTCAGATTAGCATTCCAGTTTTCAAGGTTAAGAGTTGTGCATTTGCAAAACCTTCAGCAAGTGTTGTGCCTTATGAACCATTCATAATAGAGCCCCTTTAGCTCATCAATTGATAAGTAGGAGGTATTTTTCCACAGCACGGTTGAATCCTGATAGCAATATCATAATTTGTATGTGTTTTTTTGTACCTCAAGTCTATTCTTTTTAGTTGACTCAATACAATTCCTTATATTAATTTAACTGAAGTTAGCATTCCATTTCATGGTGTGTGCACCTAAATTCCATCTAGCTTACCATTCGACCTAGCTAAACAATCCTACTTCAACCATGTTCTCATCCTTCAACCTGTCACCTTGCAACTGCACATACTTGCACTTGCAAAATTGATCAATAACATTCAATTCTTGATAACATATAAGATAATTTAAAAATATCATATAGTCAACATCAATAAAATTCTTTCAATCTATTTCAAAATTTCCATTTAACACATTGAATTTATTCAATAATTCAATTTACCTTATTATAATTAATATGCAATAAAATTGGGTTCTGACAGTTTAGCTCCAATTAAGCTATGGAATACAAAATCCCACACTCATTTGCAGGTTCACAACAAGTATTTCCTTGATACAACACTCATACATACAAGCTCACACTATCATGCATCACTACTTATCACTTGTCACATATCACACATCTATATTTCGTTTAGTACAAAATGTCTCATATATATATGTTAGTACATCTACATACATCAATTAGGTAGGCCTAATTATATACTGTGTAAGGGGAAAATCAAGAAGATGCAAACGATAAATTTGAGTGAATGGAAACTAATCTAAACAAACAAAAGAAGATTCATTCCCATTACTCACGAAATGAATGATGTTGAAATTACTGAATTTAATGAACAAAAAAGCAAAACAATCAAAGAACATACAAAGAATTCAATAAAAAAAAATTGTTACCCATCCCAGGTCGAAGTGTGTTCCCGAAGATGTTGGGTTGATCATATCAATGCAAAGCCTCCATTGTGCATGCAAAAGCTTGAAGAACATGCATGTGTTGATCGAAGATGTGTGTAAGAAGATGTAAAAATTTCAATTAAGATCTCTACATTACTTTGTTGTGTGAATGATATTGATTCTCTGATCATTTTTCAAAAGAAATGAGGTTGTTATATAAATTTTTCTTTTTGAAATGAGCACTTGAGATCACGTAGTAGAATATCTTGATCAATGGTTGCAAACCATTGAGAGGATTTAGATCGGAATAATCAATGCAAATTGATTACGTAATCAGTGTGATTGAAGAAATCATTGTGAGTGTTCAATGGGATTAAGGAAATAGATTGAATAATCTATGGAATTGAAGAAATCATGTCGAGCCTTCAGTGGGATTGATAAATTGATCTATTAGGAAATAAATGGATCAGATAGTTAATTAGAGTAAGGAATCTTGGGATCATAATTTGCTCAATCATGAAAGTGGGTGAGGATAATTAATTAATTGATTTAATTAATTAATATTTTTGAGTTGAATGTGAAAATCATGTTTGACTTTTGCAAACAAAGTTGTATTTGATGTATTTTATTTTTGATGATGTTTTGAATAATTTATTCAATTATTCAAATTTGGGGGAAAGTGATATAGTTATATTATTATGTTTTAATAATTTAATTGACTTAGGGGAATAAAGTGAATTAGCGACATAATTAAATAATTGGTGTTATTTAATTAATCAGGAGGAATAAAGTGAATTAGGATATAATTAAATAAATGAAATTTATTTAATTAGTCAAAAATGATGAAAAAGTGACTTAATTACATAATGTAGTATTCTTCAATTAATAGAGGAAATTAGGGTTTTTTATTATTTTGATGTGAAATGTAGTGATATTGAATGATACTGATGCTAATGATGTGAAAATGTCATTTAAGATGTGTGATAAGTGTTAGGTCAATTTTACATGTCTACATTTTGCCCCTCTTTAAGACAAAGTAGTGGTTGCTTTGTTTCAAAGATTCTAATGTTAAGATCAAGATTTGAAAAATTTAATATGCCCCACTATGCCCGATGTTCAGCGGAATGATGGTAGAACTTTGGGCTACCCCCTCGAGAGGTCAGGCTCACGACAGTGTTCTATTTCAGTTTTGATGTGTAGAGGATGAAAAATTAGGTCTATAGGTCTCTTGCTAATAGTTCAGATGTTCTCGGGAGGTCATAATTTCAACCTAGGAAGTTTTCCTAGGTTAAAAAATTAGGTTTTTGAGCGTTAAAATAGGTAATTAGGGTTCAAATTACCTTATTTGCACTTTCAGCCTATAGAAAATTCTTGCCTCTGGTTCTTGTTTTGTCAATTTTTGAGGAGCTATGGTGAGGATTAAAGGAGCCCCACATTGCACAAATGCAGTTTGTGAGTTTAGACAGCCTACAAGTCTCGGTGCCCTGGTATGCACCCTTTCATTTCTCATTTTTTTCTTTTCATGTTTTTGTAATTAATGCACAAAGACAAAGTAGGTGAATGCATTAATTTTGTGTTTTTCTTGCTTTTGCATCATTTTTCTCACTTTTGATCTTTATGAATAGCTCACTTTTGACTTTTTCTCTCACAATTGCTTAAAAAGTTCGCAATTGACATAGAATTTTGTTGTTTTTTCCTTTTCTTATTTTTTTTGCTTTTGATATTTTTGCCTCATTTTGTTCACTTTTATTGATTTTTCGCATTTTAAATTTTTGCTATTGCCTTTATTTTTTGCTTTTGACTATTAGTTTCTCGCTTTTGACTATTTTGTCAAAAAAACTACCACTTTTGAAAAAAATGTTTTGCTTTTGACTATTTGCGATTTTTAAGTCTATTTGTTCATTGTCATAGGTTTGTTTTTGCATTTTCATAGAAATCTTGAACATTGTGGGTTGAATAGTTGTAGGCATTTCTTAATCCACTTGAGTCAAGGGAGTGAAGACCACATGATTTGTTTGATTTTATCGTTGGTTTCCATGAGTTAGAGTGAGATGTCCCAGATGTTGTTGGATTATGACATATCTGCTACATGCCCACCATCAGATGCCATAGAGGGATGATGACTGCTCTCGTGGAGAGGTGGCACACAGAGACCTCATCCTTCCATTTACCTACTGGGGAGGCCACCATTACCCTAGAGGATGTCTGGAGGATCCTCCGTATACCCATTCATGGAGAGTTTGCTACATATTCTGTTTGATGGGGTACCCATGCCATGCACCAAGTACTTGGTGTGAGAAATCTTGAGGTTCGCCAGGTAGAGATAGGCTTATCATATTTTTTGGGCAGTGTCGATCCTATTTCACTTGTTCTCTATAGTTTGGTCATGGGGCTTGTTGTTCTTGATAGGAGAGGTAGACAGTTTCCCATTGGTTGGGGTGTGTGTATCGAGCAAATGTTTGAGCACAGTACTAGATATGTGTGGGGCCCGGGTCTCCTTGTGCACCTATACAAAGATATGAATGAGATTGTGTATCACGAAGGGAGCTCTATTTCTAATGGTGTCTCTCTTCTACATGTATGGGCCTGGGAGCACATCCTATTTGCTTGTCCTGATGGTATATTGGATCATACTACTATGGATCCATATTCTTATTGTTATCGATATTTTTTACATTATACTTGGCCTGGAAAGCTTTCCATAATGGTATTGTTTTTTTGATGATATGTCAGGTTTTGTATGGAGACCATTTCTAGATTGTGAGGTATAGCCCGATGATCAAGAGTAGTTGGTTATTTGCAGACAGACTAGATGGCTCATCGATTGTGTGTGTTCATTACTTTAGAGTTATCTACTTGATAGGGTTTACTGGTATTTTGGAGAGAGATAGGGCCATTTCTCTAATGCTTATGAGGCTCATTTTGGTCAAACTACCAGAATTGTCCAAGTATAGGGTCTATAGGTTGATCGTGATGTTGTCATTGCTAAGTTCAGAACTCTTACCCCATTTGAGTGGGTTTGGCCAGTGGGTTTAGAAAATCCTAGTACCACCCATGATTTTGACCAATGGTGGGCATGACACATTCCATTAAGATTTATATATCTTGTTGATGTTCTTGTAATGGGTGGAGTAGGCATTACAGGTCATCTTGGGGAGAGGTAGCATGTGGAGATCATTATGGAGCAGCTTGATAGGGATAGATGTGATGGTGCATAGGGTGATCCAATGCAACAAGATCAAGGATAGCCCATAGGTTCTCCTCCACCACCTGGAGATGGAGGTGTACAGTTAGCACAGATGACTACTATGAGAGATGCAGAGGTAGGGCAGTGACAGACTATAGAGGCTCAAGTTGCCACGCTAATAACAAAGAGATACACAGCTCGATGGGAGAGAGATGGTTTCAGTGCAGAGTGAAACACAGAGATTAGACATCATCTTGTTGTTGAGACACAATTGCAGGCTATTACCACTGAGAGGGATAGCCTTAATATAGAGCATGATAGTCTACATCCTGAGAGAGATCAGTTGCTACAAAAGGAGACATATTATCAAACCATGTATGATGCCTCTATTCCTAGAGCTCAACGATGGCCACATTTTAGAGATCCTAGTATTGCTATGGAGGTTGTGTCTAGTGGAAATTCTGTTATAAAGTTTGGTCCATAGCCTAATCTTTAGAATCCTCCTCCTCCAGCCAGGTAATGGCATATTTATACTATATTTTTATGATGTTTTTGTTTAGAAAATTATATTACAAACATGATTTTGTATATATATTCATTGGCCTAGTTGAGGCCTCGTATATATTTATATTTTTGTATTATCCTATGACACATGTTTCATTGATGATGTACCATGACATTCTCATTTTTTATGATGATATGTATGAGATATACATGCTTTGATTTGGCTCATTAAGTGTTTATGTGATGATTTATGGATGATGATGTATGATGATGTATGTTTTTGTGCTTTTTTGATGTATGCATATGATGTGGATGGATGGATTGATCATATTTTATTTTATACGATTTTTTATTATGTATATGATGAATGTATTCCCTGTACATTATACATTATGTTTTATTGCTTTATTATCATCATGATATGTATTGACGACATTGTGAATGCAAGATGGATATGAGACTAATGATATTGTGATGCAGGATGAATGTTAGTTAGAAGATATATTTGATGATGGATAGAAATTTGATTTTGTTAGTTATTGATGAGTTTTTTTTTGCTTTGCTTAGAGAATTCAAATTTTTAATTGATCCTTTTTGATGTAGCAAACAGATATGATGCACCATGGTATTAATAACCAAAGTGACTTTGTATCCATTACATTGACTTTGACTCAACATACAAAGAATATTCTTGTTCATACCAGACATAAGGAAACTTTGTTTAAAATATACAGTTAGTTTATGTTTAAAATTTTCAGACCACTTACACAAAGAGGTATGAAATACCTAACATGCAACTGCTACACGAATTGTCTTAAAAAAACTTTCATACACTCAATAAAGTGAGTATTCATCATGGTAGTATCACAAAAACATCTTAAAAATAGCAAACCAAAATGATACTCAATTACCCCCACTCCTTCTTCTCTAAATCCTTATGGTCATCCTTGAGAGATCCTGGGAATGAGTCAACAAAATAAATCACAAAGATAAGACTTATAAAAAGATAAAACAAAGTTGTAGTATCACTTGTCATATCTATTTTGAAGTTTTAGGCTGTTATCCGTTGTTGATCATGTCTATCGTAGGAACAAATCTATTAAGGCATATCTCAAGATGTTGTTGGTGGATTGTCAAAAGATAGGTAGTAAACACCTTGTCATTGTTTTAGTCTATTTGTAATCAAATATTTTTTATTGTTTTCTTGAAAGTTCTAGCTCGATGTTTTCTCTGTTTGTTTTTTTTTTTTTCAAAGGGTGAAGATGATGATTTTTTTATTATGTATAAAGAGTTTATTGTAGATTGTGATGATGGAGTAGGACTTTTTTGATTTTTTGAGTTTTATGATGCTGTTTTAGTTTTTTTTTTATTTCTTTCATGGGACTAACCTAGGGCCTCAGGGGATCATCAAAGGTAAGCCTTGCTTATGGTGTACATGCAGAGGCTCATAGTTCGCTTGGTTTGATAAGAACATGTTTTTGGATTTTGGATATTTTGAATGTTTTTGGATTTTGAACTTTTTTGAATGTTTTTGTATTTTTAATTTTTTGACTAAGTTGAAAGAAAGCATGATAGACACCTAAGGGGATTGACCTAAGTCCTCGAGGGATGATAAGCCTTGCCTATGTTTTACATGTAGAGACCACATAATTCAATCGATGTGACTCAAAGCATAGCATGCTTTGGAAAACAACATTGATAACTTGGATTAATATTCCACTTCTATTTCTAGAGGATATGTTGTGGAAAATCTACTTGAACTAGCCATGAGGTTCAAGCAAATGTTGATATCTTATATTTTTTAGAAAAGGAATAATCTAGAGTTTTTTTTGTATTTTGATTGTTTTCTAGATGTTTTTCTTATTTTTGTTGTTTTCTAGATGTTCTTGATTTTTGATAGTTTTTACCATGATAGGATGCTCAAAGATCTAATCCATGACTAGCTTCAGGAAGTTTCCCCCAGTTCAAGATAAGACTACTTTCCTAAATCAGTAATGATCCATGGTTGGAAACATGCTTAATTATGGTATGAATGGGTGGATGCCTTGGATAATACTGATAGATAATGATGCAAGTCTTATTCAAACATAGCGCCTATTTTCTAGGTTTTTGCTATTGTACCTATTCAAGAAGTGCGACAAAATTATTTTCACTAAAAGAACATTTTTATTTTTCTTTACTATTTTTCTTTCTTTTTGATTTTTTTACTTTTTTTATCTTTTTGATTTTTTTGGATTTTTACCCTTTTTCCTAGGGTATTCTGAGATGCTTCAAGTATAGAACCTCTTGAGGTGGTTGTTGTTTAGTGGTTTAACTAAGGGTTCTCCTTGAGGAGTAGCCAACTGATAAGCTCCTAAACCATAGCTTACTATGATGATGAATGGGCCTAACCAATTGGGTTAAAATTTTCCTTTTCCATCTTGATTCAGTTGTACCTTCTAATTCTATTTAAGTACCAAGTCACCAGCCTAAAAGTTTTTGTCTTTGATCTTTATATCATATCTTCGTTTGAGCCGATTCTAATAAACCTGAAGATGGTTTAACACACTCAAATGCCTTTCGTCTAGGATTTACAACTCATTTAATCTAGATACCCAATACTCTTCATTTTTTACCATGTCTTTTAGTGATATTCGTAATGAGGGGATTTCGACTTCGATAGGTAAGACAACTTCTAATCCGTAGACCAAGGAGAAATTTGTGGCAACTGTAGGTGTTCAAATACTAGTTCAATAAGCTTATAGAGTTGGGTTCAATTGCAAATTCCAATCATGGATGGTGTCATTAATAGTCTTCTTTAGTATCTTCAAAATGGTTTTGTTAGATGCTTCAGCCTAACCGTTTCCTTGGGGGTAATAGGGCGTGGAGAATCTATGTTGAATTGAAAAATTGGAAAAAATTTCTTGGACATCCTGATTCTTAAATGGTGTTCCATTGTCTATTATGATAGTTTGAGGAATTCAATAGCTACAAATAAAATAATTTAGAATGAGCTTTGATATCTATTTTTTGGTGATATAGGTTAATGGAATTGCTTCTATCCATTTGGTGAAATACTTAGTTGTGGTAATAATAAACTTATGCTCAATAGAGGAAGCAGTATAAATCTTACCTACCAAGTCTAATCCCCATTACAAGAAAGGCCACGGTGTTGTGATGGGTCTCAACTCTTGTGCTGGTGCATGAACGAGGTCACTATGTTGTTGGAATTGCCAAATTTTTTTGGAATACTAAATACACTCTTGTTCCATGGAAGGCCAATAGTACCATGTTCTCAATAATTTTTGTACTAGGTTAGGTCCACTAGAGTGGGACCCACAAACACCTACATGTACCTCTTGTAAGGAAATTTGTGCTTCTTTTGTGTTAAGACATCAGAGTAACATACCATCCAAACTTCGATGATATAAATTATCTCCTAGGATCATGAATCAAGAAGTCCTATGAGTAAAGGTCTTCTTTTGGCTTATTGTCAAGTCAAGTGGTATAATACCATGTTGGTTGTAATCAAATGTGTCTTGGTACTATGGTGAATTAGGGCCAATAGCAACACACACTAGTTTGAATTTTAGGATGTTGAATGCTAGTATGAGTAATTTTTATACAAGGAAGTCATACTTAGGAATGTTATACAGAATATGAAAAATTGAACCTATTGTTGTCATTGCATCAATAGCTCTGTTGTTGATCCAAAGAATTTGTTCAAATGTTATGGTGGAAAAATATTCCTTGAAGCTATCCACCATTCTTTTATACAATATTAGCTTGTTGTCTTTTTTTTGGTACTCATCATTCACTTGTCTGATCACCGGTTGAGAATCTTCAAAGGCCTACAGTTCCTTTATCCTCCATTCAATAGATATTTTTAGTCTTGTGATTATGGCTTCATGCTTTGATATATTGTTTGTATAGGGGAAATAAATTTTGTATGTCTTAGGTATAATATCTCCCTATGGTTTGAGAAAGATGATACCTACTCTAGAGCCATGTTGAGTGTGGGATCCATCAAAGTATAGGGTCCAATGGCTTATCTATTCTATCTACAATATACTTTCATCTGGGAAGTATACTATGAGAGGTTTGTGATCTTCCATTGGTTCTTCGACTAGCTAATTTACTATGATATTTCCTTTTATGGCTCTCTTGTCTACATACTCTATGTTGAACTCACTCTAGATCTTACCCATTTAGAAATTCTCCCTGTTAGAGATGCTTCTGCTAATAAGTACTTTAGTGGGTCTATCTTTGAAATCAACTTTACTTGTCTATTTAAGATATAGTGTCTCAGCTTTTGTGTCACAAATATGATTGAGAGACACACTCTTTATATGGGTGAGTAGTTCAACTCGTAGCCCACCAATGTTCAACTATTATAGTAAACTAGACTCTTTCTCTATTATTATCATCTAGTTGTGCTAGGAGAGCTCCCAATGTTGCTTGTGTTGTAGACACATAAAGTATCATTTATTTGCTAGGAATAGGGGGCATCAGGATTGGAGGAGTGAGTAGGTACTCTTTGACTTGCTAGAATGACTGATCATATATCCCATCCCACTTGAATGTGAC
This sequence comes from Sequoia sempervirens, assembly GCA_007258455.2. Classification (NCBI taxonomy): domain Eukaryota; kingdom Viridiplantae; phylum Streptophyta; class Pinopsida; order Cupressales; family Cupressaceae; genus Sequoia; species Sequoia sempervirens. The sequence goes on from VDFB02270651.1 coordinate 195,494,853, forward strand.
ATTTTTGTGTAACAAGTGGGTGAATGGGTGACACTTTCCTTCCAATTGCATGATGAATCCCCTAATAGATAGTAGCTTCCCTTGTAAACTCCTTAGTTGCTTCAATGTCTTTGGAGGAGGCATTTCTTGTATGGATTTTACTTTCAAAAAATCTACTTCAACACCCCTTCTTGATACTATATACCCTAGTAGATTTCTAGATGTTACTCTGAATACAAAATTTTTCGGGTTGAGTCTTAGGTTATACTGTTCTAGCTTATCAAACACTTTTGCAAGGTTGATCAAGTGGTCTTCTCCTTTGATAGAATTATCTAGTGTGGCATCCACATAGTCTTCCATTGTTGTATGCAACATATCATGAAAGATCATTGCCATCACTCTTTGATAGGTTGCTCCTACATTTTTTAGACAAAATGGCATAACATTCTAGCAGAAGATCACCTAGGAAAAGTAAATGCCATTTTATGCTGATCATCAAGGGATATTTTTAGCTGATTATACCTAGAGAAACCATACATTAAAGATAGCATCTCATGTCCTGTTGTTAAATCTGCAATCATGTCTATACTTGGAAGAGGAAAGTCATCCTTCGAACAAGATTTTTTTAGGTTTTAGAAGTCTGTGCAGATCCTTATGCCCCCAATGGGATTGAAACTAGTAATAGATTTGATATCCATTTTGGATAATCGGCCACTCTAATGAAACCTACATCTAGTAACTTCTTTAATTCTACCTTTACCAATAGTGCTATTTGAGAATGCATTTTCCTTAGTTTCTACTTGATAGGTTTAGCTTTAGGAAATACAGCCAAATGATGTACAACTAGTGTTGGATCTAGTCCTGGCATGTCTACATAAGTCCATGCAAAGTTTGTCTTTTTTTCATTGATGGATGTTGTAAAGTTTACTTTCTCTTTAAGATCCAATGATACTGCATGGTATGTGATCTTTGGGTTCTTTGTTGCACCAACATTGATGGATTCTACTTCTTCCACTAGGAGCATTGACTTCTCTTGATATTTAGATATAGGGATATTGAATCCTCCATCTTTGGGTTCCTTGAAGAGGTTTTCACCTTTAGATTCATCCTTTATTTTCTTCTTCTTAGGATTTGATAGAGCCACATTGTGGTTTTCTCTAGGGGGTCTCATTTTGATGTTTCCCTTTTCAATTTTGTGACTCCCCATTGAAATATGCTTCCTATTTGAGTTCCATGATGAACCCTACTTTATGATCTCCTACTGGTATGTCAGTTCAAAGTCCCATAATCTTTGCAATTGCTTCATCATTTTCGAATTGATCCAAAACAGGTGTATGTTGTTTTTAGTCCCAATCTATCAACTATGGGTAGCAGAGGGGTAGGTTATCATTGTTGTCTACAAAACTTACAAAATTTATTGAGATGGTTAGTATGGCTCTATTATAATTTTACCATTAGGTGTCTAGGTCATCATCACTAGAGGTTAAAAAAGATGGAGAATCCAATTCATACTTGTTAGAGTTTATTTCAGAATAATAATAGTCATTGGGAATGGTTTTGATAAGTTGGATAGGGATTAACCAATGTTAAAGTTTTCAAATAATTCCTTGATGGGTAAATTTTTGTCCATAAGGTGGTAGATATCCAATGTCTTAACGCTAGTAGAAGGCGCTTGTTTCTTAAAAGAGGTTTGTTTAGTATTTGGAGTAACCACATCTTTTGAATCATAACCTAGCCTCATGTTTTTCTTTCTCTGTTCCACTATGATGGGCTCCCATTTTCCTTGTTTATGTAGCCCAAGGTCACCTATTCCAGTATATCCCATTTTTTTAGCTAACTGGTAGCCTTTGCTACTAGGATTGATTAGAAGGGGTTGTGGTTGTTCTAGTTCCTTTTGGTCTTCTTTGTCGATCATAGATGACAAGCCTTCTTTGAATATTTCTTCATCCTTCATATCTCCCCACCTGGTGAAAATTGTGGGTTTGGCTATGATTTTCATTGTTTGAGCATATTTGATCTCATTTGGTCCTCCATAAACCTTGGGCATTGGTGGAAGCATTTCAATGCAAAATGTTTGATTGAAGTGATAATTTCCATTATCCTTGTCAAGTACTTGAACCTTGGTTTCAGTTTTTGGTTTCTCACTTGATGTTGGTTTAATTGAGGTTGATGGTAGTGTGGAAGGGTCAACATATGAGAATGAATGAAATGATATGTCATTGATGGGTATATGTTGGATTTTGTTATACTTCTCTTCCAATTTTGCACAAAAGTGGAAGGGTTCGAGATTAGCATATAATGTCACCTCCTTTCCTTCGTGAGGAAACTTTAGACATTGGTGAAAGGTTGAAGGAACCACTTGTAGTGCATGAATCCAAGGGCATCCTAGAAGGAGGTTATATGGTAACTCAAGTTCAAGTACCTAACATGTGGTTTCTATTATGGCTGGTCCTATCTGCACTAGTAGCTTGACAGTCCCTTCTAAATTCCTTTTGAGGTCATCATATGCCCTTATAGTAATGCACTTTACTTTTTCTATCACATCATCAGAATACCCTAGATGTTTCATAGATTTCAAGGTACATATGTTTAGACCCACACCATTAGCTATCCTCGCTCTCTTGACCATGTTTTTTGTGGAACACCAACCTCTATGTAGAGAGATTGATAATGGAATGACTTCTATGGAAGGTCTTTCTTGGAAAAGACTAAATGGTGATTAGCTGTGATTTTTCCAACCATGGCTTGGAATTGATCTAGATTGAGGTCTTTAGGAATGGATTCTATAATGCTTTTTTGAGTATCTCCCTATGTGTGGGTTATACTTTTAGTAGTTCTAGGATTGAGATCAAGGTAGGAGTCTTCTTCACCTATTCCACAATAATGTAGTCATTTGATGACTTAGCTATAGGCTTAAGTGGGGCTCCTTGTATTGTAATTCTCCCTCAATGGGTAGTTATGTTACATTCGGTGTCCCTACCTTGTATAGTCACTACTTTTACCCTAGTGTCATCAACTTGATAGAGGGTACCTAGAAATTTGTCACCATAAGTGTAATAAGCATTGTGATAGTCTTGGTATTTCCTTTTTCATTCTTTTTAGCATGGTTTGGAATTGGATTTGTGCATATCTAGAGGTCTTTGTTTCCAAGACAATGTTTGACATCCACTTCTCCTTTTTCAATCAATTCTTCTATTATGTGCTTGAGTCTCGTATAGTTGTTTGTTGTATGTCCTTTGATTTTTTGGAAGTCACATAAATCCTTCTCATTGTACCATGGTATTTTCAAGCTCAGCTCCTCATAGTTTGGGTTATCATTGCCCTTGTTGAGGTTTTTTTGTACTAGTTTACGCATGATTGTCTCAAGTGGCTCTTCTAATAATATGAACTTCCTTTTTGGTTGATTGTATTGCCTATGTTTCCCTCCTTGATATGTCTGTTAGTTGGCTACTTGATTGTTTTGGGGATAGGTAAGTTGATTGTTTTGTGCAGTATTAGGAGTATAGCTTGTTTGTGCCATTTGAGGTTTTCGTTTGTGGTGTGTTAGGATTTTGTACATTCCACATAGTTCTAGCATCAACTACCCCATCATTGGTGATGTTTTTTTCTTGGCCCAAATATTTGGTTTCTCGTTTGAATTAGAGGAATTATCTCTTTGATTGTTTAGCTTAATCACTCCCCTTGTTATGAGATCCCTTTCTATGTGTAGTCCCTTCCCAATGGTCTCTTCAAATTTTGTGGGATACAACATGGTGAGTTGGTAGTTGACTTCTACTTGGATATTGGAAAAAAAATGTCTACCAGTTTCTTGTCGAGAATAGGCCATTTGCATCAACTAGCTTTATGTCTCCATCGTTGAAGGTAGGAGGTGAAGGATTCTCCTTGACTATGTTTAATTTTGTAAAGATCTATGATGGTGACATCCTATTGTATATTGAATGAGAAGTGGTTTATGAATTTGGTAGTTAGTTCATCAAAGCTTTTAATTCCTATGGGTAGATGGGAGAACGACTCCATAGCATGACTAGTAAGGCTATGTGGAAAGAGCCTAATTAGGTAGGAATCGTTGTTTTGGACTTCCATGAATAACACTAAGAAATCTTGTATGTGTTCTACTAGATCTCCTTTTCCTTTGTACTTGTCAAACTTTGGTATTTCAAAGTTTTTTAGAAAAGGAAGCATAGTGATGGAATGATCAAAAGGAAATGGACATATATCTTGAAGGGTATAAGTCTTATTTGGTTTCCCTATCTGCATGTCTGATATTCTTCAATTTATGGTTGGTAGTTGCATGTCTACCTCTGTTTGTGGTACATTTTTTTATGGATCCTGTGTGTAGTAACCTTGGTGTCCTACCATTTTTTGGTCATAGGTCGGGTATTACAGAGGTTCGAGACCTTGGTAACCATGTTGGATAGGAGAGTTAAGTCTGTGTTAGTTGAAAGGAGGGTTAGGTCCTTGTTGTGAAAAAGGAGGGTTAGGTTCTTATTGAATGTAAGGAGGGTTAGGTCCTTGTTGAATTTAAGGAGGGTTAGGTCCTTGTTGAATGTAAGGAGAGTTAGCTCCTTGTTGCATGTAAGGAGGGTTAGCTCCTTGTTGAATGTAAGAAGGGTTAGCTCATTGTTGTATGTAAGGAGGGTTAGATCCTTGTTTTTTTTGTGGAGGGGTACTTTAATAGTGTGTTGGTGGTACACCTTGTGGTTGGGACAAATTGTCTTGAAGGTTACCTTGATGATGCATTGGTAGGACACCTTGTTGATGGGATGAATTGGGAAGGGTATCTTGAGACACACTTTGTTGGTACTACTAATTGGGAAGGGTTCCATGTGGCCCACCTTGTTGATTGGAAAGGGTACCCTGTGGCATGCCTTGTTGTTGGAGAGATCTATTTTGAAGGTTACCTTGATAGTGCATTGGCAGTCACCTTGTTGTTGGGATGAATTGTTAAGGGTACCCTATGGCACACCTTATTTTTGATACTATTGATTTGGAAGGGGACCATGTGGCCCACCTTGTTGGTTGGAAAGGGCACCTTGTGGCACACCTTATTTTTGGTACTGTTGATTGGAAAGGGGACCATGTGGCCCACCTTGTTGATTGGAATGGGTACCCTATGGCACACCTTGTCGTTGGTACTGTTGATTGGAAAGAGGACCATATGACCCACCTTGTTGATGGTACTATTGTGGGAATTTCCCTTGTTGATTTGGTACATTTTGGGAAGGGTCAATATATGAAATTTCTTGGGGCATGTATTGAGATGAACCTCCCTGATACTGTTGGGCCACCAATGCTTGTTCGATTTGGGATGGTTTTCTATACAAATGGTTTTCCATTGGTTCATCATTTCCTTTTGAGAAGATTCATGGCATGTTTGGAATCTCCATTAGTTTGGGTGTTTCTCTCGCAACTGAGTTATATCCTAAGGGAATGAGGTGAGGATCTTTGAGACCTTCTATGCTAAAGTCTATAGGAAACTTAGCACCACTCTGCACTAAATTGAAAAAGTAAGTGTTCAGATCCTTTCTTAGGATTTTTTCCATTAGTTTGAGCACCTTGGGATTGTTAGAATGTTGAAATATTTCTTCATCATTTATTTCTTCTTCACTATCCACCTCCTCTATGACCATATCCTTGGGATTTTTTTTTCTCTATCCATGGCTTCTTGTTGTCTATGATTACCTCTTCCTCACTAGGTGATTGGTTTGTTGTTTCTTTAAACATGGGTCTCTTTTGAGGTGTTTCGAGGTCACTTAGCCTATAGCCCCATGGACCACTTTCATCATTTTTCATGTTTTTTGGGGGTATCATAGTGTTGATTTTGTTTGCTTCCATGTTCTTTCTATATTGTGATCTCATAATTGTCATAAACAAGTGCCAAGCTTTTGTGAATGTTTGGTGACTTCTAACTATGAAATGAAAGAATGCTTTGTTTTTGGGATTTTCTATTTTAAGGAAATAAAAATGTTTTTGTTTTTGGGATTTTTCTATTTTTCAAGGATGGTATCTATTGACATGTGGGAGGTAGTAATACGAGCTCAAATTGGATATGCAAGTCTTGTTTGTTCCTTAAAGGGTGAGCATAAAAGTTTCTTAGAAAGATGCGCTAGTTGCAATAATTCTTCAAGATGTCCCTCTTGATAGACCTTGAACTATGATGTCTCTTTTTGAAAAGCCAGAATGTGGATCTTTGTTTAAGGACTTTGGTCTTGCAAGAGATCATGAAGAAAAGCACATGTGTGGGGTTTCAATTGCATGTTTCTGGATTTTCTATTTTAAGAAAATGAAATTGTGTTTTATTTTTGGGATTTTCTGGTTTTGAAAAGAGGGTGCCTATTGCCACACAAGAGGTGGCAATACGGGCCTTCCAACCACAAGATATGTTTTTTTCTCTTATTTGACTAGGATTTTTTCCACATTTCTCCACTAGTTTGGTGTTTCCTTTTCCTCGAATATGATGCTCCTCAAGCGATTGATTATATTTGTTTGTTCTCCTTAAATCAGCTCAAATTTTGGTTGTATAATAGTTTGTGTGACGTTCGGTTGTTGAATTGGAGCAATCAAATTCCAAATGGTCATAAGGTGAAATGATAAAATTTTTGATGTTTTGATATGGTTGTTGTGATTCTCAAGACCCTAAGGTTTGAGCAATGTTTTGTAATGATGCTATTCTTGGAACTCAAAATGTTGAAAGGCTTGGATTGATATTTCACTTCTTCTTCTAGAGGATATGTTGTGGGAAATTTACTTGAACTAGCCTTGAGTTTCAAGCAAATATTAATATCTTAGAAGTGTGAGTAGAGGAATGATCCAAGTTTGTTTGTTTTGATTTTGATTTCTAAAAGTAGAATGAGGTGCTGAATTTTGTCAATGGATGATGGACTAATTTATGACACATTTTGGGAGTCTAATTGTTTCATTCTCAAAGGAATTGTAACTAGTTTTGGATTTGTTTTCTGATTTTCACCAGTAAATAGAGCAAAGGCAATAGTTTTGAAGCAAAAACAACTAAAAAAGTCAAATGCGGCCAGACTATAGTCAAGTGCACTCAAATTTAGAAAAGAAAATATGGTTATATTTTTCAAGTGTAGCCTCTCTGTGCATTTTTTCAATTTAATGAAATACACAGTCAAAAGAAAACTTTTTTGTCAAAAGCAACAGGTTTGTAGTCAGCTGTGTTCAAAATTTTTTGTCAAATGTGGCAAAAAAATGTCAACTACGGTAATATTTAGGTCAAGTGTGCTATATTTATTAAAAGCAGCAAGTTTTTATTAACTGTCATAAGAAAGAGAACAAAAGTGAGATGCTTTAGTCAACTGTGGCCAATTTTTGGTCAACTATGAGAAAAATAAAAGCAAAAGCAGCCTCTATTCAGTTTTGTTTTCTAGTTTCGGTGTTAGCAGTAGTTTGGATGAATTTTGCAGTTCCTAGAAGGTTTTGTTGGATCTATTTTGAGACTTGGCAAGTGATATCATGCAACACAATAATCAAAACTATGAGACCCTAAATGTCTATAACTTAAGCATGCTTCTTTCCACAAAAGCTCAAATTTTATGGAAGTTAATATGCTAAAAGCTATAGTTTCCAAGGTTTACTTTGTTCTTAATGCAACTTGAAATGTGAGCCTGAACATTCAGAAACCTTCAAAGATATTTTTTTAAGATATCTTTTAGGGAGTGCAAACATAGGGCTCTTTTCAAAGTATTCGTACTAAATTCAAAGGGTTTGATGTTTGAGAACCATGTTAAATGTTTTTTTTTATGTGTTCCTTTTAATTCAAGCACAATGTTTGATCTTTCAAAGTAATTGAAAGATTTCAAAATTTCGTGAAGACAATGTACACTCTAGGGATAGACACTTCCTCCTTGATGGGCCTACCTCATGCCCTGAAGGGATGATTTCACATGCAATGAATGGAGAATGTTTTAAGCTCAACCATAAGTTGGACTTGGTAAGTAACTTCTTGGAATCAAAGTTCTAATACACCACTTTAGAGAATGTTTTGGTTAAAAGGGGTAGCTTCTACAAACATTGGTTCTTAGTCATGTTTCGAGATAAATTGGTGTCTATACATGTGATGATTCACTCAATGAAGAGGTCTCCCAACCCTTGCGAATTTTTATGTATCACACAGATACTGAGGGAGACTTTCATCAGTATAGAACATCCACACTAGGTGGGTGAGAACTTTCCTCACACCCACAAAATATTTATATAGCAGACCAAAACAAAGTACCGCTTGGGTTATTCCCTCTCACAAGTTGGGGGGAAACCCCTCTAAAGGTATGTTTTGAAATGAAAATAGTGTGTGAAACTCAAGATTCTGTTCATCACCCAAGAATGCTAAAAGGCGCAAGGGGAGAGGATAGACACCTAGCTTGCTAAACACAAATTACATGATATACACTTCATCGCAATGTTCTTTTTAAGCACAAAAAATGAAAAAAATGAAAAAGAAAAAAAAAGGTAAAGTAAAATGAAAGTAAAAGTGTGTAAAAGATAGAAATTGTTCTTTTTTATGTGCACACCAAAACAAAATATTCTAGATTTAAAACAAAAAGATAGCAACATGCAAGACAAGAATTTGATTTGTTCATTTTTAAGCACCAACGAAAGTGTTTTTCTAAAGCATTTTCTTAATGTTCAACAAAATAAAATCATGCATTCATCAACAAAATGAAAGTTTTGGTCAAAAAGAATCAAACATGTTTTTAGAGCACTAAAAGGAATTTTTTTTCCTAGAAAGCTTTTAAAAGAAAATCCCTTTTAGAGTACTAATTGAAAGTGTCCGTTTATGGAGTTCTTTTTATAGCGCCAATTAAAAACATTTGCTAAGATGGAAAACTTTGAAAAGTTATTTTTAAAGCACTAATTGAAAGTGTTCGTTTGTGGGGTTCTTTTTATAGCACTAATCTCACCTCCCCAAAGGGAATGAGTTATTTTTGGTGGGATATGACTGCTTTAGTTCTTGAAAGTTATGACTATTTTGAGTCACCTACTATTGTCAAGAGTCATACTTACGAACAAGGAGATAGTTCAACCATGACTTTAGAAACCTACATGTTTTCTTATCAAGATGAAAATGAACCTCAGGATGAAGTTGATGAAATTCATGATTTCCAATATTATTCGAAAAGACATAGCTACAACTTGAGAAGTAACACCAATGGTGGAAGTAGATTCAAAAGGACTTTGACCACATTAATATTGCCTAATAACTTTAACACTCCAGTAGATGATAAATCAAGTAACACTCTAGGGTTACCTAAGGTAACCTCTTAATATAACTCACTGAATGTTTCACAAAGTGGAAAAGTAGAATCAGCTAATCAAAATAATTTGACTAATTATTTGGTGGAAGATATCAAAAAGGTAAAAATCAACTTCTTTATTAGAATTTCTCAAATGCATTTGATTAGGAAAGCTTTCTTGAATACCTTAGAATATTTTCCTAAAGAAAAAACACTTAGTAAAGAAGCATAGGTGAAGGACAACTCCATTAAGGAAAAAGGAAAAAACATAGTTCCTATGGAAGATGCACAAGTAGCATTTTACAAAGGAAAGATAGAATCATTGCCATTTTTTCTCAAACTCAAAATATTTGGTAAAAATATCCATAATTGTCTAGTAGATTCTAGAGCATCTACCAATGTGATGCCTTTTCCCATATGTCAAAACCTAGGTTTAACCCCTACGAATTCCCTAAAGAAAGATACTCAACTTAACAAAACTAAGGTAAATGTAGTCAAGGAATTAACCAACATCCATATGCAATTAGCGTTGAATCCCCATATTCAATATTAAATTGATATTCAAGTTGTTCAGATACCTAATACTTATGAGATGCCATTGAGTAGGGACTAGTCAAATACTTTGAAGAAATATGTGGCCACAAATTTCTCACATATGTGGTTTCCCTGGAAAGGATTCCCAAATCAAATTAGGATTGAGAGAGAGTTGCGCATGAAACACATCAATTATAATAAAAAAATGAAATTCTATACATAGATATAGATCTAAGAATTTATGGAATTATAAGTTTTGAAGTTAAAGTAGAAGAATTTTTCATGTGTAATGTTGAAAATCATAACCAGATAGCTCCTAAAATGGACATGTTTGTGAAATCAGATTATGACTCTTCCGAAGGAGAAGAAATTCGCGTAGAAAAATTCTGGAAGAACATTGCTAAAGGAGCTCGAAAGAGAAAGAAAGCTAAAGATTCATTGAAAATTTTATTATTGTAGGGTTGGTGTAGGTTACATGATTTTGCACATTCATAATATAGTTGTGTGATGTGTTTAGAGATCCTTCATAAAATTTAAAGTTAGCACTATCCAAAAAATATTACTCTTGATAGGTTTGGGACTAAAAAACTTGAAGATAAAATGCAGGAAAGGAAAATTGAAAACATTAATTTGTTAGCTCTTAAGTATGCTAAGCTTAAAGTTGTTGAGGATCAAACTTGGACCCTTAGGCTTGATGGGTCAAAATTGAAACAAGGAATTGGAGTTGGGGTTGAGCTTATCAGTCCTCAAGGTTAGTCTTTTCTCACTACCTATCAGCTACAATTTCATTATACTAATAATGTGGCAAAATATGAAGCTCTTATCCATGGTTTGATGCTCGCAATCAAGAAAGTTAAGATTATTAAGGTTTTTGGTGACTCGGAGCTAGTGGTCAAGCAAGTCCAGAAACAATATATATGTCATTATAAGTGCTTGTCCAACTACTGGCATTGAGTGTGGGACCTAATAAAATATTTTGATGCCTTTAATATCACTCACCTCCCACAAAGATTCAATCAAAGAGAAAATTCTCTGGCTACTACTGCTAGTGCTCTAGAACCATTAGGTTCTTCTGATTTGAGGAGATTTACTGTTGAGTTGGTGTAGTTTCCCTCAATTCTTGATAATGTTACTAATTTGCAAGTGTTTGAAGATGATCGTCATATATTATAATTCATCACTAATACTGGTATCTTCAAAGCACAGATAATTGAAGAAATGGATCACCTGGACATGGTGAAATTCAAGATGAAGAATTAGCTCAAGCAAAAGATAATAATATTCTAAAAGGGATAATTGAGCTAGAAAGACTATTTGATGTGGATGAAATAGTTCAATAGAAATATTTTCCTAAAATTGATAGAGGACAGTCAAAATTATATAATTTGAATATTGAAGAAGATCCAAAGAATGTGTTTATAGGGAAGGTATGTACTAAGGAAGAATGAAGAAATATTTCTCAGGAACTCAGAGATTATTGGAAAGTTATAGCATGGACATATGAAGATTTGAAGACTTATGACACTTCCATCATTGCTCATACAATTCCAATAAAGCCTGATGCAAAACCTTTTAGGAAAAAACAACAACCTATAAATGAACTTGTAGAACCTTTGATTCAAAAAGAAGTACAAAAGCTCCTCTCAGCCTAGATAATTTTTCCCATCAGACATTCTACTTGGGTGGGAAATCTAGTGCCTATCAGAAAGAAGAATGGAGATATACGACTGTGTGTAGATTTCTGAAATCTTAACAACGAATCAAAAATGATAATTAGCCCTTTACTTCATTGGGCGAAGTGCTACAAATTGTTAATGGTTCACAGATGATGCCCTTCTTGGACAGATTCTCTGGGAACAACCAGGTAATGGTCGCAAAGGAAGATGGGATGAAGACCGCTTTCACTACAAAGTGAGGAACATTTACTTATAGAAGGATGCCATTTGGATTACTAAATGTCGAAGCCACATTCCAATGAGCTATGGATTATGCCTTCCAACATTTGGTAGGAAAATGAATTATCATATACATGGATGAACTTATGGTCTTTTCCAAGAATAGAGGAGATCATGTTCGTGATCTCAAAGTAATACTAGAAAAATTGTGAAACTTATAGAGTTTCATTGAATCCTACGAAATGCATTTTTGTGGTGACTGAAGGAAAGTTACTGGGACACATTATTTCTAAAAGAGGTATTTCAATAGACCCAGATAGAGTGAGTGTGCTACTCAAGTTACAACCCCCAAGAAGTAAGAAAGAATTAAATTCATAGTTTGGAAAGATCAATTTCATCCGAAAGTTTATTACCGAATTTGTCTAGATAGTGAAACCACTCAATGATATGTTGAAGAAAGATGCAAAGATCAAGTGGAAAAGTGAACCTAAGCTAGCCTTCAAAAATATGAAAATTGCAATTGCGAAAGCACTGGTGCTGGTAAGTCTTGATTACATTAAACCTTTTTATATTTACTTTTTTTCTTTCGGTCATACATGTGCAGTAGCGTTAACACAAAGGGGCAAGAATAAAGAATAAAAGAAAATTGCTTTCATGAGTGCTCCCTTTAAATAAGTGGAGCTAAGATACATGGATATTGAAAAACAAGCCTTTGCTTTGGTTAAGGTAGTGAGAAAATTTTGACATTACATTTTCAGAAGTATAGTCAAGCCAATTATCCCCGATGTCACAATAAAAATGTTACTAATGCAAAGTGAGCTTGAAGAAAAAGATCTAAATGGGTTACTATCTTGCAAGATTTTTATTTAGAGATTATACCCATGAAGTTGGTTTGTGGGAAAGCCTTGGTTAAATCCATTGTTGAGATTGATCCACAAATATCTAGCCAATAGTATACTCTGTATGTAGAAGACCAAGATGATTGGTATTCAAATATATGGTGCTACCTGGTTAGCAAAAATTGCCCTTATCATATGCAAAGATATCAAAGAAGAGCCTTGAAGATTAAAGCTCAAAGTTATATGATTAAAGGAGGGGTTCTGTTCAAGAAAAATCACAAAGGAATTTACTTGAGATGTTTGAATAAGACTAAAGCTAGTGAAGTACTGTAGGAATTACATGAAAATTTTGGCACAAATCACGGAGCACCTTTGGCTACTACACACCTTATCTTGAGAGTTGGCTATTACTAGCTGACTATTTTCAAAGACACCAATGAGCGCGTAAAGAACTATTACACATGTCAAACTATTGTGGATAAAGGGAGATTTAATGGTCAACCATTACAACTAGTGATGGAGATGTTCCCTTTCTCGTAATGGGGATTAGACTTCATTGGTACAATTAATCCTCCATCATCCATCGATCACAGATTTGTGCTGACCGCCACTGATTATTGTACTCGATGGACTGAAGCATGCCACAGTAAGCAATGCAACTCAATGGTAGTAATCAATTTCTTAGAGGAAAGTGTTATTACTAGCTTTGGAGTATCATATGCCTCGGTATGTGACAATGGCCCTACTTTTTCCTCATTGAAATTTTTTAATTGGGCATTTGAATACAATAAAACATTAAAATTCTCATCAAATTTTACCCATAGGGAAATGGATTAGCAGAATCATCAAACAAGAATCTATTGGAGATTATTAAGAGATTAGTTGAAAAGAATCCGAGAGAACGACATTCTCTATTGAAATTTTCCCTTTGGGTAATCATACTAGGATGAAATCTGCATTAGGAAATTCTCCTTACCACTTATTCTATGGGATAGATCCTATATTTCCTATAAATTTGAAAATCCCTACTTATACATTGGATTAGATGATCAGACTGAAGCTTGGTTGCTGCAATTGATGCATTTAGATGAAAACTTTACCAAAGCTATAGATCATCTTGCTAGGCATCAATATGTGGTAAAATGATGGTTCAACAAAAGGGCTAGATTGAAAATTTTTAGAATATTTGATTCAGTCCTGTACTGGGACAAAGCCCATGAGCGTAAGGGTGAACATGATAATTTTGACAAGCTATGGACTAGTCCTTACTAGGTATCTGAAATTTTAGGCAGCAACACCTACACGATTAAAACTTTAACTAGAGAGGATGTTCCATTGTCTATCAATGGACAATTCTTGAAGCATTAATTTCAAGCTTAGTGTTGGTTGCTCTCCCTTGTTATAAATTTGTAAATAAATTTGTTTTTGTTTTATCTTTTTTGGGTTTTTGGTGTGTTCCTTTTTTTTTGCCTTTCGAGATTTTCGCATTGTGGAGATATATAATAATTAGCAACCTTTCAAGGTAGTCAAAATAATAGAATTTCAATTCTAGAAATGTGATTCATGCTTTGACTAGAAATAGTTCTTTGATTATAGATGATTAGGGAATTGTTCGGCTCCATTTACTTTAGTTCACATAAATCATTTAGTTGATGTTGAGCTACAAACACCCATACTTAAATCATTCTACTGAATTTTGGATAGAAGTTGTTTGCATTGAGTAAAAAAACAAAAGGTGACCTTTGCTACTGTTAGAACTGTAAAATTTTGAAAATTTTATATTTGTTTATACCCATGAGTTTCCAAATTAGTCCTTACCATAAGTGCAAAAATCCTCTCTTCATAATATTTTTGCCCATACTTTGTCATGTGGTCCCATAGAATCCATCCAGCCCTGAATATTTCACTGTATAATTCATATCGGCAAGAGATGGTGAGGCTCTTCCCGATCCATAAAGAATTTTTTACTACTGTGTATCTTTTGTAGTCTATTGGAAATAGTTCGATAATTTCATACCGATATGATTTCATCTGCAGACACATATCAGCAGGATGCAATTCCTTGTCTCAGCGACAAAAGATCATATCGACAAGAAATTCATCATCGGAATAAGTCATAACGAACTCATGTATGTCTTACTGACCGGCACCAAAGGAGACATATCGGCCAGACTAAAGGTCATCGGAATGAAGTCTTATCGCATGCATCAGGTCTTGCCAACAAAGCATAAGGGGATTCTATCAATGATTATCGAGATGAAGTCAAGTAGTCCTGCCGACCCATATGTCACGCCGATAGGATTATGTGGGTAAAGGACTCAACAGTATGAATTCATTATCGGCGAGACTAATTTCATTGGAGAGAAATATGAGTGTCACGCCGAGTGTTGTTTCATCAACGAGAAAGTAATTATGTCTCAATAACCAAAAAACATGCCAAGGGATATATCTCGGTGAGACACGAAATAATCTATGGAACATCTCCCCAACTCAAAATGTCACAGCAATATACATAAGACCTAGAGGATAACTATCGGTAAGACTCTGAATGTCGATAAGACTATGGGACATTAGAGTGATATACAATTTGCAATAGTTTGTGAGACTTTGAGGTGTTGGGGAGACTACAGGATGTTTTGATGAATGGTTTAATGAACGTTGCTAAAAGCTATCGCCCAAGATTTGAAAATCTCTCACCGACAATATTAATGATGTGACAGTGTGAGTTTCGAAAAAGGACTTACTGCACTCATGTTTCAGCTAACACATTAATGGTGCGATGGAGCACAATAAGGAGAATTCAATTGGAAACATTAGTGTGGAATTGATAGCAGAAGAATCAGAAAGGTGAATGAAGAACTAGGGCATTCTTTCAGTCTGAAGGTTTCAAGCAAAATACATTCACAGTCAAAAGATCATTGGGAAGGATCAAGTTCTTATTCTCAAGGGAAATATGATGCACTTGTAGCAATGATTAAGAAAAGATAGGCCAGCCTAACAACTTGGTTAAATAAGCTCTGGGGAAAACATTCACATAACTTTGTTGCATTGAAAGAACATAAAAGAATGGATGGAAAGATTATGGAGAAGTTTCAAGAAATAAACCAGAGGGATGACTCTGATAATGTAGCAATTGAAGCTGCAAATCATTTTTTGAATAAGCACCGAGACTTCTCTAAAGAATTGCGAGGGGATGCGCAGGGATTGATAAATGCCACCAAGAAAGGATTGACTACATTCTTTGACGATAAAGGAGAATTAAAAGAAATGGCTAGATGGAAAAGTGAAAGTGAGTCAATATTGCATGAAATCTTGAAGGTAGCTACCACGGAAGACACAACATTGGATGAGGCGTGTGAGCAAAATGACAAGATGGTAAGAATGGAGATCACAATCTGGAATGCAATAGGAGATGTAGATATGCATGAACATCAGGATTACTTGGATCACCTATCTAAAATTCATTTATGGCTTAACAAAGCCTGATTATCTTTTAATCTATTGTTGTTTAAACATATGACATTTCTGAAAGGATGTGTCCTTTCAAGTATTTGATGTATAAATATATGTTTTGGTAGCAAAACAAAAAGATAAGATAGGATATAGAAGAAAGATATAGTAGATTACAATGTTTTACAAATATGAGACTATGATGCATGTTTAAAACTATGGAGATATCAATGAAAATCATTTGATGTGGTTGTGTATTTTTGGTATCAATTGTTTGTTGTGTTCATTGAAAGTATTATGTAAGTTGTCTCCAAGGTTGATGTTTTCTGGTTATTTAAATTGATATAACAAGTTTATATTCAGTTTATCGGTGTACATTTTCTATATTTGTATGGTTGATTAATTGGTTCTGTACTAGGGAATCTCATTTGGATCATTAACAAGAACTTGGTAGCCATATTCTTGCATGTTTATACAAGTTATAAACTAAAATATATGTCAAACAATTAGAATACTTTCCAGAAAGAAATTACTAATTTTAGATTTCTCATTTAACTCCGCATACCCAATAAGGCACTAGTCTCTGTATTTTCACCATTTAGTTTTACTCATTTTTACATCTGTTAACTGAACATATTAGGTTTTAGCTTTGATATTGCTATACAATTTATACCAAATCATATTTTATTTATCCACTCCCATTTGCCACTGTGGGTAAAATACTTTAAAAGAAATAAGCATAAGTCAAGTCTGTCTCATTCATATAGGTATACTCGCCTAGGTCCAACAGCACCTGAAGAGAAGAAGGTTTAACCCATTTAGACCTTGTATGTTACCCTGGAACGTACCAAGAGATTGGAAACCTCTTGAGGCATTTCACCTGTGTTTTTCATAGCTAACAAATTGGTGACTCTACTGGGGATTTAACTCAGAATTAGGGCCTTAATCATAGAGTTAGAAACCTTGTATAGAATCTGCTAGGAATAAGAAACAACAAACACTTTCTCACTTTTAAGAAAGTGAGTAGCAACTCTGACAAAAACATTGCAACATGAATGGTAGAAGATCCCAATATAAGGGAGGTCCTACATGAGGTCCTGCTGGCAATAGTAAGTGGACACACAAGGATGATAAAGTTGATAAGGGTAAATGGATAAATGATGACATGTGCATAACAAGCAAAGACAAAGCATTGAGACCACATTGTGAAACATATGACCATTATGATACATGGAGAGATAATTCAAGTGTAGAACCTTGTACCCCAGAAGAACAAAGAAATCATTTTTATAATCCTCAGAAACAACTAGAGTTTGATGCTAAACTCGAAGTTGAAGGAATCAAATATCAACAGGAATGTGAACAAAGAATGGAGGGTAACCAAAATGAGTTCACTGATTGTGTAACTCCTCAAGAAAATTATGAATTCTCAACTCATGAAGAAGTAAAAGCACAGATTGAGTTTCATAAAAAGGATCTAGAAAGATTAAAAGATGAACAGGAGAACTCCCAAATGATACAAGCAATCAAAGACTTCAAATTGTAGAAAGCACAAATTACTGCTCATACAGCTGGATTTTCAAAGTATATACCGCCTCATAAGTAGGGTATTAATAATGCAGGGCCTTCTGATCCATCAAAGGCTCCTCACAATCAAATAGGAAATCAATACAAATAGCCAAACCATCCACCGCATATTCCCTCACAATATACAAATACACAACCACCTCATGGTCAACATTACATGCCACATCTTCATACCCAATACAACAATCCAATGTACCAGTATCAGTACCTACCTAACCCTCCCCCTCATCAATACACAATAATGATCAGACAATTCAACTTGATAGGGTTTCAATTATACCCTTACCCTATGGATGGCAGTTGGAGGAGTCTTGTTCCTAAGTTTACAAGGAGTAGTGCAATTACTGTTGAAGATCATTTAAGGAATTTCAATGCTTTCATCCAAGATTTGGATGTGCCTGATGAGGATTTACATATGAGGCTATTCATGATGTCGCTTACTGAGGAAGCTAGAGATTGGTTCAATAGCTTACCAACAACCTCTGTCAATTCTGTCCAAGAATTTCAGGATCAATTTCTTGAGCAATATGGGAATCTAAGTGCACCAGATGCTGCTCTTCATGAATTAATACGTATTCAAAAAAATTAGAATGACTCAATTTATGATTTTAACCAAAGATTCAACAAATTGTAGAATAAGATACCTCCTAGATCAAAGTTTCTAGACTCTGAAGCATTGAGTGTTTATTTGAATGTGTTCGATCCAAAAATAGGGTATGAATTAAGAAATAGGTTCCCAAGAGATTTAGTTGAAGCCCAAAAGATAGCATTAACAATTGAAAACAATACGAAGGTTGTTGGGATAATCAGTAAGATAGACAACCCTAGGGTTCCTCAACAAGCCAATAATTACCAATACAAACAGGAGAACACATACAGAAATGAGAGGCCTAGGTTACATGGCATGCCCTACGGTACAAATTGGAAGGATGGAAAACCTGTAATAGATAGGCCTAGAAACAAAGAAACTGCTGATCCATTAAGGAAGAAGGGAACATATATGGTTAATAACAATTATTTTTGTGAAATTTGTGATAAGCCACATTCCCCAGATTATTGTGTTGTAGCCCAAAGAATGCAAGAAGGAATGCTAATGGGTAATAGTGGAGATCACATAGTGTATTTGACTTCAAATACTTTTCACCGTGTTGAGGAGAAATACTCATCTTCAGAGGATGAAGGTTATGAATACGATGTTTCAAATCAAAGGTGTAATGTCCACATGGTTGAATAATAGGTTCTTTTTTATTATGAAGAAGATTATGCGGAACCACACTCTGTTGAGGTGCCTACTCAGTGCAGTATGAGGAAACTCACCGAAGAAGAGATAGAGAGGTTAACCATTGTTGTAGTTGAAGAAGCAAAGAGTAAGTATTGGTTAAGAAATAGGACCGTGAATGAAAAAGAAGGTGTCCCCAGGGGAATATTTATAAAAGATCAAAAGGCGACACAAGGAATTGTGAAGAAAGTAGAAAATAAACAACATGATAAAAATGAACAGAAGCTTGTCCAAAAGGAGGAAGTTAAAGAGTTACACAAAGAAATGCAAAAGACTGATCAATCAAGTAAAAGAGAAAAGGAAGAAAAAAAAGGAGAAACATTGGAGCAGAAGAAAATGATTAAGGCAGAGGGTTCCTCTTTTGACTTCACTCAGGCTTTATCCCATGTAAAAATGTTTGTTCCACTACTTGAGATGACGAAAAATAAGGAATATAGAGACAATTATGTTCAATTGATAACAAATGGAAATGAAAAACATATAAATTCTAAAAATAAGATGGCTACTAAAACAATTAATAAGCAAGAGAAAGTAGGTATCCCAGAAGTCTGCTTAAATGATGTATTAACAAATCCCCCACAAGTTGATCCTTTTTTCACTACATTAGTTATAAATAACAAACTGTTAAGGAATTGCATGATAGAATTTGGCACTGCTATCAATATTATGCCAGTGGGAGTTATGAAACAACTTGGCATGTGGGTGGATACTAATGGAGGGAAGTGTTATGCGATGGATAACAGGCATGTTCTTGTGGTGGGTATCATGAAAGATGTTGAAATCAAACTGGCTACTTATCCACAGGTGGCTTATAATATAGATATAATAGTAATTGATACCCCTCCTCAGTTTGGGATGCTTCTATCAAGACAGTGGATGAAAACGGTTGGGGGAAATGTCCAATTTGACTTGTCTTATGTAGCAATTCTAGTCAATGGTCAGGAAGTTAAGTTGTACAGGGAGCCAAGGATGAACCACTTTGTTGATTGTGTACCTCAAGATAAAGTCAATTGTTTTTGTGATGTGGATCTTAGGAATTTTAAGATAGAACCAGCCCAGCCAGAGTTAGTCAATACTAATCCAATTGAAAAGCATGTTGCACAAAACTGCAATGGTGTGTGGAAAATGTACTTTTATGGAGCATGTAGCCAAGAAGGTAATGGAGCAGGAATAGTATTTGTTTCACCTAAAGGAATTACATTTAAGTATTCATTTTTTCTATAATTTGAATGTACAAACAATGTGGTAGAGTATGAAGCCTCATTAATAGGCTTGAATATAGTTGTAAAACATAAAATCAAGTTGCTAGCTGTTCTAGGGGATTCTAAGCTAGTTGTTTCACAAGTTAAATCAAAATATGCAGCAAAACATAAAAGACTGAAGCAATATAGGAATGTTGTATGGGACACAATAGAGCTACTTGATACATTTTCCATTGAATGGGTAGATTGGTCAAAGAACATAATGGCAGATTTTTTAGCAAATGTAGCTCTAAGAAGGGATGACATTACACTGGCTAGAGTGTCAAAGATTGAGTTCAAAACAAGACTTGTTGTGTCATGTTACTAGAAGAGGGTATATGATGGAAGTGATCCCTCATGAAGCATAGTCCAACTTATGTCATAGGGAAGAAAATAAGCCCGACAATTTGTTGATAGCATTACTGAGAAAATATAAACATGTGTTTGCATGGTCTTATCCTTATATAGGGAGGATTTGTTTCAGAAATCCCATTGGATGTTTAGACATAAACAAAGGCCCATTAACCAACATTGGAACCAAAAATGCAGGAAGAATTGGCAAAGCTAGATATCATCAAACCAATCAGGCACTCAACATGGGTCTCAAACAATGAGGAAGAAAATGGAGATATCAGATTATGTGTGGATTCAGAAATCTAAATGTGGCATCCTCAAGGATAATTACCTCTACCTAATATGCTACATAAAGTAACAGGGTGTGAGCTGTTATCTATGATGGATGGGTTTTTCTTATAACTAGGTCAAAGTTAAAGAATCTGAATAGTATAAGACAACTTTTACAACCCCATGGGGAATATGTTTATGTGAGAATTCCATTCGGTCTCACAAATGGGTGCAACCTTTCAAAGAGCTATGGATGTAGCATTTGCAGACTTGATTAATGCTATCATGGTGGTGTATCAAGATGACTTACTGCTTATTCAAAAAGGGTTGAAGATCATGTAGAACATCTGGAAAAGGTATTTATTAAAGTTTAGAATATGGTATTAGTCTGAACCCTAAAAAATGTCATTTTGGTAAGGTAAACTCTTAGGACATATTGTAAAGGAGGGGATTAGAATAGATCCTGAAAGGGTTGAAGCCATAGATAAAGTTCCAATTCCTAAGACCATCAAGGCCATCCAGTCATTTTTTGGATAATCAATTTTGTTAGGAGATTTGTCTCTAATTTTGCTGAAATTAAAGCCCATATCAAAGATGTTAAGAAAGGGACAAAAGATAGAATGGAATGTAGAGGCATTGGAAGCTTTCATATCCATCAAAAGGGCCATCAAGGAAGCTCCTATCCTTAAATCTCCAAATTTTTCAAAACCCTTTCAAATATTTTCATTTTTCATTGCATACTATAGAGGAGAAAAATGAGGAAGGTCATGAACATCCTATGTCTTTTTTCAGCAAATCATTATAGGGGTCATAATTGAAATATGATATAATGGAAAAACAAGCATTTGCATTGGTAAAAGCCACAAAGGCTTTCAGGTCGTATCTTGTTGGAGCTAAGGTGATTGCTTATGTCCCTCATGCAACTGTTAAAGATATCTTGATGCAGTCTGAGGTAATAGGAAAGAGATGCAGGTGGATTAATAAAATCCAAGAGTTTGATATGGAAATACAAATCACTAAATTAGTGAGAGGTCAGGGTTTGGCTACGCTAATGACAAAAGAAAATATCGAAGAAAATAAAATATGTAACATAGAAGAGGAAGAGAATGCAATTGCAAGTATTGAGCATACTCCTTGGTATGCAGACATCATGCATTACCTCAGACACATGAAGTGTCTAGAAGGATTAAGTGATAGTCAAAAAAGAATTTTAAAGCTGCAAGCATCTAAGTATGTGTTCATGGAAGGTGATTTGTTCTAGAAGAACAGGGATGGAGTATTGTTGTTATGTCTGGATGAGTCACAAGCTAGGAATGTCTTAAGAGAAATGCATGAAGGGGTTTGTGGAGGCCATTATTCTGGGAAGACAACTGCACATAAAATTCTCAGGGTGGGTTATTACTAGCCAAAAGTTTTTAATGACTCTTTTTCATACATAAGAAGATGTGAAGCATGCCAGAAATTCTCTGGGAAAATGAAGTATGAGGGAGATTTACCACTTAGACCTATGCATACTGAGGCCCCTTTCCATCAGTGGGGGATTGATTTTATTGGGGAGATACAAGAGAAATCAAGTGGAGGACATAAGTGGATACTAGTAGCCACGGATTATTTCACCAAATGGGTAGAAGCAGTCCCAACCAAGCAAGCTACAAGTAAAGTTGTAACCAATTTTTTAATGGATAACATCATTACCAAATTCGGTACACCACTGAGATTGATTACAGATAACGGGATGTGTTTCAGATCTGATGAATTCAAATATTTTTGCAACACATATGGCATTACTATTTCTTAGGTAGCTCCCTACCATCTGCAAGCTAATGGTCAGGCAAAGTCCAGCAACAAAATTCTTCTTAAAATCATAAGGAGAATGCTAGGTCAGAATAAGAGGGCTTGGGATTCAAAATTGAAAATGGTTGTGTGGGCTGATAGGATCACTATTAAAAAGGTAGTTGGAAAATCCCCATTTGAATTAGTATATGGAACACAAGCTAGGATGCCTCTACAAAATTTGTTACCCGTTTACAAGATTATCCTGCAAGAAGATATAGATATTCCAGAACCTATGGAGGAGAGAATGGAGCAGCTGGCTGAACTTGATGAGATAAGGACAGTAGCTCAAAACTACATTAAGTTGCAGGCATAGATGAAGCATTTATTTGATAGAAAAGAAAAAGATAGAAAATTTGAGGAGAATGATCTAGTGTTGATGTGGAATTCACGGTGTCAGGAGAAGGGTAAGCACGGGAAATTTGAAGCTTTATGGTTGGGACCCTTTGTTGTTGTTGGTAAGAAAGGTGAAGACTCATATTATCTACAAAACATGACTGGTGAAGAATAGGAGTTGCCTGTACATGGGCAATTCTTGAAGCATTTTTTCTCTTGAGCAATATAGAGGATTAAGGGTTGCCAGTGCATGGACAACTCTTGACAATCCTCTCAAAATTTTCTCTTCCATGCACAGTAGTCTAGGAAATAAAAGGAACGAGAATTTTCAGTACATGGAAAATCCTGATATTCCTTCTTTTAAAATAAGTCTTTCCATGTACAGTAGTATAGGGTCATATTCATTTCCATTTCCATTCATTCCATCTTGCTCACTAATCCATCACCTTGAGTTTGGTCTACTCACCCAGATATCTGGATCCTTGCAATGATCTCACAATCATTCATCCCCAGACGAAGCCACTATTAGAACTGTAAAATTTTGAAAATTTTACAGTTGTTTATACCCATGAGTTTCCAAATTAGTCCTTACCATAAGCACAAAAATCCTCTCTTCATAATATTTTTTCCCATACTTTGTCATGTGGTCCCATAGAATCCATCTAGCGTTGAATATTTCACTATATAATTCATATCGTCAAGAGATGGTGAGGGTCTTCCCAATCCATAAAGAATTTTTTACTAATGTGTATCTTTTGTAGTCTATCGGCAAGAGTTCAGGAATGCATACCAATATGATTTCATCTGCAGACACATATCGGTAGGACGCAATTCATTATCTTGGTGACAAAAAGATCATATCAGCAAGAAAGTCATCATCGGAATAAGTCATAACGAACTCATGTATGTCTTATCGACCGGAACACAAGGAGACATATCGGCCAGACTAAAATTCATTGGAATGAAGTCTTATCGCATGCATCAGGTCATGCTAACAAAGCATAAGGGGATTCTATCAATGATTATCAGGATGAAGTCAGGTAGTCCTGTCAACCCATATGTCATGCCGATAGGATTATGTGGGTAAAGGACTCAACAGTATGAATTGATTATCGGCGAGACTAATTTCATCGGAGAGAAATATGAGAGTCACGCCGAGTGTTGTTTCATTGGTGAGAAAGTAATTATGTCTCAGCGACCAAAAAACATACCAAGGGATATATCTCGGTGAGACACGAAATAATCTATGGAACATCTCCCCAACTCAAAATGTCACAGTGATATACATAAGACCTAGAGGATAACTATCGGTGAGACTTCGAATGTCGATAAGACTGCAAGACATTAGAGCGATATATAGTTTGCAATAGTCGCTGAGACTTCGAGGTGTCGGGGAGACTACAAGATGTTTTGACGAATGATTTAATGAACGTTGCTAAAAGCTATCGCCCAAGATTTGAAAATGTCTCACTGACAATACTAATGATGTGACAGTGTGAGTTTCGAAAAAGGATTTACTGCACTCATGTTTTAGCTAACACATTAATGGCGTGATAGAGCATAATAAGGAGAATTCAATTGGAAACATTAGTGTGGAATTGATAGTGGAAGAATCATAAAGGTGAACGAAGAACCAAGGCATTCTTTCAGTCCAAAGGTTTCAAGAAAAATGCATTCACAGTCAAAAGATCATTGGCAAGGATCAAGTGCTTATTCTCAAGGGAAATATGATGCACTTGTAGAAATGATTAAGAAAAGACAGGTCATCCTAACAACTTGGTTAAATAAGCTCTCGGGAAAACATTCACATAACTTTGCTACATTGAAAGAACATGAAAGAATGGATGGAAAGATTCTAGAGAAGTTTTAAGAAATAAACCAGAGGGATGTCTCTGATAATGTAGCAATTGAAGCTACAAATCATTTTGTGAATAAGCATAGAAACTTCTCTGAAGAATTGTGAGGGGATGCGCAGGGATTGATAAATGCCACTAGGAAAGGATTGACTACATTCTTTGACGATAAAGGAGAATTAAAAGAAATGGCTAGATGGAAAAGTGAAAGTGAGTCAATACTGCATGAAATCTTGAAGGTAGCTACCACAGAAGACACAACATTGGATGAGGCATGCGAGGAAAATGACAAGATGGTAAGAATGGAGATCACAATCTGGAACGCAGTAGGAGATGCAGATACGCATGAACGTCAGGATTACTTGGATCACCTATCTAAAATTCATTTATGGCTTAATAGAGCCTGATTATCTTTTAATCTATTGTTGTTTAAACATATGACATTTCTGAAAGGACGCATCCTTTCGAGTATTTGATGTATAAATATCTATTTTGGTAGCGAAACAAAAAGATAAGATAGGATATAGAAGAAAGATACAGTAGATTACAATGTTTTACAAATATGAGACTATGATGCATGTTTAAAACTATGGAGATATTAATGAAAATCATTTGATTTTGTGGCGTATTTCTGGTATCAGTTGTTTGTTGTGTTCATTGAAATTATTACTGAAGTTGTCTCCAAGGTTGATGTTTTCTGGTTATTTAAATTGATATAACAAGTTTATATTCAGTTTATCGGTGCACATTTTTTGTATCTGTATGGTTGATTAATTGGTTCTTTCAAGAAAAGATTAAATCCTTTTAGTTGATCGTAGTAATTAGGGAATCTCATTTGGATCATTAAGAAGAACTTGGTAGTCATATTCTTGCATGTTTATACAAGTTATAAACTAAAATATATGCCGAACAATTAAAATACTTGCTAGAAAGAAATTAATCATTTTATATTTCTCATTTGACTCCGCATACCCAATAAGGCACTAGTCTCTGCATTTTCACCATTTAGTTTTACTCATTTTTACATCTGTTAACTGAACATATTAGGTTTTAGCTTTGATATTGCTATACAATTTATACCAAATCACATTTTATTTATCCACTCCCATTTGCCACTATGGGTAAAATACTTTAAAAGAAATAAGCATAAGTCAAGTTTGTCTCATTCATATAGGTATACCCGCCTAGGTCCAACAGCACCTGAAGAGAAGAAGGTTTAACCCATTTAGACCCTGTCTATTACCCAGAAATGTATCAAGAGATTGGCAACCTCTTGAGGCACTTCGCCTACGTTTTTGAGAGCTAACAACTACCACTATAATTCCCAACCTAATAGCAGCCTTCATTGCCTACAAATTGAAGCAAAAAGGCTTACAAAGAAATATCAAATGAAAAAATGAATATCAAAGAAGTATCAAAAGAGAAAATTCAACTTTTTAGGCTATCCAAATATCTCTACTGGAGTTATGGATGCCTAACTAGCAATAGAGCTATGTTTTGGAGGAATTACAAAGATAACCCTGCTAGGGCTATATATGTTTGATTGGAAGCAAGGCTCTATCCAAGGTTAGGTTAGAAGGAAATTTGAAATTATGTAGGTCAATGCAATGTAAGCGTCTTCTATGCTCTAAATTTATTGTAGCAAAATAAATAAATTGCACACATGTGAGCTTAGTAAAATTCAATTTTGTATACTAGCTAAAGTAAACATGGAATTCTAGAATGAGGGTCTGATCATTTATAATTTAAGGATTGGAGAAAGTTGAAGTATGGTTATTAGGTCCATAATTGAATTTCTATTATTTTTTTTGGTTTTTTTGGTTGCTAGTTGTTATGTGGCCTTACAACACGCCCCATTTTTCTCCTTGGCAAAATGTGGACCTCCTTTTTTCTGCTACTTTTATTTCCCTTCCTTTTCTTTTACTTGCTTTGGTGTGCTACTTTTGGAGGAAATGGTAAAATGGGAAGTCTTCATTCAGCATGCCTAGTCCCTACCTAAGTTCTTGTCTTTATCGAACTTGGAATGTTGCAAAATATTTTCCCTAGTCTTATTGATTTACCGAACCCCCGAGTCCCAGGAGTTGATGTGTTGTATCAAGTATGTATCTTTGGAAAGTTTTTCTTTTGCCTAGGCTGTAAGTCATGCCCAGTGGGTTACCACTCAGATAAATTATCCCAATGCATTTTTTCCCCTTTTCTTTATTGGATGGCCCGGTAGTGGCCTTTGCTTTTCTTTTAAACCAAAAACTAAAAACTAGAGGTTCTATTGCAAATATGTTTTAAATTAGTTCCGTCCCACTTGAACCCAGTTTAGGGTCTCCATTGCACCCGGTTCTCATGAACCTAGTAGATAAAAGTCCTAGCTCCCAATAATCTTTCCAACATCAAGTTCCAAATTATTCAAACCTATTTTTATTATGAATTGTTAAGTATTCAAACACTAGTACAAAAACAACAATAAACGGCTGAAAAAACTACTAAAAACTACTTATAAATGACTAAACATGGTCACATGACTAGTAGTAGTTTATTTCCAATCATTTATAACATGGCCGAATTGATGACTAAACCATTTTTAGCCATTTGATTGATCAATTTGGTCATTAATTTAGCCATCTGATTAATCGATTTGGTCATTAATTTAGTCGTTTGATTGATCAATTTGGTCATTAATTTAGTTGTCTAATTAATCGATTTGGTCATTAATTTAGTCATTTGATTGATTGAGTTGGTCATTAATTTTATCAATTTCGTAGTGTGTTTAGTCGTTAATTTAGTCATTAATTGTTTTAAACCGATCACTTATTTAGTCATTTTATTCATGGATATATTTATTGATTGATTGTTGTTAACTAGTCACTTATTTAGTCATTTTTAATCACTGATTTTTGTCCATCGGTAGTGTATTTAGTCATTAATTTTAATCATTATTTTGATCAATTTGGTAGTTTATTTAATTGTTTTTGTTCACTAATTTTTGTCTACTAGTATGTATATTGATACATTGTTTATTAATTGTATAATCATTATATTTAGTCATGTTTCTTCGCCGATTTTTGTTAGTTGGTAGTATATTTAGTCAATTGGTAATTTATTTAATTATTTTTGTTCATTGGTTTCTACCTATAAGTGTTGGAAATGATACAATGCTTTAATTTAGGTTTAAACATAGAAAAAAATAATCAATCATTCTTTTGCACATAATGAAATGGCTATTAAGAAGGAAAAATAGTGAAATTTTATTGAGAAAACATGTTATTATAGTAAACACAAGATAGAAATGTGTCTTTTCTTTGAAAAATACACTATTACAAAGTGTGTTTCTCAGTGTTGTGACTAAGAAAGCTAAGTTACAATGCCTTTTTTTTGCTTATGCAAGATATTACAATTTTGATGATAATTCTATGTTGCAACTTATTTGCAACTGTGCATACATGTATGTTGCTCTCTCTACAACTTTTCCTCTTCTCTGCAGCTCTTTATCTTCTTTGTATTTACTTCTTTTTTTGCACCCCTGTTCTTTGTGTCTATTGCTTACACATCAACATATCCCCTCTTCTATAATGTACCAGTTTGAATGAGTTGAACCCAAACAAAAAGAGAAAAACATAATCAGGGTGCTTTACATTACTGGTGCAATAAGACAGAACATTATATGTTCAATTCATAGAATGTACACCCAAATAAGATTCTTTAGTTTTTGTTTGGGTTCAACTTATTCAATCTCAGTACATTCTCTTTTTGCAACTTCACTCTCCACACCCCATTGTTGCTAACCCTTCTTTTTCTCTTCTACGCTTACGACTAACACTGTCATTTTTTTCAAATATTTTAGTGGCCATCATGTGAAGGTCCCTTCTTTCTCTTTCAGATGGAAAGATCCATCTATTTTATCTAGATAAGAAAGGGGTATGTTACTTGTGACCTTTAAAATACTTATATTTTCATCTCTTGTTCCTTTCATTTTGACTCCATGTACAATAGATAGTGAGTGAATCCACCCAATTCCCACGGCAACACCATCAAATAGATCCAACACCTCAACTTTATCCCCTTCTTAGAGTTTATCAATAAATGTCTGCAAAAACAAAAAACAATACACATTATATTATTTTTGACAGCTATATGTAATATCTTATGTCTTAGAACAAATCATTTTTTGTATGTGCTTTTATAAAACACTCTATTACAACTAAGCTCTAATCTTCCATATGTAAGTTATGTGTTCTTCCTTATTTCCAAAATCTATGTATACTAGCTAATTACACTTCGCTACTATTCTAACCAACTTCTATCAAATAGGTAATGATTACCCTTATTTACATAATAAAACAACCATTACTTAGTTGAATAGTACTTACTTGCATGTGGTTTCATAGCAATCACCTCGAGTTCAGCACAACTACCACTATGAATATCATGTGCATGCTCATTGAGTCAATCATCATAATCACTATTAACATCATTGCAGACATGAAGTTGTACAACTTTGTAGAGAGATCTATTGATAGGGCCTTTTTCTTTTTTTCCTGCTTTCATATAATCACTCTGCATCATGTGGTTTAATCATCATGCAAAAATTAATATAAGTGAAGTAAAGAATGTAAAATCTATAATTTTTTGTCCAAAAGAACATTTTAAGCATGAAGAATGACAACATTGGGATATATTTGCTTACAACTTAAAGAATGCAAAAGCTATAAATTTTTGTCCAAAAGAAGAATGACAAAACATTGGGATGGATTAACTTACAACTTAATTAAGAATGCAAAAGCTATATTTTTTTATCCAAATGAACATTTTAAGTATGAAGAATGACAAAACATTGGGACAAATAACTTACAAATATTATATTAATTACCTCAACTTCAGGATAATTAAGCCGACTATGCTACGCATTCTTGTCCACATCATCAAGATCACTATTAATATTAGCAACTCTATTGACATCATGAAGGCATTTTTTTCCTATTGCTTTGATAAAAATGCTCTGCATGTGGTTTAACCATCATGCAAAAAAATATACAAAGCATTCAATATTCAAGTAAAGAATGCAAGCTATAAATTTGTCCAAAAGAACATTTTCTAAATGACTCCAACAATAAAGAAACTGGGATAGATTCAACTATGCTTAGATTTCAATAATCTACATATTAAGAGGAATTTGTATACAAAATTTCCAAATAAGAAGAAATGAGATCAATAGAGCCTCTTACCTCATTTGAATCCATGGATTTATGCTCATACCATGCAAAAATTATACGGTTAACAAAGGAAACCAACTACGAAACTTGTTGAGTGAGATTGAATATGTAACTCATTACCTTTTGGTACCCTAATTAATTTGAGTTGACATGATCTATAGAGGCTCCTATTAGGCATTGAGTAGATGGCTATTAAATCTCTATTGATGAACTAGATTTCCGCTTCATCCTAATCTTAGATTTACTAGGATCTAATGTTGCCATATAATTTACAATATCTTTTGTACCTACTTCTCTATTACTATTTTCTACCTAAAATACAATGTAAATTTCAACATATAGTTAGTTCAATAAAAAATAAAAATAAATAACACAATGTAAATTGAACCAAAAAGCCATACACTTACTACAAATTTGTCCATTGGCATGCAACCTGCCTCAGCCAAATGTATATCTATCCCTCACATTATCTCTTACTATCTTGCCTTTGTTACTCTTTGCCGAATATTCTTTGAAATGCATAATTTCTTTCAATTCCTCCCATTGTTTGGGAGATAGAGTGGATTCTAACCTCTCTTTTCCCTCCATGATTATTTTTCTGCAATTGTATCTAAAAATTTTCATCAAAATTCTCATCTTTTTCTTGTAATATTTTCTATAGATTTGTCCACCAATAGTCTCAAAATTATTTTCCATTTTTGTATAACACTTTCCATAGTTCATGGATCTTTCTTTGCAAAAGTTGATTTACAAATATCCAAATGGGCCTTACATCTTACACCCAACTTGGTGGCCCACTTTGCAACATTTGGACCAATGGGCTCACTGTCTCTTGATGCCTCAACCAAAAATGGCTTCTTTCCTTCTAATTTTCTTTCTTTTTCATTCCTCTCTCTAGATCTATACAAATCTTGACTCAATATTTATCTTTTGAAAAAAGGAGACACGTCTTCTATTAAACCACTACTAGTATTTCCAGCTGATCCACTAGTTCCATCAAAATTTATAGATGTAATAGGTTCACTCTGAGGCACATTCATTAACTGAAACTTCATGCTCCTTGGCCACATCTTGTGTGGCATGAGTAGGTAGATCAATATCGGTCTCTTCAGATTTCACTTCAAACACATCCTTTAATGATGAATAAATCATTTGTATATGTGTTCTTTTTCTCTGATGTTGTTCAATAAACTCTCTTACACTTTGTGCTACAAGATCATCATGACATTGTACATCACCATGTGCTATATCATGTTGCACATCATCACAACTATTTTTTCACCAATTGCATTTGTTGAATCACAAATGTTTTGGCTTCTACGAGATGGTCACATTGTATCTTTTCTTTCCTTTTATTTTTTCTCTGCATTTCATGTACACTCTTTTTCTTGCCTATAAATTAAAAATATATATCAAATTATGTCTTATAAACATAAAGCTCTTTCCTATAAAATTTCATTAAACACTATTAAACAAATAATATACTACATAGTGGATTTACAACTTGTTTGTTTTTCAAACCAAGACTTGATAAATATTCATTATTCTTGGCCACTTTTTCACTACACAAGTGCTCATAGTCTATCACTAAAATTTTAGCATTATGATCACTATCATCTAATTTGTGCCTTATAATCATTTTCCTCATTCCTTGAAGTCCAAATAAACAATAATGTATAAATTAGCAACTTGAATCATTAAAACTTTATTGAGTTCATAAGTTGATAACTATTAACTTTTTAATCTGCTAATAACTGCAAATGGAAACTTCAAATAGAATTTAGTTTATATATTAAAAAGAATTTGCAGTCCAAAACCAAGATATTTACAATTACAGGTATCAGACAAATTTTCCTTAGGGATATATTCAAAAGAAAAGAACTCATAAAAACATAACACAAGTAGGATGAAGGAAAAACATAGTCCAGTTCATCATGAGGTGCTTTAGAACCTTCAAATTTTGCCTAGTTCCATCATCACAATTAACCTTGAGCTCCATGAGCTGAGCCTCAACCCTTATATTTCTATTTATTTTTTACTGAGCCTCCCCACTGTAAACAAACATATAATTTTTCTAGGTTTGATGAACACTGAAAGACCTATACAAATCCAAAAATTTATCATATATACTTAAGAAAAAACATGTCTAGCTATTTTATATCCATAAAAGTCCTTTACCGCAATCTTGCAGCAACAATTTGAACCCTTAGCTAGCTATTGGTATATAGCAAACAACATAAAGTATTCACCACAATACCAAAAGGGTATTATAATAAAGGTGCGGTTGGACAGTATAAAAGAGCTTAGTTACGTTATAGCCATAGTATCACGGCAAGGAAAAGTGAACAGTGTGATATAGTGGGGAACAATTGCCACCCCGCAAGGGAGGAGATAGTAAAGAGTGGTGGTGAAGTAAGAGTCTCGTTTCCCCACGACATAAGGAAGCTTGCAGTATAGCGGTATACACCTCGCTATCCTGCAATAGATAAATCTCAAGACAATTATACAACAGTAAGTTTGATAAATAAAAAGATTCATGCCCCGCTATCCCACACTAGTTAAAGAAAGAGGTGGTGATATTGTGGTACAAAGTGTTAGGGAATTATTACTAGTTGCAGTATTAATTGCATAACTCTTAATAGCCCTCAGATCTTGTGAAAATCAATGGTGCACATTCAAACTCAAAATATGAGCTAATCACATAGTATTTGGCATAAGGTTGATATTAATGATGGCATGACCAAACTCATAAGCCATTAAAATTGAGAACTCGACATTATTTTGGAATTCATTTGCAAGTATTTTTGTGTAGGAAACTAGGAGTTCAATAGGGAAAAGTTCTACAACTATCACATACTGATTAAGTACACTAAACTTACTGAAGTAGCTTTATAAGCATAGAATTGTTTGAAATCCTACATTTAAACACTTAGAAAGCTCGAGTAGAGGTTGAAAATAGATATCATGCTGCTTGAAAAAGAAAGAACCTAAGACTAAGAAGGAAGAGACTAAGGGTAAAAATAGATCAACATTAGATATCATTCCTCCTAAAAAGAAAGAACTCGAGAATAAGAAGGAAGATCCTAAGGGTAAAAAGAGATCATTATAGCAATCTATCTTAGATATCTTTCCCAATTCAACTGAGAAAGGATACAAGAAGGTTTTCAATGATATAGATCATGGTTGTAGGGATGCCCTTATTCCTATTTCAAGGTGGGAATTGTTTTGGTATTTCTATGAAAAAAGGGAAGGGAGAATTCTAGTATCAAATTTGTGGACATTAGACTTAGCTAAGCTAATTTTCTTGAATGTCTTCATAGATGTGGAGCTCATTAGAGTTCTAGCCCAGAATTACCACCCTACTACTAGGTCTGTGAGGATAACAAATGGGTCAACATTGGTAATATTAACAAAAGTTACAATCATCGAATGCTTCAATCTAAACAAAAAGACCCTCACTAAGGTTAACTTGCAAAAGAGTGACGAAGAATATACTAGGTTAAGGAGAATGCACAGAAGTGATGAACTCCCCATATACATGAGAAGGGGTGTTAACAACAAGGTGATACCTATTTCCCCCTCTGCCACCAAACCATTTGATGTACAATATTTTCATATTTATTTCAAGAAAACCTACTTTGATTTATGTCAAGTACTTGGGATATATGCACAAGAACAAATGCTAGTTACTTTGATGATGATGGCTATGAGAATTCAGAACCCTGATACAAACATTGAATATGACTTTTCCTCATATCTTCAAAAGGAATTGCATGAAGGCTTCCTACAAGTTAGAGAGAATAGGGCCCCTATAACATTTAGGCATTATTCTTTACTATGTCACTTGATATTGTACCAAAACAAAGATAGATGGACCAAAAGGATGTGTTTGGGTAAGGTTGATCAACAAGGGAAATTGTTACTGTTGATGGTGTTTTCTGCACAGCAACAACCCAAATAGAATATAGAATCCTATCTCTCTTGAAAGGTAAATCTCTATTAGCAAGCCTCAAGAGATAACCCCAAGGTCTCTAATGTCAGGTCTTGACAATGCATAAACAACTCAATGATAAAATGTGAAAATGCTAGTAATCACAAAGGGACCTTACTACGAGCAAAATACTTAATCGATTCTATCAAATCTAATGATCTGATGATACTTTAATCCTAGATCTAACCCAATAATCAAAGAAAATAAAAAAGGATAAGGGTTTCAAAGAGATTTATAAATCTAACACTACTCCTAAGATCAACAATGAAAATAACCAATACTGAAATGGACCAATCCTTCAGAACCGATCTCTACTCGACCCAGATAAATCTACAATCTTGCAGAAAATAGTGCAATCTTCTGAGGTGTTAAGATTTTAAAATCATGAACATTCATTCAACAACCCTATTGCAGTTGAAATAAACAAAGTCTCACAATCGAACTAAGCACATTGAATATGAAGTCCAGGCTAACTTTGCAAAGCAACTAACAATCAATTGGTTGCGAAAAGTATGGACTGAAGGATTGCTGCAACATTCAAGTATTGAATCACAAACATTATCGAATCAAATCTAACCTAAATATTAACCTTCTCAAAGCAATTTTAAAGATGGAATAACAAGAACCATGCAAGACAAGAGAAAACAAGTATGGCACCAAATCACAATGTCATTTCTTGTATTCAAATTATCCACTATAGCAACAATTCCAATTTTCAGTTACAACATTTGCTTGAGAATAACTACTTGCTAACTTACTCTACTTCTAACTATTCCTCTCTATTCTACTATCCAACTGTTATCTCTAACTTTTCTAACTTCTTAACTTTCTAACCCCTTACAAATGAGGTGAAATGCCAAATATATAGAATTCCCCCAGAAAACCCGTCAGCCTAGCAAGAGTTTCGCAGCATTAATGGCACAGCAACCCAGCCAATAGAAATTAGAAATAGGTCAAAGGGATGCATTAAATGCACCTTCCATCCAAGTCAGCCCGAGATCCGCAATGCAGCTCGGACCAATGCGCGGGAAGATAATAGGGAAGCACAAATCGCGTCGCAGCCCATCATCAACTCCCTTCCCTATCATCTGTATTCTGACCCAGCATTTCATGATCCTTCAGAAGAATCCCATCCAAGTCAGCTACTAGTGGCAAAGGCAGAACCCTAAGTCAACTTTCAATGGACGCAATCTCTTCTCTTGACCGCTTGACCAACCTATCTCAATCTACCTTATATGTCACATGCTTATCAATAACTGCAAGGTAGGTGGCTGCATCATCCAACTGGTGCTCAAAAATAGAACCATCATCAAGTGGCACATAAACATCCTGCCACCATTCTCTCAACTGCTCCAGCCTCAAATACTTGAGAGCAATCTTCCTTCTTCCCGTCATTATCTCAAAAAAAGCAATGCAGCCATTGTAGACGCCAGCTAGGGTGTCATCAATGTGTCTTCTCTATTTGTAAATATTTTTCAATACTTTCTGCTTGATTTGCAATACTTGAACCACTCCCATGGTTCGGCAGCTCTAGAAGAAGGAAGGATCTTGTCACTCACCAACCTGTCCCGGGTGTACTCCATAATAGTCTTGGTTTTTCGCAGCAGGAGGTCGGTGTCTTCTTTATCTTGTGCCATTACCTGCTTCATCCAGTCCATCGTCCTCACAGCATCCTTCCCAGTCGATAGGACTTCCTTAATAGCTTCATCACCCCTTATTTGCACCCCTGTCAACCAACTCGTAGTGGCAAGGGTGGAAGCTTTCATCTTTTCTAACTCAGTGATGGTCTCTTGAGGTAGAGGATTTGTAGTAGAGGAAGAAGGGTTAATGGATTGAAGGGGTTTCATTAATTCCTCCAAGCACTTCCTGAGATTTTCATTCTCTTTCTTTAGTTCCTGCTTGGTCTTCATTTCCTTCCTCAATCTACTCACAATAACTACACTAGAACCCTGGTAATCCTCAATATCCTGCTCAACGGATGTAGGCCCAAGATCAAAAGTCTGCACATTATAATCATTTACAGCCACATCATCTTTGTTTTTATCTAGAACAGGGGTAGCAATATAAACAACCTTGTTATGCGCCTCATCTCTTTCAACTCTCGAGATCACTCTAGCCTTCTTTTTACCTTTGTCCTTTCCAATCTTAGCTAGTAGTGCATCCCAATTTGGTGGACTATCCTCCACAACCACCTACTTTCTCTTTATCTCTTTGTCCAGCCAACCAGGGACAGTGGATTCCAATTGCACCTCACTTTGCCTCTCCTCCTGGTGATCCTTAGGTGCCTCCTCACTCAAATTTTGTTTATCAGGAGTCTCATCCCTATTCCTTTCCTCTTCGATGTGTTCTTCCTCATGTTCAGGTGATGGGATCTTTTCTGCCTCTTCTTCCCTTGGAGGAGATTGAACTTCTTCATTTTTGACTAGAGATCCTGCATATGCAACAAAGGGAGATTGCATTACCTTTTCAATCTCGGCCTCTACACTGTAAATCTCACCTTCATGGAACTCCTCTCTATCAGTATCTAGATGATCTTCAACCTTTTCCCCCTCACCTAGTTCACTTTGAGTTTCATGAGTGGAAGGAACATCATCATGTTGCCCCTCATGAGAAACCACTAGAGGGAGATCATCCTTAGGCACGCTGTCCCTGGGAGAAGGAGTCCTAGACCTCCATGTATATACTTTGGACTTCTCCCCTGAACTTTCAACGTTTACAACTAGTGGGGGAATTTCTTCTTCTGCTACCTTGGAGCTTGCTCTCTTTGATAATTTAAAAATTCTCTTCCTTTTGGGTACAGGATCATCAGCCCCATGACTCCGCTTGGACTTCTTAGTCCTTGTCCTCTTCTTGGCCTTTGGCCTTCTCTATTTTTCTACTTCCTAGGCTTCTTTTCCTGGAACACCTTTAGACTTAAATTTGACAGGAGAATCTAGCTTGCCTTTACCTTTAGGATCTTCCTGCTCTGTGGACTCCTCAGAAGTTGAATGGGGATCCAAATCTCCCATTAGCGCATAGGTGCATTGCACACCGTTATTTTCTAGTTCCCACAACTTATGCTTTAGCCACATCCTAGTGAATTTGAGAACTGGATCCACTAGTTGTTTCAATTCTGTCTTTTCCTCCTCTAACCAATCCACATCACCAATTGGTATGTCTTTTATGGCCTCATAAGCATGATCCTGAACTAGGTTTCCATCATCCTCTAGTTGATCGAGAACTACCTTCACATTATACAATCAAACTGACTCAACTGGAAGCCAGGAGAATTTCTTCTTTCTGACCTCATACTCATCACCACAACTGGCCCAATAGTCCTCCAAGTTCACCTTATGACTATATTATCTACTGGCCTTCTTCTGGGCTTCTCTTGTAATATCAAACCTGGACCTCTTGGAGTGGAAAGACAGGCCAAGATACTCATTTCTTCTTCTGAAGCTTGGGCAGAACCAGTGGAAGGACAAACCTCTCCAGTGCCAATCCTCAAGGGGAAGTCTCCACCAAAACTAGTCTTATGCTTGTCCTTCTTGACAATGGCATCAAAGTCACAAATCTTCCTGGTGACTTCCAACAATATAATGTGATCAGTGGGGTACCTTGGAAGTCTGTATGGGGCCCTTTGGCAGCCATCAATCCGGATGTAGGAGAAGGTTGGGAACTGAATAAACCATGCTCCATATTTCTTGATGAGCTCCTTAGCCAGATCTGAAATCCTGACATGCTCTGCTTCCTGAAGCATTCTGGTGATATGCATGGTAAATGCATCATTTTCCCTCCTATAGTTTGAACCTCCTAAGTGCAACTAAGGGAAAACTTCATAAATAATAACCTATCCAAAAATTTCCTTTGTATCTAATCCTCTGTAGGGATGGAATCTTGCAAGTGCATAGACCAAATATGAGGTGATTGTGAAGGTCTTTGTTTGCAACACATTGGACAATTGTTTATGAATTACTTGGTTGATTATCCCTACCCAATGGTAATTAATATTTTCTTGCTCCATCCTCACAATGACATGGCACATCCAATTCTCAAATGTACCTGCACTCTTCAATCCAACCACCCTACTAAGAAAGGTGATGGCATCATAGTATTCCTTCTTGAATTTTGCTCGAAACAGTTGCTTGGGAAACTTGGAATAGTGAGACTTGGGCTTCTCTAGCCAATAATTGATAAACTGTTGCATTTCACAGTCTGCTCATCATAGAACTCCTAAGCCACCTCAATGGTGAATCCCACCACATGAGACCTGTCTGGCATATCAAATGTTTGGGCAATGGAGACAAGGTTGAGATTAGCAACAACTCTCCCTTGAGGACCAATTATCCTTTGTGTGTCCTGATCATAGTGCCTGGCACACTCAAGGACTAGCACATAGCATTGCACCGTAGAAGGGAAACCAACAACATGTGACAATCCCAATTCCATCATCCTTCTAGTCACCAAAGGAGGATCCTTAGCTGCCATCCTTGCTTTAAATTCCTCATAGTCCCAGAGGCCAACATTTGTATCAGTGACTTCTGACCAAAAAGAAGTGATCTTACTCTCAGGGACCTTGCTCTTAATGTCCAACTTAATCCTCTCTGCATCAGACAATGAAGACCTAGCTGCTACCTTGCTTGATTCAGCCTACACTCAACATGAAAATCACAGTAAAAACCACAAGAAAGGGAGGGTTAATTCATCAATACACCATTAGAATGCATCTCATATAGTCAAGGTGTTATTAAATCTCATATGAAATGATCACAACAAATTTTGGGTTTCAAGACCATCTACAGAATCTAGGCTAGAGAGGAATTTCGAGAAATTCCAGACCGCTTGGATTCCAATGGAATAACCAAAAAACACCTACTTAACCATTAAACCTGATCATTTTTATCAATAAACCACATGGGAGATCATAAGATAGCATGAATAAATCATAAAATGCATTGAAAATCACTAACTCATCATGATATTCCATATTCCTTTACATTTCATCAACTTTCAGGAAAATCTGCCAGAGACAAATTCCCGTGAAGAATGAGCCAAAGAGGATTTTTGGGAAATCTGGGAGACGGCGGATTTCGAAGAAATCTGGACCTGACGGACATCCGCGGTTAAGGAAAAATTTTGGACCGATGGAGATTCCAGAACGAAGGCTTCGGCAAGAGTCATTCATTTCGCCAAGAAGTCTTGGTGACTTCCGGGAGGTCACGCCGAAAGATGTCATTAGAATGGGTTTCGCTAAGACTTAGTGGTTCTGGTGCAATGTCTCACCGAATGGCGATATAGCAAACAATATCGATATGATCAAAGGGTAGTCGAGGTAAGGTCTTGGCGAATCCTGCGTGTCTCACCGACTTTTGGGGTCCCAGCAAACACTTCGTCCTGACTTAAAGTTTTTCGATATGAGGTCTCAGCGAAGTTGCGGTGTCTCACCAACTAGCGATGGGTATGAATTCGGCCATAGGTCTCGCCGATAGCGCATTGTTTCGGCGATATGAAGTTCCATCTGCATAACCTCTTGCCGACAATATGTGGTCTCAGCCAAAGAAGATCTGAGCTCACCAAGAGAGGAAAGGGTCGCCGTAAGGTCCTGGCAACCACTGGTAGTCTCACTGAAAGCGAAGGCCTCGGCAAGAGCTGTGAGCTCACCGAAAGGTCTTACCGACTTGGCAGGGTCTTAGCAACTGAAAAGAACAGAGCTTGACGAAAGCGAAATGTGCTCAGTGAAAGGTCTCGCCGAAGGATGGATGTCTCAGCAAAGCAAATGGGTATCGGTATAACTAATAAAGCCTGCCATGACCTCTCACCGACTAGGGCTTCTCTTGCCAAAAGTGAATATGAAAGTGTATGTCGGTGAGAGATTTTCTTACGAGGTGAGGTCTCGGCGAATCCTCTATGTCTCACCGACTGACACAGGAGACCCTATCCGTGTGAGAAATGACATTGTCACGGTGATCCAATATGAACTTAGGAAGACCTCTTAGGCGAACTACAGGGTGATCGGTATGACATCTCCCCGATTTTGAAGGGTCACAGCAAAGAGATTTCAGAAGGGATAGAGAGTCCCGATTTCATCCAGACACTGAACCAATGCAGAATTTCAAAAGGTGTAACTAAGGACCAGTCAGGGATAGACATTTCATAGATTTTCCTTGTGTTTCAGGCCCATTTTAAGACGAAATCACCTAATAGGGCACTGTCTTAGGTCTAAAACCCTACTCATCTGCCATTAGCGCACAGGAAAGTTTAGAATTTAGTTGTTTCCACTGTTAAGTCATCACTAGGGTTTACTAATTACTCTCAGGTAAGATTCATCAAAATGAAAACAGACAAATGAGCTCAAAACTCGCATGGGAGATGACAAATGATGCAATACTGAACAACCCTAGCATGAAATAATCAAATACGTAGGAATTCAAATCCCATAGACTTTCATAATACCAACGCACCACTCATAATTCAATTCAAAGCAAAGCAATCAGACACATACCATTATAAAGTGGAAACCGATCCGAGAATTAGCAAACGTGAAGGGAACGGGGCCCAGAAAGAACAGACGCAAGAATGCACAAGAAACCGTCACTACAATCCATAGTTCGCCCGAATATCCCAAAACGAAGCCAACAGCCCAAAGAAAAAACTCTAAGGACGCAATTCTCAACTCAGACAATGGAAAATAGCGAGCATAATGGCACAAAAGATCTCAAAAATCAAGTAAAATCCAGCCTTCAAAGTGCGTACGAAGCCATTAATGCAATCGATAAGATAGTCAGGAAACCCAGGAAGCTGACGACGGGGCGGAATTCGGAAAAATCCAGCCCATGTGGAAATCTGCGAAAACCGAAAATTTTTCCAACAACAAGGTCCAACCGGAATCCAAGCGGGATCTGGGAAAATCCGACCAAGGTGGAAAATCCCAAATCAGGGTAAAAACCCGAAACTTAATCTAGAATT
Organism: Sequoia sempervirens; assembly: GCA_007258455.2. Taxonomy (NCBI): domain Eukaryota; kingdom Viridiplantae; phylum Streptophyta; class Pinopsida; order Cupressales; family Cupressaceae; genus Sequoia; species Sequoia sempervirens. The sequence continues at coordinate 195,535,694 of VDFB02270651.1, forward strand.
TAGGATTTTCAATAAATAACCTGGGGAAACACTTAGGCAATCAAAATAAACTTTAAAGCACCTGCCTAAATAAGACAAAACCTCAAAAAGAAAGGGCCAAGAAAATAAAACCGAAGCAAAAGAGGGTCCCTGCTTTCAGCGGGGCGTGTGTACAAAAACTGCACAACAGTTACCCATGCAATGATGGTGTTATACATGGGATAGCAAATTCCAAAACTTTAATTATGTAGTGTTCCATGATGACTTTATGTATAGAGTTATGAGATTTCTTGGCCACCCATCACCAAGATTACACACACCTATACTACAACTATTGAGGCCCTTGGCTTTGAAACTAGAACAAGGTCATACTCATAACTTTGGTGATTGTTTTGCAAGATATCACAATAATCAGGATTTATGGGTGCCCACAAGCTCCACATATATTTCCAAAATTTGTTCCTCTTCAGCTAGCCTTTTTAGAATTTATGTGGCAGATGTTGTGGATGGAAAAGGATGTCATGAAGAAATAAACTAAGGGTGCATTTCTACCTGACTTGAAAACATGTGAAGAATTATCTATTGGATATGACAACCTTGAATAATTACAACATTACTTTAAGACAATATATTCTCTAAGGCCTAGAAGTGAAAGGGTTTTTGACCCTAAGCACCATATGAATTTTATAAGATGAAAGCTACTCACAAAGGCCACAATCACTTATCAAGTGGATTATGAAGAGTATGTGATTAGAAACTGCATCAATCCCCAAGAGGTATATCAGAGGAAAAGAAAATGGGAGACCATGATGAAGCTACAGGAAGAAATGAAGAAGAAGAACAATGACTTCTTGGGGTATTTTGTAGAAGCAGATCCTCTTAAGAGGATAAATTTGATATTTGATAAGTTTAATGAATTGTATGCTAAGTCTACAATAGAGAAGAGGCCCACCAAATTATCTTTGAAAAGGCCAAGTGGTATTGTAATTTTAGAGCCATCTCCTGACACTATTTTAGTATGTCATGTTCCTTGAGAATCACCTCCTGAACAACCACTTCCTAAGAAATAGAAGACACAAGAACCACATAGATTGGTCTCATATGCAATGAGAAAAGAAGTGGGAGATACAAAAGAAGTGACCAATGTGCTAAGCATTTTGAAGGATGATGTAGAGGTAGCTAATCAACCAGCCCATGAAACTAAAGCTCATAAACCACATGCTAGAATTGATATCCATATGCAAGGTGAAAGGGAAATGCAAGATGATGAGAGGGAAATTGTAGCTCACAAATTTATTGAAGATGATTATTTCATTAAGTCCATTGAATTTAAGGATTTATGGGTTAAAATAAAAATGAGATAGTTTGAAGAAAGGGTAGAGACAAGCAAGATGGGTGTTGAAGATTCTCAGCATGATCAGATTGTAGCCCAAACTTTCAATGAATTGAAAATTGATAATGTTGATATAGTCCCACAAGAAGCTAGGGATATGTATTTGAAAAGTAATATACTCATTATCCTAGGTATGTCCAACTAAAGAAGATATTCTTACTTGACCAAGTAAGATCACAAGAAGACCCAATGATGATTGTTGAATTTTATTTTGATGAGAGGATAAGTGGCACAGGGTACAACCCTAAGATTGAGACCTTGGCATTTTGGTCCAAGCAAAGAAATATACAAAAACCAATGTTGTTAGATGTGGTACAAGAGATGAGGTATGGATATGGTAAAAACATTGAAGGACACATCACCTTTAGAATCTACAATCATGACAATGCACTCAGCCTTGTTCTCTTGAGTTGTTGTTAAGGAAATGGAAAACAAATTGATTGAATATGAAAAGGAACAAAAATTCTTAAATGATGAGGTAAATAAACTATTCATAGAAAATGTAAGACTGAAAGAGAAATTGAAATGAGCAAGGCCCTCACAAAGTAAATAAATAGTATTGTATCAACCTCCTACTACCCAATCAACTGATATAGACAGTGCATCCTTTGAACAAATGAATATACTAAGACAGGAGATCGAAGAGCTAAAAAAAGCCAATAATGAAACCAAGGAGGGAGTGAGGGACCAGATCATCATCAATATTGTGGAAAAAATATTGGATCATAGGATCAAACTAATTGAGTAAAAATTAGAAAGTGTGTATGATTGCTACAATTCATTATCCCAAGCAACTGACTAGATGAAAGCTCGTGCACTTATACTGGATCCTCCTTTCAAGAAGTGGCAGTCGATTCATCTTACCTTGGTGAATTTATGTAGGGTATTACAGATAAGTGTGGAAGCTCCTTTAGCTTTGAAGCCAACTAAAGAGGTGATTAAGATAGTTATAGATGAATCTCAGTATATAAATGGAGAAGATTAGAAGATCAAAACAAGGATGGAATTATGCCATCCATTGAAGAAGTGGTTTGTGCCAAGGATATTAAAGTATGATGAACAATTGAAAAATATCAGTAGATGGAGAAAGGAATTTGGAAAAAAAATTCCTGATTGCATTGCTCATGTACAAAATGATGGTGAATTTAATGTCCAAAGCCTCAATTTTATCATGGATGGAATGATAGCCTTGGATACTAGATATTCTAAATTCATTATATATGGTAGATGGTTACTTAATAATAGATGGAGGAATCACCTAAAAAATATATCAAAAATTCAAGAATACAAATGGCCTCATGACTACACAATATACCAATGGGAGCAAAAGTATTTGGCTCCTCTAGAAGAATAGGGCCTTGAAGATGTTGCACTAAAAGAACTAAGCCTTCAAACACTCTATCATGGAGAGGGGTACTTTGTAAGATTAGGATGATCATGAGTCTCCTATGATGATTAATGGACTACAAGTGTATTGAAAAGTGTTGCGGGCTTCCAATCAATATTGTCTACTTTCTCTTAATTATGTTTTAAGAGAAACTAATGTTTAGTTTATACGAAGCGTGAATTTAGAAAAGATGCCATATTTTGTGATGGCCTAAAGCTTGTTGCTTCTCTTATAAAAGAGTAACCAAGACTAAATTTGATATCATCATCATAGGCATTTATAGAGACATATATGAGGAGACTTTTGTTATATAGTAATATCTATTCGAAGCAATCAATGGAGAAGAATATTTAATCTAGTACTCAAATTCTAGTCTCAATTATTTGTTGATAATACTATGTATGATTGTATAGTTGTCACTAGTTTAATATTTCCTTGTTATCCAAATTAAGTATATCAAGTATATGTTTAATTTTTCAATACACACTTGCTATCATTGTATGATTTCTTTTAATTGGTTCCTTCAAGTAAGGATTAAATCCCTTTAAATAAATCATAGTAACCTAGAAGTCTTTTTTTGATCAATAAGAAGAACCATATAATTGCATCATCACACATCTATGCAAGCCATAGACTCTCACTGTGCCAAATAATTAGATTTGCAGCTAGAAGTAAGACACATATATCACCCACATCTTGACTCCATTTCCCAATAAGAATCGGAAATAATCAATTTCACTTAAAGTATTATTTCACAACACCTCATTCACATATTTCTAGTTTTCAATGTCATTCAAACCTAAGAGATCATTTCTTTGTTTGTAATGAGGAGGCTTAGTTCACCTAATGTTAAGATATCTATATGTATTATTAAATCACAGATGTTCATTATTGATATTCAATTTTTTTATTACATTTCATTGCACATCTTTCAAACTCAAAGCATTACTTTACATTACATAACTAATAACTAGATGTTGATAAATGACAAAATGTAAACAATTGAAAAATAAGAGACAAAAACATTTATTTTTTATCAAACAGTTCACTACCTTATTGCTATGGCTAAAAGCCTGAAACAATTTCTTTCGAACAAGCTATGGATTCTTGGAAAAAATCTATCAAAGCATAATAGTAAGAAATAGCATAAACAAGGTAGTAAACTAGTTGAAAAAATGCCTCAAAGAAATGTGGTTTCATGGTGATGGAATTCCATGACAATCCATAACAATTCTCTTGTCATGGAATTTTTCATGGAATTACATCACCATGAGACCACATTTCTTTGAGCCATTTTTTCCAAATTTCATTGCCTTGTCTATGCTACCACATTTTCATACATGTCTACCAAAGAATTTTATCAAATAGTTCACTACCTTGCTACTATGGATAAAATCCTAAAATAGGTGATTTCAAAAAAGCTATGAATTCTTGGAATCAAACCATAATAGTAAGCAACAAGCTATGGTCTCATGGTTTTCTTTTGGTGTGAAAACCAACATGATTTTAATTGCATTTTTTTGCAGGTTTTGAACACACTTTTTTGGCAATTTTGTTGTTTGAAATGAGGGAAAATATCTATGCTCTGTTTTGTACATTTTTTATTTGTAGGATTCTCATATTTAGTGAGAAAGGTAGTTTTTGTGAAGAAATGGAAAAGATGCATAAAGCCTTTGAATTATACATGTACTTTTCAATGGCAATGAATCATTTAGCAAACCATTTTTTCTTCACAGGGTAGCATTTTCTTGTGGAATAGTTGATTGAGACAGCTCTTGTTTCAATTGACTAGAGAGATTTATGTAGAGGAAAAACACCATTTCCTAATGCCTCCATAAAGTTTTGTTCAGCCAAATCTAGTTCATCACACTCAAAATGAATAACCCTAATGTTGTTTAACAATTCAATGGGTACTTCTTCTCTACTTTTCTTTAGAAGAGACTTTGGTATCTTAAGAGAATCTAAGGCTGCACTGGGGTCTGATGATATTAATAACTCACCCATCTTGATAAATGCATGGGAATCATGTGGATCTATTTGAGTTTCCTTTCTTAAAATTTCCAAAGACTTCTTTGTCTTCCCTTGCTGAGCATATATATGGCCTATAGCTTTTAAGCTCTCATAGTTCTCAGGGTGTACCTCCAAAACCTTTTCAAATTTTGAGAGAGAACTCTTAACATCCCCCAACTTCAATTGAACCTATCCACAAAATCATGTGGCATTTTCCTTTCCTTAGCTGATGTCATGTAGTAGCAGCCAGTGGTGTCACTTAGTTCATTTGTGCATACTACACATCTTAATTGATTTTCCACTACTTTCGATATAACTCTCCACCAAAACCATACCCACTAAGTGAGGTCACTTAGTATATTTAGTTGGGGGGAGGGGTATTCCTTAGATTTCTTGGTTTTTGAAAAATCTCTACAAAACCTTTCTGTTGTTTTCCTCTATTTTCAAAAGACACAAAGTTTAGAGGAGAGGAAAGGATTCTAAACAACTAAATTAAAAGGTGCATTTGAATAAGAAAAATATTATAGCATCCTCTAAATCAAATTCAGAGGCACTATTAAAATTCCAAGACTTTGCAACAGGTTCTTTTACCTTATCACCAAAGGAATTCTCCTTTGAATCTTTATTTGTTTCTACCATTATCCAACTAAGAGAAATTATACTATGCTAGAATATTGTTCTTATTCAAATGCACCTTTCAATTTAGATGTTGAGAACCCATTCCTCTCCTCTAAACCTTGTGTCTTTTGAAAATGGAGGAAAACAACATAAATGTTTTGTAGAGAGCTTTTAAAAACCAAGAAATCTAAGGAATACCCCTCCCCCCAACAAAAGATACTAAGTAACCTCACTTAGTGGGTATGGTTTTGGTGGAGAGTTATATTAAAAGTAGTGGAAAATCAATTAAGAAATGTAGTATGCATAAATGAACTAAGTGACACCACTGGCCACTACTACATGGCATCGGTCAAGGAAAGCAAGAGGCCACAAGATTTTGTGGACATGTTCAATCGAAGCTAGGAGATCTTCGGAGTTCTCTCTCAAATTTTGAAAAGTTTTTGGAGGTCCACCCTAAAAACTGTGAGAGCTTAAAAGTTGTAGGCCATATATATGCTCAGCAAGGGTAGGTAGAGAAGGCTTTGAAAATTTTAAGAAAGGAAACTCGCATAAATTCATGTGATAGCCATGCATTTATCAAGATGGGTGAGTTATTAATATCATCAGACCCAGTGTAACCTTAGATTCTCTTAAGACAACAAAGTCTCTACAAAGAAGAGTAGAGAAGAAGTACCCATTCAATTGTTAAACAACATTAGGGTTCTTCATTTTGAGCATGATGAACTAGAGTTGATTCAAAAAACTTTTATGGAGGCATTAGGAAATGGCATTTGGGTTGATTTCATAAATAAAAGCCCCAGTGTCAATTCTACAGTTTTTCTTGTGCTCTTTAAGGATATGGAATTATTATATCGACTAGAAGAAGGTGGTGTTTCACTTGACTTACCATGGGATAAAGTCACAACACTATTTAATCTTGCTAGGTTGTTTGAATAGCTACATGATACTAAAAAAGAAAATATTTTATATAGGCTAATATTGTTCAAGTTTCATGTTTATGTGGATGTATATCTAGGTCTTGTAGCCATGGCTTAGGCTCGGAATGAGATCCAACTAAGCCTAGAATTGATTGGGGATGCACTTAAGGTAGAAAAAAACTCATCAAATGCTTTATCTATGCTTGGAAAAATGGAACAGAAAATAGATGATTAGCTTAAAGAAAAAGAAATAATTAAAGTTGCATAAAGTGAATCAGATGCAAAGAATTCTTATGTTGAAATTTCACTTAGAAATTGGAATTATTTTGTAGTTTTTCACAATGAGAGGAGTGATCTAAAGGTGGAGGTCTAACATCTTGAGAAGGCTAGAGAACTGTATTGTAAAGTGTTGGCAAAGAGACAAGGAAATGTTTATGCTACAAATGGAGCAGCCATTGTGGTAGCTAAAAGCGGTCAATTTGATATTGCAAATGAAATTTTTACATAGGTACAAGAAGCTGCTGCAGGAAACATATTTGTTCATATGCCTAATGTGTGCGTAAATCTAGTACATGTTTACTTTGCACAAGGATAGTTTGCGCTTGTAGTGAAAATGTATCAAATTTTTTTGAGGAAATTCTATTTTGGCATTGACACCCAAATTTTATTATATTTAGCTCGAACACATTATGAAGTAGAACAGTGGCAAGATTGTAAAAGGACATTATTAAGAGTAGTAGATTGTAACTACTATAATTTTCTAATAAAAAAGGTATAGATTTTGTGTTTAATGTAATGAGGGTTTTGAATTACCTCTTAATTCACTACAAAGGGCATCCCCAAATATGACTTCACTGCAGAGGACCTCGCCAACTTCAAATACTTTGCAACAAACGTTGAAGTCCTTGCCTGCCTTTTTCAAAATTATCCCCATGTCCTCTCCAAACACTCTTTATCACCCATGCAAGTAGTTGTTGTAACTCAAAATGCCTCAAAATTAATAATGATTCGTGCACCCATGCAAGTAGCCTCAATGTAGTTATCAAGTATTGCCATGCTAAACACAAATAATGAATCAGGCATAATATAGTCCCACCAATCATTTCCCTACATATTTTTCAAAATTTTGTCTAATTTGTATTCACGTGACTAATTGTACAGTCATTTTTATTTGTGTAACTAAATAATTTTTTACCTAATGACCAAATTAGTCATTCATTTACTCATTTATAGTTGTGTTGCAAAAAATTAGTAGAATTTAGTCATTTTTAGTTGTTGTGACTAAAATTTTGTCACCTAGTCATTTATTTTCCAAATTCTACTAGTGTTTGGATCAATGTACAATGTGAGTTATGTTCACCAGTTGGGAACTATGTTTTTCATTGTGTTTGGCTAAGGTCCAGGAGAAATGTAGTTGCTTCAGATTTCTTCCTATTTAAGTCTTATGATTTGTAGTTTTGGAGTTAAGCTGATATGATCGTGTTGAAGATAATTTTGTTATTTGGAAATATTGGATAATGCTAAAGTTGTGTGTTCTTAATTGTTCTATGTTTTTTACACTAGTTTGGCTGACCATGTGTTAAACACTGCTTGTAAAATTTCATGAAGCATGTTTTTGGGTTACCCTCATTCTAATTCCACCATAGAATGTTTTGTCATTGACCTAATTTAAATTTGTAATAAAAATGGTGTGTATGGCTAACTTTGGATATGTTTCAAAGTTGAAGATGGTATAAATATAGATTAAGATGTTTGTGGAAAGTGAGTATGAATGAAAGCAAGATAGATTTGAGATAAATGTGAAATAGTGTGTATGTGATGCAAGGTTGTGCAAATTAGTGTGAAATCTAATTGTGAGGTTCTAGAAGTAGTGAGTTGAAGGTTTACTATCACTCAAGCATGTCTACAAGTGTGTGAGAAAATTGTGGTGGAAATATATTTTGCATTGAGATGGTATTCTCTTTGTATCGAATCTCTTCTATCTTCTTTGTATATGTGTGGCAGTGAGCCCTCTAGGTGGTTAACCCTTGTTGGACAATGAGTCCTGGTTTGGAAATGAGCCTTCTCTAGTAGTGAGCCTTTGTATTTGGTTTTCATATTCTCTATTGTGATCTAATCCTCACCATGGTTTTTCCCTTATTTGGTTTTCCACGTAAATCTGGTGTTACTATGTGTATTTTTTTTTTGCTTATTTTAGTCTCTACATTTTCACTTAATGATTAATCATATTAGAAAAATAATTTTTTTGTGAATGGTAATTGAATTAATCACCAGTGATTTCTATAAATGAAAAAATTTCTACAACTGATTCATCCCCCCTCTTATTTTTCTTGCTCAACAATTGGTATCTGTAGACATGCAAAATTCACATTATGCATTCGATCAGATTCGGTCAAATTAGCTCTTACATTAGGCAAATTCATCACTTTCATCCATTCATTAAATAAGTTCATTTATCAAATAAATCTTAGCATTCAACCTTCATCTTGCATCATCCACTTAATTAAATAAATCAAAAAGCCATTTAAATCAAATCTTAGATCAGTCCAAAAGTCAAATTGCATTAAATCAGCATAATCATCATCTAATCCTAATCTAAGGCTAATCACATCCCACTTGCATTATCTAGACCTAGCCACTTGCACAATAAATCAATTTTATTGATTTATTAAAACAATCATTTTCCCTCAACATGACAAGTCAAACAGGGCATTTATTGCTGTTTTTCTTGTCCCCCTCTCAGTTTATTGCAAATTTGAATTCAAAATTTCCCCCTCTTGGGCACTCTTCCCAAATCTTGCACACACATCACCTAATCACATGATGACAAGTGTTCTCAATTCATTGGCTTGTTTTTGATCCCACATTGGTCCCTCTTCAACATTCAACATTTTGAAAATCTTTAAATACAAGCATCATCCTCAAGCAAATCCTTCACAATCTTCACAATTTCATGCAAGGTTACTCTCTTCACTTGAGATTTAATCTTGTTCATCATCACTCCACCATCTTCATAGCATTTTCAATTTGAGCTTTTATCAAGGATTGGGAAAGGGTCACTAGCACAAGTGACACCAATCCAACTATGAAATAGGTAATTTGGTTTTGTTTTCATAATGCTTTGGTATTTTTAATATCATTTGCTGCATTTGGAAGCATTTCTAAGGTATTTCATAGAGGCATTTTAGTAGAGTTTGCATAACACTAACCCATGCTTGAAGTGTAGTTTGTTTGCAGATTTTGAAAAAGATGCCTACAGTATCAAAGCTAAGATCCTTGGAGAAGATCTTAACCACTTAAGGAAGGTTTGGGATGGGGAGAAAGATCACTATTGAGTGTCCTAGATTCAATGGGACTAATTATGGCATTTGGAGAATAAAGATGGAAGGATATCTCGAATACTATGGATATGACATTGAGAAAGCTTACAAGACTGTATGTATTGCTCTTGCTAATGGTCCAAGTTCAGCTAATGAAATCAAGGCACATGAAGCGAATAAAAAGGAGAAGTACATTCTGATGAATAGTCTTTCATAGTTTGAATTGATTAAAGTTTCAAATCTAAACACTACTAAAGAAGTTTGGGATGCATTAGAAAAACATCATGCAGGGAATGAAAAGGTCAAAGAAGCAAAGTAACAGAACTTGGAAGCACAATTTGAGATCCTACACATGTCTGAAGATGTGAACATGAAATCCTATGTATAGAGAGTGGATGAGCTGGTAGGTGAAATGCGAGGACTTGGTGCAACAATGGATGAACCCAAGATAGTGAAGAAGATTCTTAGAACTCTTCTCGATGCATACAGTGAAAAGGTATTTTCTATTGAAGAATATGTGGATTACAAGACTTATACTAAAGATTAGTTGTTGGGTACTCTGACATCATATGAAATAAGAAAACCAAATATGAGAAATGGATCTAAATCAGAAACTTCTTTTAAGGATACAACTAGTGAAGATCCGGATGAAGAAAATCTTGATGAAGTGGAAGCTAACTTTTTGAGAAGGAAGAAAAAGTGCTCCCGCATGTATGAAGGTAAGTTAGTGTTGTATGGTATCACAACACGCCCCAAGACTATAAGACTTGGGGACCCCAAGTGAAAACTAATGCTTATGGAAGGTGTTGGCTAGTTGAAAAAATCATCAAAAGAAAAAAAAACAAAGAGAAATATTTTTAAAAAGAGTACTTCATAATTCAAATGTTCCAAGTACCAAGTTCCAAGAACTGGGAAAGCCAAAAATGTAAAAGGTAAAGCAAGGTATTGAGCGAACCGTTTTGGTCCAAGAGTAGAGGTCTTGTAAATGTGGAAGCTCTGGTAAAATCCAAGGTCTAGGAAAATTATGGGTGAAAGATAAATATCAAGTACCGAGTACCAGGTAACAATGCAAATTAAAGTTTCAAAATTTTAAGGTTATTCAAAAGGTCCAATGGTTCGATAACCCAAATAAAAAGATAATTACATGAGAATATATGATTTTTTCTTGAAAGCTTATTATTTATTATGGATTTATAATGAAAATTAATTAATGATGGTTTTCTTTACATAATATTTTTATAAAAAATTTAAAAGGGATTTAATAGGTGGAATTGATGATTGCAGGAGAAGCATATTGTGATGCAAAGTTTAGGTATGGATGGTTAGGAAAATTTGGATCATAGATAGAATCATATCCAAATTGGGCTACAAATTCTAGGAAATTATGCGAAGGAGGAGCTTGAGTCATCGAAATAGTTGGGATCTTGGTATTATGCATACGATGAAGGAAAGTGCCAACCTCTAGGGAAGCCCATTCCTGAGAGTAGAAAGCATGAGACAGAACCAAAGTGTAGGAATAGGATGATAAATCAATCATTTTGACTATATGGGAAAGTTCCTACATACTATCCAGATTCAAGTTTTTATCCTGGTGATAATAAGAATATGAAACATCCAAAGGAAATGAACATGCAGATGAAGGTTGACCTTTGTTGACTTCGTTTTCAATTCTCTTACCAGCTACCATATTCCACATTCCTTGATGTGATTCATCCCTTGGATTTCCTCTCATGTATTTGTCTTATCCTACCTATTTCTTGCTTCTATAAAAGGCCATGGGATACTTCTTTCTAAGTTAAGTTCAGAATTTGTGGATGTCGAAAGAGCCAAAACTTCTTTAAGTTTTTTTCTTTTTTCATGTTTTATGAATCATTCAGAATTAAAAAATTGTATGCACATAGAACTTAATCAATATCAAAGCCAAATTGATAGCTACCTATTAATGAACGGAATGGTTCTTGATAGATAAATTATAAAATGACTCTAAACCCAAATTTGTCACTAATTGAGATTCGCTAACATCTCTGAAAAGTCCACAATTACATTTGTGGCTTTTCTCTGAATTTTGTTGAGGTACAGCTCCCTCACTGGATTTTCAATGAATTGATCTAATCCAAAGAAAATGGTGTATTCTTTTAACCAGAAAGTAGAAAAGGTGACAAATATTAGCTCATAATTATGAAACCAATGTGGTAGCAGAGGTCACAACCATTTATAATCAACACAAAGGTTGAGAATTCATGAAAATCAAATCTAACTAGTGAAATCAAACCAGACTACAATAAATAAATGATGTATATATCATCTTTCAAAGGAGATACAACTAAATGATATGCATAATACTAAGATCATCTTACCAAGCATCATTTAATTCATAACACATTGATTACAAGCTATTACAATTTGCAATAAATTTTATTCCTTCCCGATAACAACCCTCGGGTGTATCCAAAAAAAGTCCCTTCTATATCCTTTAATTTCAAATTTATAGTATGGCTAAAACCTTTGGTAGGCGCCAAAGTCGTTACTAAAATAGTAACTTCTTGTATCCAAAACACTCCTCGGGAAGTTGATCAGAATAATAGAAATTTTGCAGAAAATAAGTATTAGCAAAGAAAACCAATCATAACCTTAGCAACATCTGCCAAAAGACCAATCATTTCGCCAACCTTTAATGTAATGCATAAGAATATCAAGCGGTGGCACGTGTGAGCTTCCTAATAGGAAATTGTAATTCAAATCAATGCAAGCCAACCTTAAATGTGAATTAAATTAATGTCCTATCAATCTTGGAAGAATACACTCATGTATAATTGTGACCCTATAAATCTAACTAGTGTCACCTTTCTTTCATCATCAATTGCATCCAATATGGCGAGTTCTCAGAGCGATGGAAACTCTACTAATGACTATATTATCTTGGAGGAAATTGAGTGTAGCCCACTATTTAGGCACATTTCTGACCAGCTAAAAGAGGTCTTCATGGTGCAAAGAAAAGTGGAGGAAGAAGTGCTCCGAAGTATCCTTGGCGAGGCATTTCCGAGCCAAGCCCATGTGCACAACACCATCCTGGAGCATTTCATCTACACTATCATCAAGACTTCTAGCCATCGAGGCTGGAGAGTGAGAGCACTGGAACACCTTGTGAAACCTAAATTCCACCACCACGTCAAAGTGGCGATAAATGGACTTAGCTATTATCCCCAAACTGTTGATAGTTGATGTCGTCTGCATTGCATTTGCTATACAAGATGAAACTCTAGAGGAGGTTGTGGCTCTACTGTGCATGGGAGTGGTGAGGAATGATATGGGACTATTCATACAATTCCTCCAGTCACATGAAAATCTATTGTCGCCTGCTCAGATTGAACGCCTACAAATTGTCACTAAGGGTATCTGTGTTCTAATGTTTGCTTTGTGTGTCTAAGATGAAATATCTTTCCTTTTGCCCCTTTTTGTGTCCACCATCTAAACTTTTGTAATCAAACCAAGCGGTTTTGGCTATGCTAGTACAATGTAAAAACTTTTACATATTTAAATAAAATATCTCTTTTTGGTACAATTTTTGTTTTTACATGTATGGCTCCATTATTTCTTGTTCATGTCATGCTTGGAAATTTCTAGTTTTCCTTTGTATAATGCATTGGTTAAGTAACCAAACTTGGCTATAATTGGGTTAATCAACAAAACTCTTCTTAAGCGGAAAAATTAGTGGTTCGAAGAACCTAATAAAACCCTACCCAAGTTCAAGATAGTCTCAAGAATACCGCTTGATGCATAACTTGTGGGAGAAGTTTCTAAACTTCAACTAATGACTTATCAAAAGGTTTCCCAACACTCGTACATTCACTTGGGAGAAAATAAATTTCAAACGTGGTAGAAAAACACCACCTAGTGAAGGAAAAATAAGGTGGGCAGAAAAGTAAGAGGTTCAATGAACTTACAAAAACCCCACCCAAGTTCGAAGGCAACGAAAAAAGACCGCCCAAACATAGATTGGGTCTAATACTTAGGTGGAAAGAAAGATATCATCCTAAATAGGAATGAAGGAAAATTTGATGGGTAACACTACCTATCTCATGTATCTTTTGTAGTTGGTTTGTTCATTCAACTGAACAAGACTATATGTTGCACTGTTTAAGGGTGCATACATAACCTACTCGATGTCCAAACTAAACCCCCCTCTTTAAAATCTCGCATTGTTTTATGCCTAGCTGTGAAGCAATCTAGTGAAGCATAAAGCGATTTGCTTTGATTTGATTAAATCTTGGGGCATGCATGGAGAATACCTAGGAGAAATTTTATTTTTTGGTATTCTGATGCTTTATTATAGATTAGATGTTAAATTTCAGAAAATGTTCTAAAAAAGAGATAAATGAATGGAAATATAATTGAAAATATTTCATTTATATGAAATTTTTGAATGCTTAAAGCCAAAACTACTTAAGTGAGAAAAATTGTTTGATATTCATGAAATATTATTGCAAAACTATTGATTTCATGAAATTGTTTTATGATCGAAGTGGAAATATTTTATTTGATGCTTATGATTCTTAAAGAAACTAGAGATAACAATAGACCCCTTGAGATTAATAGAAATATCACATCATACCCTAAAGCAAACCTAGTATGGTCAAGACCTGACTATCAGAGCCTTGGGATTAAGCTAAGTCAACCTTTCCCTTTTTCTCAAACTTTTAGGTTGCCCTAGTTCAGTCTTTCAAGTAAAGATAGGTTCTTCACAGTTTTCCTGTGAGGATTTTATCTACACTATTGTTGTGACTAACATTTTCATCAATGGTTACCTTTTAAATTCTTTAGTTGTTGAGGAATTGGTCATTATCCTTCAACATGTCTAGAAAGAGCTAAGAGGAACAAACAAGATAGATTAAACAAAGAAAAAAAAGGTAAGAAGATCAACATAGCATACTATGTGAATTAGAATGCTAGTATTTCTAACAAAGAATCTAATTATGGATATTTTGATGATGATGAATTCTTGTTCATGGCTATAAAAGATGAATCTAATTCTACTAACACTAAAAGACAACTTAAATAAATTACTCCAGAAAAGAGTGAATGTACAATGATTTTTTCTCTTCATGCTAAACAAGAAATAAACTATTGTGTTGTTGATAGTGGTTGTTCACATCACATGACTGGTGATAAGAGTAAGTTTGTTAAGCTTGAAAATTATGATGGTGACTTAGTTAAATTTGGAGATGATACTAGTGCTAAGATTTTTGGATAGATGTGTAGTAAAGGATATAATCTTGTATTTGAGGATGAAAGATGTGAAATCAGGAAAGTATTTGGAATTATGATTGCTACTAGTAAGAAGTGTTGGATGTTGTGGTTGTTTTGTTGATATGTGGTTGTCATTGATGTCAACACTATTAGAATAAATGTATTTGAAGTTGTATATGTCGAGGATATTGAGAAAATTGTAATAAATGAGTTGCAAGTTGTTAGTGGTGAAGTGAAGTTCAGTATGTCAGTTATTTTTGTACGTTGTTGATCAGAGATTGTGGACTAAAGGTTTTGTTTCTGAGTGTATCTAGCTTATCCACATCAAGTTTCAGAGATCTACATGAAGATTTGATCAAGTTATGAAGATTTTTATTCTAACTAATTTTTTGTTTCTTCAATTGGTGTTCCTAATTGAAGATGAGGCTATTTCAATTAGTGCAGTTGTTGTGGATGCTTCTCTTGTGATTCATGATGCTTTTGGATGTTTCTATATCATGCTCTATCTTTGTTGCACATCCACATTGATCATTGTGCTTGTGGTTGGAAATTTTCTCTCGCGTGTTCATTTTTTTCTTGTTCTTGACCGACATCGTGTTTGTAGAGTGTTGTGGATCTTCGAGGAGAAATTAATTTTAAGTGTATTCATGTTGGAGATGTTGATTTGGGTCCTCACTAATTTGTAGCTGACCTTGGTTGATTCACATTGATAATATTTAATGCTTTGGGCCAACAGTTTATATTCATTTTATTATTTCTTTGTGGCCGACATGAAGGGATGAAATTTCATGCTATAGATATATAAAAGTGATTTTTCATTTCATTTGAAGTATTTCAAATGTGTGTAGGCATGAATAATTTTCTAAATCATTCAAAGGTAGAGAAGAGTGTGAAGAAGAGTGAAGAAGAGTGGAGAATTGTTCATGTGCTTAATTGGAACTATAATCAGGCATTAGCAAATGTTATTTTCTCAGTTCAAAATCTAGATGGTTATAATCTGAATCTCTTTGCAAGACAGTGTGTCTTCCTTTGTAATTGAGAAGTGAGCTCTAGGTAGTGTTCTTGAATGCATGTGCATTCCCCATATTTCATTTTCATTATACTTTTAATAGGGTATAATCTTGTGGACTGACTTCCACTGTGGTTTTTCCCCTAACAGGGTTTCCACATAAAAAATCTTGGTGTTATGTGTGTTTCTGATGTATCGATGATTTATGTTTTCATGGTTAATTATCATATCTGAGAATAAGGTTAATAAGTTGAATAAGTTTGGAGTTTCTGTGACAACTAATTCACCCCCCCTCTCAATTGTCTTCCCTTGTATTGCCAACAATTGGTATCAGAGCAGGTTCCTTGGAAGAATTTTAACAGCTTAAGGGGATCTGGGATGGAAATTTACAAGAAGGATAGTCCAAGATTTGATGGAACAAATTATTCTTTGCGGAAGACTTGAATGGAGTGCCATCTAAGATGCATTGGTGAACCCTACTAGAGCATTACAAGTAATATGTATATTATTCCATAGAATGGTCCTACTACTTCTGCTGAGATGAGAGATGTTGAGTATAATATCTAGTCTAAGGAAGCTTTGTTGAGTGCTTTGACTGATTCTGAGATGACAAATGTTATGGATGTGAAGACTACTCATGAGATCTGGAAAAAGTTGGAAACCTTGTATGAAGGTGATGCTAATGTGAAGATTGCTAAGTTGCAGAGTTTGAAAGGGAAATACGAAAGGTTGAGAATGGGCGATGATGAGAACATTAATACTTTCATGCAAAGAGTGAATAAACTTGTGTGTGGTATTAGATGTGTTGGTGGAAAGATAGATGAATCTGAGATTGTTGCTAAAATGCTTAGATCCCTGCCTAATTCTTACAAAGTCAAAGCTAGTGCTATTGAAGAGCTCTGGACTGTAACAAACATAACCAAAGATACATTGGTTGGTAAGTTGGCTACTTTTGAGTTGAGAAAATTTGATGATGCCCTTCCTAAGGTCGAATCTGCATTTAAGGCTACTACTTCCGGAAGAGATAGATAGAGATATGATCCGGGTGAAAGTTCATCTAGAAAGACATTCAAGTATGAGGATGAAATCATACAGATTGAAGAAGAAGAAAGAGAGCTAGAAGATCTTGAAGCACTTATTGTCAAAAGAGTATCGAGAGGAAAAGGTAAGTATGAAGGAAAATTGCCTCTTATATGTTTTTCTTGCAATAATATAGGTTATTTTGCATCAAGGTGTCTGGAAAGAGCTTCTAAACCAAGACATAACAAGCCTAGATTTCAGAAGAAGTGTTACTATGTTGTTGATGAAGGCATGATAGATGATGAATCTGATAAAGGAAATAGAAGTGATGATGCATGGATATTTATTGCTATATAAGAAAATAATCCTGTATCTACTGAATCTATTGGTTGTACAAATGTGGAGAAAGCCCTAGCTGCTCGAATTGAAGAGAAAGATGAATGGGTAATTGACAGTGGATGTTCACATCATATGATGGGAGACAAAAGTAAGTTTGTAAGCTTGGAAAAGTATGATGGTGGTGTTGTGAGATTTGGTGATAATACACTTGGTGTGATCTATGGAAGAGGTTGCTTTTCTCTTGATGGTAAGCATAATACTGATGATGTTCTGTATGTGGAAGGCTTGAAGCATAATATTTTGAGTGTTGGTAAAATGGTTGATAAGGGATAAAATCTTCAATTCAAGGATGGAAAGTGTAGAATATTGAGTTCCAAAAATGAAATTGCATCAGGTACAAAAACAAAGGGTAATATCTTTGACTTGAGTGCTACCAGTAAAAGTGGTTTGATTACTTAAGTTGATGAAAGTTGGTTATGGCATAGGAGGTTGTATCATGTTAACTTTGATAATATTGTCAAGATAAGTTCCACTAAGGTTGTGAGAGATCTACTTAAGTTGGTGAAACCTACTAATGCAATATGCAAGGAATGTCAATTTGGAAAGCAAACTAGGATTTCATTTCAGAGTAAAAAGAATTGTTCAAATGAATTGTTAGACCTTGCGCATACTAATCTGTGTGGTCCCTCTAAGGTCAGAATTTTACAAGGTTATAGGTATTTCATGTTACTCGTTGATGATTATTCTAGAATGGTATGGGTTACTTTCTTAAGGGAGAAATTTGAAGCACTTGAAAAGTTCAGAATCTTTAAAGCTATGGTTGAGACAGAGACAGGTTTGAAGATTAAATGTCTAAGATCAGATAGAGGTGGTGAATTCACTTCTGGTGAATTTAATACTTTTTGTGAAGAACATGGAATAAAGAGACAATTATCTGCACCGTGGACCCCTTAGAAAAATGGAGTTGTGGAAAGGAAGAACAAAAAAATTGAAGATGTTGCTAGAACTATGATGCTAGAAGGAAATGTTCCTCATATCTATTGGAGAGAAGCTATGAGTACTATTGTGTACACACTCAACTGGGTACAAATCAAAGGTGATACTGGTAAGACCCCTTTTGACCTATGGACTGGTCAAAAGCCTACTGTTAAATACTTCAAGATATTTGGAAGCAGATGTTATATTAAGAGAGATGAAGAAATAGGAAAGTTTGATGCTAGGAGTGATGAAGGTATCTTTCTGGGTTATTCTACTAAAATTAAGGCCTACCGGTGTTACAATACAAGATTAAAGAAAATGGTTGAAAGTGCAAATGTTAAGGTTGATGAAGACTTGGGTACACTATCCAGAACCTGTGGATATGACTCTAATGATCAAGATGATAGTAAAAAATAAGGAAAGCAAGTTTAGACTACAAATCAAGTGCAAATCAATCCAGTAAATCAAGAAAATGAAGGAGAAATTGTTGAAAGAGCAAAAGAGAGATCAAAAGAACTTGAAGTTGAAGAACATCCTAAGAAGACTTTGAGGTATGTAAGATTGAATCATTCATAAGATCATATTATAGATGATAAGAACAAAGGTGTTCAAACTAGGAGAAATATTGCATAAGAGTATTGCTTGATATCAAAGACTGAGCCTACTAGTGTGAATGAAGCATGTAAAGATGAGCATTGGGTTGAAGCAATGAAAGAAGAGTTAAAATAGATTGAGAAAAATGATACATGGATTCTTGTTCCCAGAACTAAGGATAATAATGTCATTGGAACCAAATGGGTCTTTAGAAACAAACTGAATGAGCAAGGTGAAGTGGTTAGAAAAAAAGAAAGACTGGTATGTAAAGAATATTCATAGATGGAAGGAATTGATTTTGAAGAGATTTTTTCCCCTGTTGCTAGAATTGAAGCTATAAGATTATTTCTTTCCTATGTTGCTCACAAGAACTACAAAGTCTATCAGATGAATGTAAAATCAATTTTCTAAATGGTGAATTGGAAGAAGAAGTGTATGTTGAGCAACCTGATGGATTCCAATTGATTGAAAAGGAAGATATGATGTGTCAATTGAAGAAATCATTGTATGGACTCAAGCAATCCCCTAGAGAATGGTATGCAAGATTGGATAAGTATTTTCTAAAGCTTGTATTTCAAGATTGATCATAATAAATATTTGATTGTTGAAGTCTTTGTTGGTGATATCATTTTTGGAGGAGATGATGGTTTGTGCATGAAGTTTGCTAATGAGATGCAAAATGAATTTGAGATGAATATGATTGTTGAGATGAAATTCTTTTTGGGATTGCAAATTACTCAGTTAGATAAAGTGATTTTTATATCTCAATCCAAGTATGTGAAGGAATTGTTGAATAATTTTGGTATGGAAGATTCAAAGCCAGTTGGTACACCTATGGTGACCAGATGCAAGTTGACAACAAAAGATGATTCTCCAAAAGAAAATTAGACAAGATACAGATCAATTATTGGTGGATTGTTGTATTTAACTCAAACAAGGCCTGATATCATGAATGTTGTATGTATTGTTGCAATATTTCAAGTTAATCCAAAGGAATCTCATGTGACTGTTGTGAAGAGAATTTTTAGATACTTGAAGGGAACTACTGATCTTGGCCTACGGTATCCTAAAGATGATGATCTTACTTTGAGTGCCTTTATTGATGTTGAATGGGTAGGAGATGTGAATGACAGGAAAAGTACTAGTGGTGGTGCATTTTTCTTGGGTAAGAAGCTAATTTCATGGTTAAGCAAGAAGCAGAAAGCAATTTCCTTGTCTACTACATAGGTTGAATACATTGTTGTTTCTAATAATTGTACTCAAGTATTGTGGATGAAACACATGTCGAAGGATATCAGAGTTCTATATGATGAGCCTATTGTTGTATTCTATGATAACTCAAGTGCTATTAACATTTCCAAGAATCTAGTGTTGCATTCAAAAACAAAGCATATATCTATCAAGTTTCACTTTTTGAGGGAGAAGGTAAGTGAAAAGGAAGTCAGACTAGAGTATGTACCTACTAAGGAGTAGATTGCAGACATCTTTACCAAGTTGTTGCCTAAGGATACTTTTGAGTATCTCATAGGGAAGTTAGGGATGATTACCCCTCCTAATTAGAACTAAGGATGCATTACATTGCATATTCTATGCATTTCATAATCATATCTTGTTTTGGATTGATGTTGTGGTGGCTGCTACTCAGGGGGAGTAGTCAGATGGCTCAGATATGTGGTTCAGAGCTTAGAGATTTTTGTCATTGATTTCAAAGGGGGAGAAGATTCATGTGAAAAAATTGTGATTATCTAGGGAGAAGAGCCTTATGGGGATAAAGATTATGTGAAAGTGTTGAGGAGAAGATGAGTTAGAACCTAAGCAGGAGTTAGTTGCATTAATGGTGTTTTTCGCATCATGTGTTTCCATCAATTCCAAAGGGGGAGATTTTTGGATGTTGTGGTTGTGTTATTGATATGTGGTCTTCATTGATGTCAACACTATTAGCATAAATGTATTTGAAGTTGTATATGTCGAGGATATTGAGAATATTGTAATAAATGAGTTGCAAGTTGTCAGTGGTTAAGTGAAGTTTAGTATGTCGGTTATTTATGTATGTTGTTGATCAGAGGTTGTGGACTAAAGTGTTTGTTTTTGAGTGTATCTACTTTATCCACGTCGATTTTTAGAGATCCGCATGAAGATTTGATCGAGTTATGAAGATTTTCATTTTGACAATTTTTCTATTTCTTCAATTGGTGTTCCTAATTGAAGATGAGGCTATTTTAGTTAGTGCAGTTGTTGTGGATTCTTCTCTTGTGATTCGTGATGCTTTTGGATGTTTCTAGATCATGCTCTATCTTTGTTGTACATCCACATTGATTGTTGTGCTCGTGGTTCGTGATTTTCTCTCACATGTTCATTTTTTTCTTGTTCTTGGCTAACATAGTGTTTGTAGCGTGTTATGGATCTTCAAGGATAAATTAATTGAAGTGTCTTCGTGTTGGAGATGTTGATTTGGGTCCTCACTAAGTTTTTTCTGACCTTGTTTGATTCACATCGATAATATTTAATGTTTTGAGCCGACAACTTATATTCATTTTATTATTTATTTGTGGCCGACATGAAGGGATGAAATTTCATGCTACAAATATATAAAAGCAATTGCTCATTTCATTTGAAGTATGTCAAATGTGTGTGTGCACAAATAATGTTTGAAATCATTCGAAGGAAGATTAGAGTGTGAATAAGAGTGAAGAAGAGTGGAGAAGTGTTCATGTGCTTAATTGGAACTATAATCAGGCATTAGCAGATGTTATTTTCTCAATTCAAAATCCGGATGGTTGTAATTTGAATCTCTTTGTAAGATAGTGTGTCTTCCTTTGTAATTGAGCAGTGAGCTCTAGGTAGTGTGCCTGAATGCATGTGCATTCCTCCTATTTCATTTTCATTATACTTTTAACAAGGTATAATCTTGTGGACTGACCTCTACCATGGTTTTTCCCCTAACAGGGTCTCCACGTAAAAAAATCTTGGTGTTATGTGTGTTTTTGATGTGTTGATGATATATGTTTTCATGGTTAATTATCAAATATGAGAATAAGGTTAATAAGTTGAATAAGTTTTGAATTTCTATGACAACTGATTCACCCCCCCCCTCTCAGTTGTCTACCGTTATATTGCCAACAAGAAGTCTGAAGGAAACATTTATCAACTTAATGGTGTTGATGGATATTGCTTTAAGAATTGGATTAATGAAAAAAAGTTATGGCACCAGAGGATGTGTCATATGAATTTTTATAACTTGGAAAGAACCAATGTTGTGCATGATGTAAGAGACCTGCCAAGGATTACAAAGCCTATTAATTCTATTTGTAAGAATTGTCATTTTGGAAAGCAAGCTAGAAACAACTTAGATCAAAGCAACAATCTACTACTAGACTACTAGATTTGATTCACACATATCTATGTGGTCCTACACAAGTGATAAGTCTATAAGGTGATAGGTATTTTATGTTTTTGATTGATTATTACTCTAGATACACATGGGTTACTTTTCTTATAGAGAAATCTGATGCATTAGAAAGATTCAAGGCATTTAAGGCTATGGTTGAAAATGAAACAAACTTGAGAATAAAATGCTTAAGTTCTAATAGAGGTGGTGAATTCACTTTGAATGACTTTAACATGATTTGTGAAGTTCATGAAATAAAAAAGCAATTATCTTCTCCTAGAACTCCTCAGTAGAATGGTGTTGAAAGGAACATAGAACAATTCAGGAAGTTGCTAGATCAATGATTACTGAGGCTAGTTTACCAGAATTTTATTGGAGAAAAGTTATTAATATTGTTGTTTATGTGTTCAATCGAGTTCAAGCAAAGGCTAACAGTACAAATACCCCCTATGAGCTATAGTGTGGAAGAATTCATATGCTCAAGTATTTCAAGGTATTTGGAAGCAAATGTTATATTAGAAGGGATGAAGAAAACTTAGATAAGTTTGATGCTAGATGTGATGAAGTTATCTTCCTTGGATACTCTACTAAGAGAAAATCTTACAAATGTTACAATAAAATGCTAAGAAATTTTTTTGAAAGCACAAATATCAAGGCAGATGAAGCAATGAAGAACTCAAATGAAGTTGATGGATATGTATCTCATGAACCTAATTGTGTAAGAAAGAATTTGTGGAAGAATAGAAGTAGAATGAGGAAAATTTTGAAGAAGAGGAAGCTCTAGCGGTGTCCCCAAAGACACCTAAATATGTGCAAAAGAATCATTCAGAAGATCAGATCATTAGAGACAAGAGGAAAGGAGTTTTGACAAGAAGAAGAGTTGTTGCCACTAATGAGATAAATCTGTGTCTACTTTCTGAAGTGGAACTGAAGACAATGAGTGAAGCATGTAATGATGAAAATTGGATGAAATATATGGAAGAAGAACTTATGAAAATTGAGAAAAATCAAACTTGGGAATTGGTCCCTATATCGATATATATAAAACATAATTGTATCAAAATGGGTGTTCAAAAACAAGTTGAATGAAAATGGAGAAGTGGTCAGAAATAAAGCAAGGCTTGTGTGTAAGGCCTACTCACAAGTGGAAGGTATATATTTTCAGGAAATTTTTTCTCTAGTGGCAAGAATGGAAGCTATTAGAATGTTCTTAGTATTTTCTTCTCATAAAGACTTCAAGTTCTATTAGATGGATGTTAAGTCTGCATTCTTGAATGACAAATTGGAAGAAGAGGTGTACATGGAACAACAGGAGGTATTTTAGTTGTAAGATCAACTAGATATGGTTTGTAGATTGAAGAAGGCTTTATATGGATTAAAGCAAGCTCTTAGAGCTTGGTATGCAAGGCTAGACAAATATTTGATTCAACAAGGTTTCAACAAAGGTATGACAGATAGCAATTTGTACTTCAAAATTGAGAATGATAAGATCTTGATAGTAGTTGTATATGTTGATGATATTATATTTGGAGAAAATGAAACAATGTGCAAGATGTTTGCTAAAGAGATGTAAAAAGAGTTTGAAATGTCTATGTTTGGTGAGATGAATTTATTTCTTGGGCTGAAAATTAATTAAACAAAAAAATGTATTTTTATTTCACAATCAAAATATGTAAGAAATTTTTTGAAGAAGTTTGGAATGGATGGTTCCAAACTAGTATGCACTCCTATGGTGATTGTTTGTAAACTAAGAAAATATGATGATTCACCTAAGGCTGATCAGAGAAAATATAGATCTATGATTAGATAATTTTTGTATTTAACTACTACTAGATCTGATATCATGCATGCAATTTGTCTTATGTCTATATTTCAAGAAGATCCTAAGGAAAAACACGTTGTTGTTAAGAGGATATTCAGATATTTGAATGTCACTCTGGATTATGGATTTGTGGTGTCCTAGTAAAACTTACTTTACACTAAGTGTTTATACAGATGTAGATTAGGAAGGTTGTGTAGATGATAGAAAAAGTACAAGTGGTGGTGCATTCTTTCTTAGTTGCAAATTGGTGTCATGGTTGAGTAAAAAGCAAGATTCAATTTCTTTATCTACTGTTGAAGATGAGTATATTGTTGCCGCATCTTTTAGTACACACGTTTTATGGATGAAACATACATTGAAAGATATCAGAGTAATGTATGATGATCCATCTCTATCTTCTATATTAATACAAGTGCAATTAACATTTCAAAGAATCCAGTGACGCACTCAAGGAAAAAGCATATATTTATCACATATCACTTTTTGAGAGAAAAAGTTGTGGATAATGAAGTAAAGCTTGACTATGTACCTACAAAGGATCGGCTTGTTGATATATTTACAAAGGATCTTCCTAAAGATAATTTTGAGTATCTTCAAGAGAAGTTAGGGGTTATTGCCCCTCCTTTCTTGAATTGGATACATATGGAGATGCATCAGTCTAGTGGGTCTATGGATATATCCTTCTTCTAGGTTGATGTTTGGTGGCAACATCCCAGGGGGAGAAAGTAGTGTTTGGTATTGTCATTGAACAGATTGTTTGGGTGTACTCCTAAGGGGGAGTATTCAATACTAGTAATGGTGTTTTAATGTCAAAGGGGAAATAAGTGAAAATAATTTTTTCCTTTTCCATTCATTTCAAAGGGGGAGAAAGTATCATCTAAAAAGGATTATCTACGAAGGGGGAGAAAGAGAATTCATGATGAAGTGTGTTTAGAGATATTGTGTTATCTTTGATGGTTTTTCACATCATGTGTTTCCATCAATGACAAAGGGGGATATTGTTGCAAGTATGAAGGTTTTTTCATTGATTTCACTAGGCTAATTGGTTATCAAATAGGTTTTGTTGTCATTAGTGACATGGATGAAATTTATTGGTTGTATACATCAAGGATATTAAGGAAATTGTAATGAAGAAAGGTTGTAGGTATTCAGTGTTTGCTCCAGGTTTTGCTCTAGGATTTTCTCCTATGTTCGTGTGGTTTAGATATGATAATCATGGTTGTTGAAGGTTTCTATATCCAAATTTTGGGCTTCTGGATTAGTGTACAGTGTGAACTATGTTCACCAATTGTGAACTGTGTTTTTTGATGTGTCTGGCTAAGGTCTGGGAGAAATTTAGTTACTATAGATTTCTTCCTATTTGAGTCTTATGACTTGTAGTTTTGGAGTTAAGCTGATATGATCATGTTGAAAGTATTTTTATTATCTGGAAATATTGCATCATGCTAAGGTTGTGTGTGCTTAATTGTTATATGTGTTTTACACTAGTTTTGATGACTATGTGTTAAACACTACTTGCAAAAGTTCATGAAGCATGTGGTTGGGTCACCCTCATTCTAATTATGCCCTAGAATGTTTTCACGCTGACCTAATTTGAATTTATAATACAAATGGTGTGTATGGCCGAATTTGGATATGTTTCAAAGTTGAAGATGGTATAAATATAGATTAAGATGTTTTTGGAAGGTGTGAGCATGAATGCAAGCAAGATAGATGCGAGATAGATGTGAAACGGTGTGTGTGATGTGAGGATGTGCAGATCAGTATGAAATCTAATTATAAGGTTTTGGAAGTAGTGAGTTGAAGGTGTATTGTATCATTCAAGAATTTCTACAAGTGTGAGAAAATTTTGGCGGAAATATTTGTTGCATTGAGATGGTTGTTGATGGGTGTTTTTGTACTTTCTCAACATGGGCAGCACACAAGTATGCTACCTCTCTTGAGAGGTAATTTTTGCAACTATGTTTTAGAAATCAACCCAAGGGCTCTTGGGTGTCAAGTCATGAATAAGATTGGAATAATTCAATTGGTTGATGTGATTTGCTGGTAATCACAAAGGGAATTTATGATCACAAAGTATGGAGAGAATTGGGTCTGCAAAAGGAGTTTTGTAAATTCTTGAAATGAAGGACAGTTGTTACAAGTTCAGGATAGCAAACTCAAACTCCTCCTTTGCCATCAGATATGGATTTTTGGTGATGCTAGCACTCTGTCTTAACTTCAATTTTAAAGAAAGTTAAAAAGAGATAAGAAGTTTCCTAGATCTGCAACTAATGTTGAATAGTAACAATGCAGGGTGCTACAATGGAGAGCCTTCCTAAAACTGAGTTCCACTTAACCAAGGGCAACCTATAGTCCCAAGAAACTAATGCAATCTTCTAGGTTCTATAGATTTTCAAACCATTCATTCACCATTAAATAATTAATAATAGTTGAACTTAAGAATAGCAATGGAAATGATGCTTAGACTAACTTTACACAGTAGTTTATCAACAATAAACAACAAAAAGTATGAGCTAAGAAGGCATCAAACACCATATCATTCTTCACCATTAAAGCACAACATAAAATAACAACTAAAGTAACTTAAAACTAAGAACAATGAAGCTAAAATCTAATATTGGGAGACTGAATCATGCACACATGAGAAGAAAACACAAGAATCCATTAAACAATGCTATTCTCATTAATTTTTTGCAACATGCCTTTACACAACTCATCTCTCTCCTTGAAAATGAGAGGATGCCCCTATTTATAGTTTTCCCAAATCAAAATGAATGGATAGGATTCATTTAGATTGTGTGGATCATATTCATTTTACATTAGGGTTTCACCTACCCCCAAATATATGACAATATAAAAATATACTTTTGTCTTTCCCTTATTTTTTCATTTAGCCTACTTTTTTTTTTACTTTCCTTTACATTGTAGCTAATTTGACTTCTAGCTACTTCGAGCTCTTATATCTACTTTGACAAGTATTCATCATTTATAACTAGATTTCTAGCATTCTTTTGGAGAATAGTGTATTCCATGAATTTCCCAATCATGGCCTTGAGCTTGTCCCATTCCATAAGATCAAATTGAAGTATCTGGAAGGTTATCTTCTTTAGTCTCTCAATGACCTGCTCCCAATGCTTGGTGCATTTGGGTGTTTCCTTGATAACTTGCTCAGACTAGGTGAAAGCCCTTATAGAAAAATCTTATAAAATCCAGTGACAGTGTGTTTGTAGCTCCTTTCTCCATCTTCTTATGAAAGAATGGCTTGATTCTTTCTAGATCTAACTCTAGAGTGAGCATCTCATAGTCCATCAGCATCTTCAAATAATCTTCACTATCAATTTGGTGCTCTAAAACCCACTCAAGATCAAGCTCTAGTTCATGTAAGACCTTCTCTAGGATCTACTTTCTATAATCTAGGCCCATCTACCATGTTTCCACAAGCCAATGATCATCCTTTGGCAGTTCTAGCTCTTTCTCCCATATTCCCTTGGAGATCTTGAGGACACTCTCAAGCTTAGGATAGGTGATCTTATATAGCTTGAAGTAGCTATTACATTTCTTTACCATGTCTTCTATTTTCTTCTACAAACTTTAAAACTTATTGAACATTCAAGCAGCGTGGTGAATTCCCATGTTACCATTGTATATTACCTGGTTGAACCAATCTGCAGTGGACTTGGTCCATTTTTTCATTTTCTCCATTTTATTTAGCTCTTCTTTGTAGAGGAGAGTGCATGCAGATGATTCTACAGGAGTCTCTTCTTCCATGGACATCCACAGTTGGATGTAACTAGTAAGATCTGCCACTTGTGCTTTCAGCTCTTCTTTGGTGGACTAGTCCATATTCATTTTCTATATGATGGTAGTTATTGAGCCTTGCAAATCACCAATCTTCAGCTCAAGGGTTGTCGAGCCTAGGTTAATCGTTGATATCTAATATTATTTTCCTTACATAGTCCATGTACCTTCACTGAATATTGGAGTGGAAACTTGCAGCATTCGGGATCCTGAAGCATCCATCGTGATGTGAGAGTGAATCTTAGGTTTCTTCTCCCTATGGATCCTTGTTTGAGCCCATGCTAGGATTGCTTCTAGTCTTGCCTTTGGGTCAGTGACCACATAAGCTATCTTTTTTCCCAATTTTCACTCTAGCTAGTCAAGAACCTCTACTTGTCCCTTGGGTGATTCATGATCACCTTTCTCTTCTTTGTCACTTTGAGGCTCATCTTCTTCATTATTGAGAGCCTCTTCATCACTCCTTTCTTCTTCACTTGGATCCTTTTCAGTTGTGGCTTTCCCTTCAATATTTCACTCATTGATTTCCACGTTCTATTTGACAACGTTCTCTTCAATGATTTTCTCTTCTTGCAGTGCCCTTTCTTCTTCATGCACAATATTGGCATTGTGTTTAGGATCAAAACTCTCTTCCTAAGAAACTTCCTCTTCTTATTTGCCTTGTTCTCATCCCTTCTTTGGAGGTACTTCCTCTTCTTGCAGTAGGCCCTTATCTCGGCCAATTAGTGGAGGCTCCTATAGTATTTCTACATCCATATCCTCATCTACTTTTCCCTCCTGGGAGCTATGTTCTTTTGGGTTAGCCTCTTCACTTGCATCTTTATGTTGTTAGGGTTTCTCTTCATTTGGCTCCTAGTCTAATGTTTCTATCACATAATGCTCATCAAGAGCCTCAACATCTTCCTTTGAAGTTTGTGACCTCTCCTCATCATAAGCCACTTTATCCAAGTTTATATTTAGTCTACCTTCTGGATGCTCGAAGTAATCATCCTAATCAAAATATTTGGGCTCCTTAGTTATGTCTCGTGGGGCTTCTCTGTGTTGCTCTGCATGGAGTCTTTCCATCTCTTCTGAGATTTGCATCATGGTATCTATTTTCGGTGGCTCGGTAGGTGGCAGGGGAAGAGGTAGGGTAGTAGTAATTTGATCCATTAGAGCTTGATCCTTGGGTTCAAGAATTACCCCAGAGAGTTCAACAGGCACGTTTTGCATATATGCCACAAAGGCATAGGGCAACACACGCGGCGGTATAGAAATTGAAGGCATAGATGGTGGTAGAATAGAGAATGTAGGTAATGGGGGTAGGCAAGATGATAATGGGGAAGTAGTGGATGAGGAGTCAAATACCATAACCAGAGTATTCAGCAAGGCGAAAGTGAGGTGGATTGAGATGTACAAACATCCTTGTTCTCTTTGCTCTTTTGGATGATTTCCCCTCAGCCTCCTTTCTAGAGTACACCTTTTGTTTGGGCTTAAGCTCGGGTGCATCCTTCCTTTTCTTAGACCTTGTGACTAGTGGGGACTTGGGAGCTTCAATTGATGAAACAATGATTACACCACTATCAATTTCACTTTCAAGCTTGGCCTCAAGCTCACCATACATTAGCTCTGTAGCCTACTCTATAAGTTGGGAAATTTGTGCATCTTCCAATTACCTTGTCCTATTTTCAACAGGTTGGGTGAGGATGTTGAGGTAGGTGACCTCTTCTTCATTCCAATCGATGATAGGTAGGGGTAGCCAAGCCACGGCATTGTATCTATCATCAATAATATTATCCTCTTCAATAACTTGTTCTAGCACCAGGAACAAGTTTATTGACTTCACAAACTGGGAAGTCATCATCATATAGTGCCTCATCTGCACATCCTTTTCATCATTGCAATTGGCCTAGAAGTCTTCAATATGGGGTCAGTGCCTCTCAACCCATTTCTTCAATTTTCCATAACGATCCATCCTTCCTCAATTTGTATGGAGATCCAAGTTGTATTCTAACAACTCATTATTTGAGTATTCATCACATTAGGCAATAGGACAAGAATACATTCCTTGTTCAAAGGTTAGGGGATAGGGAATCCCTACTTAATGCTTATCACTCAATAATGTATGGGAAATCTACAACTTCTGAGAAACTTCTAATAAGATTATCTAGTCATTTGGGTAGCGCAGTAACCAGTAGGGTCTTCTTGAGAACCCTTTAGCTCTTATGTAGGTAAACTTCAAGAACTAAATGAAAAAATACCCAAATCCCTTTATGAAGGCCTTTGCACTGTGTGACACCCTCCTCTCAAAATCTCCTCCCAGGAGTTTGATTATGTGCCCAATCAAGGCATCATTTACTCTTTTGTATTGTTTCTTGAAATTTCTATATTATAGTTGAGGATAGCAATCATAAACTTTAAGCTCTCCTTTCTTTGTCCCCAATGGGCCTGCACAGAAGAGTCCTTTATATGGGAATTTCTCCGCAAGAAACTAGACTAGATACAAAGTCATATAAAATTGAGAGGTTTTCTTCACGGCCAAGAGCTGGTTGTGCATGTTATCATTAATCATCTTGCCCTAGTGGAATTTTCTCTTACCTAAGATGATATCTTCTAAAAGACAAAACATCCATTCTTCAAAGAAGGTGGTATTTGGTAGGCCCATTACCCTACTTAAAAGAGTAACTAAATCATGGTGCTCTTTGAAGAATTCACTTCTTAATAAATTTTTGGGTACTTTGTTGGTGTTTCCCCTCTTTTCCTTCAACCAATGTTGGTTGATCATTCTCTTGCATCCCAAGGGGTCCTATTGCATCCCAATGGGTCCTATTGCCACACATTTTGAGTGAATCCCTTCTCTACTTCTTCCATTTCATCAAATGTTGGAATGTCGAAATTCCTACCAATAGATTTTGCTAACAAGTGTGCCAGTACTCTCCCATGTTTATCAATAATCTTCTGATTGGAGTGGTAGCACTCTTGGCAATCCATGACCAATTCAAGGGAAATTACTGCAAGAGGGAAACCTGCAGCCTTTGTGATGCCACTTCATTTTATTCTTCAAGCATCCTCTATGGTAGGGTTGACCATCACCCTTTGCTTGAATTCGTCTATGTTTACGTGTCCCAAGTCTGTATCAGACACTATGTCCCAATTGGAGGGGAGCTTGGAGGTGCATTCCACCCCATGGAACTGATACTTCATTTGTTCTTTTTCTTCTTTTCCCCTCAGCATTATTGCATGCTTCTTTCCCTTGTCTACTTTTCTCATGGGCTTTGCTAATGATCCCTTAGTAGGT
This sequence comes from Sequoia sempervirens, assembly GCA_007258455.2. Lineage (NCBI taxonomy): Eukaryota > Viridiplantae > Streptophyta > Pinopsida > Cupressales > Cupressaceae > Sequoia > Sequoia sempervirens. Next base: position 195,566,790 of record VDFB02270651.1, read on the forward strand.
TCCATAAATCCTACACACGTGGAGTGTAGTAATTTTTTTTTGTATAAAAAGAGGGAAACGTTAGAGAAATATTGTAAATCCAAGGTTAGATTCATTCATACAACCTCAAAAGATCATAAAATTCATCACTGTTAATTATTTGGAGCTCATTTGGGTCTTTTATAAAAATGTGGGCTTAGGGGTGTGGGTTTCCTCTGGGCTGAAGCCGTTAGGAGCAACTTGGAGCAAAGTGACACCAGGGTCACAGAAACCTATAGGTAGCCACCCGCAATGAAGTTTCTACATTGCTCACTTGATGGGAAAATCCCCTGAGGAATGATTAAGCACATGTCAAAATAGGTAATGAAGCAGTTGAAGTTGTTAGATGAGGCTTTGAGGCTCTTAAATGTTTGGAGGATGTGGGAATCGTGAGGTTGAAAAATGTTAGAGTCTAGCGTTAAGTAGCGGCATTTAGCAGGCAACAACTCACATACAAAAGTCTGCATTGTGGATCCTATAGACGCTTCAGACATTGAGGATTATTCCTTAGAGTTTGATTGATCCTTGGGAGCATGGAAGTAAATGATCAGGTCGCTGCCATGTATTTTCCATTAAAGAACTACCATGAGGGGACGTTGGTCCATGGCTAGTAGTCCGCATAGGCAGGCCCACAAGCAGGGCTCAATCTTAAGTTATGCGCCGAAAGGCTTCAGAATTTTGATGGAAGGAAAACCCTCCTATGGAGTCTACAATGTGGGAGGACATAGGAATTTGGCTATAAGATAGCGGCGATGACTTAGTGGCATCCCAAAAATAGCCACCCATAAAGGCCTTCCCATAAGGACTTTAACTTGGCATTTCTGCTAGAAGGGGCTTTGGAATGAAGATGGAGACATGCATCGCAAGGTCTGCACTGCAGAATGGTGAGGTGACTTTATCATGAAACAACAGCAACCAAAGGATGGTAAGCCACACGTGATAACCCACAAGTCATCTAGACTTAGCCGATTTTAACAACTGTCAGGCTCAATGCACTCAACAGCCACAATGTGGGTGGAGACCGCAATGAAAAAAGGAATTGGGGTTTGGCGGCTAATCCAACAATGATGAGGTGGGGGCCGCCTGCAAAGTGGAATCCAACACAAGCCTTTCTACATGAGGTCGAGGACTTAGTTTTTTCCATAATTTTTCAATCATATTAAGGATGGCAAGGGATATGGTGCAGGCTGCAAGGGATTCCTCACTGCATGAAGAATGGCGAAAGAAAAGCGAGATTCCACATAGATGTAGAATCATGACTTTCACCAACGATAAGGCGCTTTAACATGTTAGGTGTAGGGAAAACTGCAAGCATGAGGCCAGAACTTGAAAAGGTCAAATGGGATGCCATGATGGAGTGGGGATTTTTCTTTCAAAGATTCTGTCATTTTCAAAACCCTAACTATAGAAAAATCATTAAAAAAGAAGGGTTTAAACATGATCCTACCTGGACAACGCAGAAATCTGATGAAGAACTAAATTGAATTTGCTAGAGGCTTCACGCAGGTGAGAGCTCTTCCTTCTCCATTGAGAAAATTAAAATTTCCAGGGTGAAAATGGCAGGTTTGACCCTTCTATTTATAGGAAAAACATCATTTATGACATGCATTTAATTCCCAATATGGCGGCAGGTTGGTTAGTAGGGTTGCGAAAACCCAAGTTGGTGCAGCCATTTAGGAGAAGGCCCAGGTGGCGAAGGAAGGTGTGGAACCCGTAGTGCGGGAAAAATCCTAGGGTTAGATGCTTCTTAATGGTGAAGCAATGGTGTTGGCCTATGGAGGAAGACCCATAAATACAAGCCCGCGAGGCTTAACGGATGCAACAGCAAAAGTCTAGGGGAAACTCGCAGATCCAAATCCGTAAAGGTAAAAGACTTAGCAACTTTTAAGTAGGTGAATTTGGTAAATGAGGATTTTAATGAATTTACTACATGTGACCAAGTTAAGCTAAAAAATAGTGGCACGCAAAATGATGTAAAGGTGAAAACAACCCAGAAAATGTGAAAGGGAAAGAGGGGGTTCTCAGTTTGAACAGGGCGTGTGTGCTATAGGCATAAAAAATGGCGACTCTGTTGGGAGAACACTCCTGAGTGTTCCAAGGGTAAGGATTCATCAGGAACCAAAAGTCTCTATTTTTGCAAACCAGAAGCTATTTTCCTCAAATGAACTAAGGACTTAAAGAAGGACGGGATCCTTGGTTGAATCAAGTCACGAAATATCTTAGAAAATGTGTGCAGTGAGTTCATTCCTCTCTCTCAGAGACCATAGAAGATAGCCATCAATCAGCTGAGGCAAGTTAGATAATTTTTCTAACCCCAAAAGTAACCTAGACATTGCTCTATTTCCAACCAAGCATCCATAGCCCCAAAGGAGTTGTCATTGTGACCCCATGAACATTGCTCTATTGTCGGCCAAGCATCCATAACCCCGATAGAGTTGCTTGCACACCCACAGTTTCTTATTTCAACATATTTTTTTCTTCTTTTTTCTTTTCATATTTTCTTTTGATACTCTTTTTCTCAACCGCATAAGCACTAAAGCTCAAAGTGGGCTTATAAATCAATGTAGTCATTGGAGTAGACTTAGGATTTTTTGCTTGTTGAAGCCTCATAATGACCATCGTATAGCTCATTGAGAGCATTTAAGATATATATCATGTGTAATCTGAGATAGATGTGAAGGGATTCAAATAAGGGTTTTTCCCTAAATCAAGTTAGAGTTCAATTAAGGAAACCCAACTCATGGTATCAGACAGAAACTCATGGTAACTGATGAAGACATATCCAAGGAAAAAATGAGAATAGGCATCAAAGTGGTCCCTCTAACGACCCAAGCACAGTCATTGCATCAAGATTAGGAAATACCCTCAAAAAAAACAAAAGGTGGGAAAGCACGTGAAGGTGAAGCAAAAAGAAAGCAACAAACCAAGAGAGCATACCCTAACTATACACAACTATATACAAAGGGATGAGCTTGAACAACTCAAGAAAGGAAATATTGCTTGAGGTACTGCTCATTGATAGGAAATGAGACATCCTCTCTAGTCAAATTTTTGATCCAAAAGGTATTATCTCCTAGAATTTTGAAAATCTGAAAGGGGCCAAGTGAGAGCTTGTCGAGTTTTTCATGTCCCCCTTTCTTTTCATGGGCCTTGTCCCAATAGAGGACTAAATCTGCAATCCTAAAGGCCTTTACTTTGGCTCGGCAATCAAACCATCTCTTCACTACACCCTGGTGTTTGGAAAAAATTTATATTGCTTGGTGATGGACTTCCTCTAACTGCAACAACTCAGCTAGGCAAGCTTCTTGGTGTTCTCCCTCCTCATAGTATGTGTTAATGAATTGGATCATAGGGATCTTGTGGTGGAATGGGAAAATAAGCTCTAGGCTAGAGATGAGGAAAAATAGGGAATTCCCCAAGGCAGCTTTATGATGATACAATTTTCCCACAGAGCAAAATGCAACTTGTTGTGCCAGTCTTTTGGGTTCTTGTCAAGCATTTTTCAGATGACAGTCAGTAGGTTTTTATTTATGGATTCAGCAAGGCCATTCTCTTGGGGACAATATTTGGATGAAAATTTAAGTGTAATTCTGTAATTGAAAACCCAACTAGAAAACTTAAGGGATGCAAATGCGGGTCCATTGTCACAAACTAAAGAAAACAGGCAACCAAAGTGATTTAAAATGAAACTTTCTAGAAAATTAGTGACTACTTCAATTGTGCATTTTCTACATGCTATTGCTTCAGTCCATCTAGTGCAGTAATCAGTAGTAGTCATAATATACATATGGCTTGCAAAGGATGGTGGGCTTACCAGACCAATGAAGTCAAGTCCCCATTGAGAAAAATGCCTTACCTCCATGACTGGCTAGAGTGGGATAGTAGCATTTCTTTCCCTAGTAGTAGCGGTCTGATAGACATGGCAGGATCTAATGTGGTTATGTGCATCATTGAATAGTGTGGGCCAATAGTACCCTACTCACAGAATCTGATGGGTTGTTGAAGGGTCGGATCCATGACCAATCCCAAACTTTTCATGAAACTCCTTCAATACTTGGGCTACTTCTTTTCCCAAGCACCTGAGATATATTCCTTCATGATTTCTCTTGTATAATATGGATCCTTGCTGAATGTAGTTATTTCTCTTCAATCTCAAAGCACATTTTTGTACTCCTTGCAACAATGATGGACATTTATTGTTCAACAGATAATAGACAATGTTTTCATACCATTCTCCTGGGGAAACATCCTCCAACTGGTATTGTTGCACTGTAAGCTCGGGTCTTGTTTATGATATTATGTGAGTGAGGGCTTTCCCATGGACTAGCTTCATGGGCTAAATCTCCATATCATGCTCCTATAATAGTCTGACCCATTTTTCTCTTCTTTCACCTAAGTCATTTTGCATTAGCAGGGTCTTGACGACTAGATCTGGAACAATTGTAAACACCTTGTTCCTCAAGATGTAATGTCTAAATTTTTTAACTCCTCTAACCAAGGCATACACCTACTTTTCTACGTTATGGTAATGCAGTTCTACATCTTTTAGCGGAGCACTCATAAATGCAATAGGATGTTCATTTCCCTCATCATCCTTTTGTGTTAACATGTTGGCACACGAGTGTTTTGAAGAAAAAGAGTAGATGTAGAATGGCTTCAGATAATTTGGGCTAACTAGAACTAGGGAATATGCAATAGCCTTCTTAATTTCTTTGAAGGCTTGTTTGGATTTTGGTGTCCATTCTACCTTGGCATCTTGCTTGAGTATGGCATTCAACGGTTCACAATTTCCACAAAACTCGTGATGAACTTCCTGACGAAGTTGATTTTCCCAAAAAAGGACTTCATTTCTTTCTTATGCCCTAGAGGCTAAATCTTTAGTACGTCCTAGATGCGTTAAGAATCTATGGAGATCCCCCTTTATAAAATCACGTGTTCTAGCAGTTTTCCTTTAGTTACTCTTAAAATGCATTTCTTCAGATTCAGTGAGATGCCAAACTCTCTACATTTTTGAAATACTTTGCACAATTCAGAGATGTGATCTCCTCTTTCCTTTGATAAACACAGTGATTTCATCCATGTATATAATGATGCACTTGTTGATGATATCTTTGAAGGCTATTTCTATGGCACACTAGAATGTTGCACCCGCATTAATTAATCCAAATGACATTCTTCTATATGCAAACTCCCCCACTTTGTGCTGAATATTATTTTGTGCCTATCTTCATATTGCACCATTACTTGGTTGTATCCAGAGTAGCCATCAAGAAATGACATCATTTGAGACCCATTTACTATTTTCAATACCTCATCCAATGAAGGCACCAGGTAATTGTCCTTTTTTGAAGCTCTATTTAGGTTCTTGAAATCCACACATAATCTAATCTCTTCGTTCTTCTTTCTGACTAGAACCAAATTTGCCACCCATATAGAATTACTAATGGGAAAGATAATTTGGGTGGATAATAGCTTCTAAACTTCCTTGAAAATGATAGGCTCCAACAGTGCATTGATTGGGTGTTGACGTTGTCGAAAGGGTCTTACATCTAGCTTAAGGGGAATGGTATGAGTAATAATTGAAGTATTGTATGTTTTAAGGTCTTCATACCCCCAAGTGATTACATCATGAAAAGTGCACAGAGCATCAAAAATCCATTTTCTTTCCTCTAGCATGCAAAATTTTCCAATGAAAACATTTCTAACTTCTTCAGTTGTACCCATGTTGTGAGCATCACATTCATTGTCTATTGATTCTTTCTTAGCCTATTGATCCTAGTCCCTAATGTGATCTAGATAAAATATCCTTTCTATATGAACCATTCCCCTTTGTATTTTGTTTCTCTTAAGGTTGATAACTCCTTCTATATCAAGTTTGGCCTCCTTTGGTTCCACTTCATCTATGATTTGGGTTGCAAATATGTTGGAACTTGTAATGAATTCCAGGATATGGTTATCATCATTAAACACCTAGAAGTTGGTGACGTTGCCAAGCACCGAAAGGGTAGAAATAAGATCTACAGTGAACTTCTTTAAGCCAGTTAGGGACAAAGGATAGAGAGTACTAGCTACTTGAGCTAATGCATCAGCAATCTGATTCTTACTGCATGGGATCAACTAAATATTGAATGCATCTAAGCTATCTATAAGATCCCATACCCTATTTCTATATTTTTCTAATATTCTATCATGGAAGGAGTATAGTTTTCTAACTTGTTTCACGACTAGCTTGGAATCACCAAAGACTTGTAGCATTTTAACTTTCTTCCTCAATGCCATTAGGAGTCCATGAACTAATGTTTCATATTCAACTACATTATTTGTGCAATAAAATTGAAGTCTATGGGCAGCAACGTATGTCTTACCCATGGGACTGATGAGTTTGAAGCCAGCTCCTACTCTTTGCTTGGACTTAGATCCATCAAAGCGTAGCGTCTAAAACTTGGAGGAACCTTTGACTTTGGAGTCGGTTCAGCATGCTTCCTTCCTTGGTTGTGCATCTACTTCTGTATCCTTGGGTGACTATGTATAAATAGGCTAGTTGTGATCTTGCAGCCCTTGCATTTCTTCCCCCTTGGGAGTGATTTTTCCTTTGATATGTTCTACAGCTATTTGACATAGGAAGCATTCAAATTCATAATAATATGCATTATGTACCCTACACCAACTTGTCAATAATCAATCCAAGGTTACCATCTTCATAATACTCTTCATCTTCAAAATCAACCAACACCTCTGTGCTATCGAGGGCGCGAGGTAAATTGATGGGTGCACTATGCAGCACCAAGACCTCTTTGACCACTTCTTGAAACTCATCATCATCCTGGTAGGCCATGGGAAAATAATTTCCCAACTACATTTCTAAAAACAACACCTCATTCATGTTATTATACTCCATGATCATAAACTTCATTCAGGGCTCCTGTTCAATTCAGATCTGGTTTGGAAATCCCTTCCATGAAAGCCATAGATATGAAATGTTTGTTGCACCATATATGTTCAAATCTCAAGTGAAGTCCCTTTCTAGTATAATGCCATATGTTTTGGGAATATATGCAACCTAAGTGTCAATCATCTACTATACCCTTGGGTCAGCAGCAATCTGCATCGGTATCATGTTCATTTCTTTGACTATGTTCACTTCAGTCTTGTCTAGCTGAGTTACTTTCTGTCGAGGAGGGGGTAGGAGTTATCCCTAGTGCTTGGCATACTATGAATTGCATGACATTGGCTGATGTGCCTAGTCCAATAGGTAGCAGTGTAATTTCTTTCCAAACATTTGAATTGTCATCAAAAAGGGAGGAGTCTCCAACTTCCCTTGGAATAGCCCTACAGAAACATTAGCCTAGCCCACTTGATCCTTTTCTTTTTCACTGGGTTTATCCTTTGTTTGCATTTAATTTTTCTCCTTGGTGGGATATTTATCTACTAACTTATTTTTACTAACATGTTGGTTTGAAGGCTGATCAGGTTTCTTTCCTAATATTTCCCTAATTACAGGCTCATTGTTGGAGGTCTCAAAGGAGACCCATTTGGAAGGTACCTCATGGGCTGGCTTAGATGGAGTAATCCCATTTAATGACCTAAAGAGGTAATTTTAGACAACAAGTATCCTCAATAACTTGAAGGATGGAAAAATCACTTTGACCTTCTTCAATTCATCAGCCACATATTCCCCCATTTGTTCAACTTTTGCTGCAGAAAATTTACTTTGGGAGGAGCTAGCGAGTTGATCTTGGGTTTTATTAGGCTGCTTATTCCTATTGAAGTACTAGGTAGGCACATGGGGATAGGTTGGATTGTTGTTGGCATTAGGATCGGGAGGGGTATTAAAGTTATTAGAAGTAAAAGTAGTAAAGGGACCACCAACCTACCTATTTCTCAAGTTGTAAGGAGTTTCTCTTTGATGGAACATTTGTACTTCATCCTCACATGGCTCTTCCTCATCTATGGGACCATTATCTATTGAATCAAAGAGTTGGGATAAAGGACTCTCATTACTTACCTCTTTCACTTATGCACCCTTGGGTGTAGCCTCCTTCTTGAGTGTTTTGCTTTCACTTTGCGATAAAGGAGCTTGATTCACCACCAACACTAAGGAATCATATGGTTCTGAGGGACAAGGTCATGATAGCTTGATCCATCAACAACATTTTAGACTTCCATCTAGAAAATTTCTACTACAGTTTGGAATTCTGGGCAATCTAACTCAGAATGCTTGTTTTTCTTGTGGATTTGACACCATCCTAATAAGGCACCCTTAGCCAGATAAACACCACTTGTGGACTTGTCAACACCACCCAATTGATCAAGACATGTGGGAATGCCTCCATTGTTTGGCCTAGTGTTCCAAGTTCTATTTTTCCTTTATGATGGCCTCCTTTTGAAGTTCTACCTTGGATTCTTCCCTTTCTCATAATTTTGTCCAAGAGATGCACTAGAATCACAATTATCCCGGTTGAGGTTGGATTGGATGCTCCTTTGAGAAGCTTGAAGTTGGTTGTTCTGATTCCTCAAATGTGTCATCTCAGTGGACAACTTCTTCACTAGTTCATTCAATTCATCAAACCGATCCTTCTCAATGTTATTCTATTGTGGCATTGAATTTTGTAGGAACATGGGCTATGTCACGGGTTGGTTCTATTGGGAAGATGGGAAATAGGAGCCTTGCAAGTATGAAGGAACTTGAGGCTATTGAGAATAATCCTACTATTGGGGAGGCTACAAGTAATGAGGCACTAATGGCACTTGACTCAATGGTTGCCTCGGATGTGGCACTATTAGCAGTTGTGGAATTTGGTTCATCATAGGTGTTTGATATGCCAAGGCATGGATGAGCCCTTGGATTTTAGTTGGGTGGGAAGCTAGTCCTAAGGAGGGAAATGGACCTGCAATATGTTGCCCCAAAACTATGCTTGTTGTGGCTTCTTTTGTGTATGCATCCACCAACCTAGTAGGCAGTAGGTGCATCCTTTTTACCAAAGTAGATGTGAGGTTTTCCAAGGAAGCATAGTACACCATCCTAGCCAAAGGATCATCCACCACATATGGTGGCTGAAATTTCATGTAAGCCCTATGAAATTAGTCATTGAATGAGTTGATCGACTCATTGACTTCTCTCCTGATGGACATGAACTACTGATATAACTCTAAGGGGCTGATAGGAAGCTTGAAATTTTGTAAGAAGGTGTTCTTCATTTGATCTCAAGTGGTGATGAATCTGGTTGGTAGATGAATATACCAATAGAAGGCTTCATCCACTAGTGAGTAAGGGAAGAGCCTACAAGCCACATCTTCATGTTCAATCTACATATCCTTCAATGTTGTTTTGAAGATCTTGATGTGTTGTTATGTCGTCCTTTGTGGATCACATGGGTGGAACTTGCTACAAAATCCTTCTAGATTCTTTGGCATGTTGTGGTAGTCATTGAAGGACAATGGGGAAGGGTTATTACCCAACCAAGCCATTGTGGGAGGTGGAGGCTACAACTTATATGCTACAGTAACTTGAGGTTGGAATGGGGTAGCAGCTAAGGCAACACCTCAGAAGTGAAGTCCAGGGGCAAGGACAACACCTTGGCTATGGGAAGTGAAGGATGAGAAGGAATTTTGGAGCAAAGGGGAGGATGGAAGTGCCATCGGGAGTGAAGGGGAGGAATGAGATGGATGGATGGAAGGAGATGGGGGAGATGGAGGTCGAGTGGATGGGGTTGAATTTGATGCTTCCCCCTTCTTGGATCTCTTAGCCTTAGTGGGGATATTTAGCTCTTGAAATTTCCCCTTGTCTAGTGTGGATCTTAGCACACTATCAAACCTTTGAGGGGAGAAGGACCCAATTCAATCCAGCTTAGCTTGGCTTCCCTTTTTCTAGTCCTAGTTTTGTTCATGGGTGTTAGGAGGAGAGACAACCATAAAATTAATTATGACTGGAGCAATGTGTTCTTTCCTCATTTAGCCCTCCTTCTAGTGCCAAATCTGTTGATGGGTGTTTTTGCACTTTCTCAACATAGGAAATACACAAGTATGCTACCTATCTTGAAAGCTAATTTCTACAACTAATTTTTAGAGATCACCCCAAGGTCTCTCAGGTTTTAGTTCATGACTAAGATTGGAATAATTCAATTGGTTGATGTGATTTGATGGTAAAAACAAAGGGAATTTATGGTTGTGATATCCTCAAGTTTTACCTATTCTAATGATACAAAAACAACTAAAATTCAATGGAAAAACACAAAGAAACACCTCAAGATTAGCCTAAGGAATTGTTAATACAAAGAGATAAAATGAAAAATGATTGCAAATGATTAATACCTTCTCTTTGCAGCTGAAACTCCTTGGTTGGACCTTGATTTTGATTACTTTGTACGCTCCCTAGATGGCTATTGATGTAGCTAAATGCAATATTAACTATATGGTGGGATGCAAATGCAAATGGCTAAAATAGATGGCTAGATGAGAGAAAATGCTTGTAAAATGAGTGCACAAAATGACAGCATAAGGTTGCTCAAATGAATAAGTGTTTTTTTTTTTTATGCCTTAAAAGAGGGGGTATTTATAGAGAAATTTGAATTCTCTAGAGAATTCAATGGTTGAGATTGATCCACCAAGGTCAAGTTGTAGGGCTATGGTGAGTTGAGGACTCACAAGCCCTCACATCTTGACATGTGGAATGTGAGATGGCCAAGCATAAGATGATGTGGAAGTGAGGTGGAAGGGAGGTACATGATGTGTAAGAAGGACATGTACCTTGAAGTACATTGGGGGATGAGAAGAATCTTGGGTGAATAAATGTGAATTAAAAATTCACATGCTTGGAAGAATCCCATGGACAAGACAAGGTTCCAAAAAGGGAAGCACTTGTCCACATGTGACTTGATGTGACAAGTCAAATGTTCTAGAAGTTGTATGGGGATAAGGTAAGCCTTGAAAGGATAAAATGTGAATTAAAAATTCACATGGGAAAGAGGTTCAATGCCAAGAAAGGAAAATGAAAAGGTTGACTAAAAAGGGGTGCTAAAAGTGGCTAATGACTTTGATTAAGGTTGTGCAAATACCTGATTAAGGTAATTAATGAGAGATTAGAAGCAAGTGGCAAATGTAGGAGGATGTGACATTAATCCTTGATTAAGAAGATGCACATCTTAATCATGAATTAATTAAATTAATCCAGATTAGAGAGGGATTATGGAGAATGTGACAAGGAGAGAGAAAAGAAGAATTTTAAATTGATTTTAATTCAAAAAGGTTAGGATGACTAAGTTAAATAAATTGATATATTTATTTAATTTAGAGAGGATAAGGTGTAAGGTAAATCATTTAATTGTTAAATTAAATACTTTAAGGACCTTGGACAGAAAGTACAAATTAATTAAATAAATTAATATTGACGGAATGGACGAATAAAGAGGTGAATTTGATCATATGGGAGTGATCAAAATTAGATGTCTACAATGGTCACTAAGTATGGAGTGAATTGGGTCTACAAAAGGAGTTTTGTAAATTATGGAAATGAAGGACAACTGCTGCAAGTTTGGGACAGGAAACTAAAACTCCTCCTTTGCCATTAGATATGGATTTGTTGTAATGCTAGAACTTTGTCTTAACTTTAGTTTTAAAGAAAGGTCAAAAGGGAAAATGGATAAGAAGTTTCCTAGATCTACAACTAATGTTGAACAGTAACAATGGAGGGTGCTATAGTGGATAGCCTCCCTAAAACTAAGTTCCACTTAACCAAGGGCAACCTATAGTCCCATGAAACTAGTGCAATCTTCTAGGGTCTGCAGATTTTCAAACCATTTATTCACCATTAAAGCATGAATAATAGTTGAACTTAATTGCAGCAATGGAAATGATGCTCAAATTAATTTTACATAGTAGTTTATTAGCAATAAACAACAAAAAGTGTGAGCTAAGAAGACATCAAACACCATAGCATTCTTCACCATTAAAGCACAACATAAACTAACAACTAATGTAACTTAAAACTAAGAACAATAAAGCTAAAATCTAAGATTGGGAGAATCAATCATGCACACATGTGAAGAAAACACAAGAATCCATCAAACAATGATTTTCTCATTAATTTTTTGTAGTATTCCTTTACACAACTCATCTCTCTCCTTGAAAATTGGAGGATGCCCCTATTTATAGTTTTCCAAAAGCAAAATGAATGGATAGGATTCATTTAGATTGTGTGGCTCAGATTCATTTTACATTAGGGTTTTTCCTACCCCCAAATATATGACAATATAAAAATAGACTTGTCTTTTCCTTATTTTGTCATTTATCCTATTTTTTCATTTAGTTTCCTTTACACTGTAGTTCTTTTGTCTTCTAGCTACTTCCAGCTCTTATAGCTGCTTTGACATGTATTCATCACTTATAACTAGATTTCCAGCATTCTTCTAGAGAACGATGTATTCCATGAACTTCTTGATCATGGCCTGGAGCTCATCCCATTCCATAAGATCATTTTGAAGCATCTGGGAGGTTATCTTCTTCAGTCTCTCAGTGACCTACTCCCAATTCTTGGTGCATTTGGGTGTTGCCTTGATAACCTTCTTGGAATGCATGAAATCCCTTGCAGCAAAATCTTATGAAATTTAGTGACAGTGTGTTTGTATCCCCTTGCTCCATATTCTTATGAAAGAATGGCTTGATTCTTTCTAGATCTAACTCTAGAGTGGGAATCTCATAGTCCATCATCATCTTCAAATAATATTCACTATCAGTTTGGTGCTCTATGACAGACTCAAGATCAAGCTCTAGTTCATGCAAGACCTCCAGGATCTCCTTTCTATAATCCAAGCCCATCTACCATCTTTCCAAGAGCCAATGATCATCCTTTGGTAGTTCCATCTCTTTTTCCCATATTCCCTTGGATAACTTGAAGACACTCTTGAGCTTAGGATAGGTGATCTTGTAGAGCTTGAAGTAGCTATTGCGTGTCTTTATCATGTCTTCTATCTACTTCTATAGACTCCAAAATTTATTGAACATTCAGGTAGCGTGGCAGATGACCATGTCACCATTATATATTACCCAGTTGAACCAATCTGTAGTGGACTTGGTCTCCATTTTATTTAGCTCTTATTTGGAGAGGAGAGTGGGTGTAGATGATTTTGTAGGAGCCTCTTCTTCCATGGACATCGACTATTTAATGTAAGCAATAAGATCTACCACTTGCACTTTCAACTCTTTTGGTGGACTGATCCTTGTTCATCTGTTGTATGATAGTAGTTACTGACCCTTGCAAATCACCAATATTCTAATCATGGGTTTCCAAGCCTAGGTTAATTGTCGATATATAATATTCTTGTCCTTTCATAGTCCCTGTACCTCCACTCGCTATTAGAGTGGCAACTTGCAACATTCAGGATCTTGAAGCATCCACCATGATGTGAGAGTGAATCATAGATTTCTTCTCCTTGAGGATCCTTGTTTGAGCCCATGCTAGGATTTCTTCTAGTCTTTCCATTGGGCCAGTGACCACATGAGCTTTCTTCTTTCCCAATTTTCTCTCTATCCAGTCAAGAACCTATACTTTTCCCTTAGGTGATTCATCATCACTTTCCTCTTCTTTGTCACTTTGAGGCTCATCTTCTTCATTATCGAGAGCCTCTTCATCACTCTTTTCTTCTTCACTTGGCTCATTTTTAGGTGTGTCTTTCCCTTCAATATTTCACTTAGTCATTTCCACATTCTCTTCAATGATGTTCTCTTCAATGATGTTCTCTTCTTGGGGTGCCCTTTCTTCTTCATGCAAAATCCCGATGTTGTGCTTAGGCTCAGAGCTCTCTTCCTGAGCAACTTTCTCTTCTTCTTTGTCTTGTTCAACTCCCTTCTCTAGAGGTACTTCCTCTTCTTGCACCAGGACCTTATCTTGGCCAATCAGTGGAGGCACCTCCAATATTTCTACATCTGGATCCTCGTCTACTTTTCCCTCTTAGGAGTTATGTTCTTTTGGGTTAGCCACTTCACTCACATCTTTGTGTTGTTGGGGCTACTCTTCATCTAGCTCCTAGTTTGATGTTTCTATCACATAATGCTTGTCAAGAACCTCAGCATATTCCTCTAAATTTTGTGACCTCTCCTCATCAGAAGCCACTTTATCCAAGTTTATATTTATTCTTCCTTTTGGATGCTCAAAGTAATCATCCTAATCAAAATCTTTGGACCCCTCAGCTATGTCTCTTGGGGCTTCTCCATGTTTCTCTACATGTACTCTTTCCATCTCTTATGAGATCTACATCGTGGCCTCCATTTTTGACAGCTCAGTAGGTGGCAGGGGAAGAGGTAGGGCAACAACAATTTGAGCCATCAGAGCTTGAACCTTGGGGTCAAGAATTACCCTAGAAAATTCAATGGGCATGTTTTTCATATATGCCACAAAGGCATGCGGCAACACAAGCAGCAATATAGAAATTGAAGGCATAGATGGCGGCATAGTAGAGAATGTAGGTAATGGGGGCGGGAGAAAGGAAGATGATAATAGGGAATTAGTGGAGGAGGAGGAGTCGAATACTATAACAAAAGTAGTCAGTGACACGAAGGTGAGATGGACTGATATCTTCATGATGAGTGGAGACAAGATGTTAAAAGCTTGAGAAGCGGTGGGTGGCAGTGTGGTGATGGCGGTAGCAGTGGGAGTGGAAGTAGTAGGTACTGAATGTGGCTGCTTGGTTTCTTTTTCTTCTCCCTGTTGAGGGTCCTCCTCTTGAATGGTAGGAATTTCAAGTACAAACATCCCTATTCTCTTTTCTCTTTTCGATGATTTCCCCTATGTTTCCTTTCTGGAGTACACCTTCTATTTGGGCTTATGCTTGGGTGCATCCTTCCTTTTCTCGGACCTTGTGACTGGTGGGTACTTGGGAGCTTTGCTTGATGAACCAATAGGTGTGCCACTATCAGTTTCACTTTCAAGCTTTTCCTCAACCTCATCATACATTAGCTCTACAGCCTACTCTTTAAGTTGGGAAATTTGTGCATCTACCCATTGCCTTGTCCTATTTTCAATGGGCTAGGTGACAATGTCAAGTTTAATGACCTCTTCTTCATTCTAATCGATGATGGGTAGGGAAATCCTAGCCACGACATTGTATATATCATCAATAATATTATCCTCTTCAATAACTTGGTCTAGCACCAAGAATAGGTTTATTGACTTCACAAATTGGGCAGTCATCCTCATATAGTGCCTCATCTGCACCTCCTTGTCATCACTACAATTGGCCTAGAAGTCCTCAACGTGGGGTCAATGGGAATAGTGCCTCCCAACCCATTTCTTTAATTTTCCATAAGGATCCATCCTTCCTCGGTCTATATGGAGATCCAAGTTGTATTCTACCAACTCCTTATCTGAGTATTTGGCACATTGGGCAACAAGACAGGAATACATTCCTTTTCTAAAGGTTAAGGCATAGGGAATCCTATCTCGATGCTTATCACTCAATAATGTATGAGTAGTCTGTAACTTCTGAGAAACTTCTAACAAGATTATTTGGTCATTTGGGTAGTGCGGTAACTGATAGGGTCTTCTCAAGAACCCTTCAACTTTGATGTAGGTAAACTTCAGGAACTGAATGAACAAATACCCAAATCCCTTTATGAAGGCCTTCATGCTATGTTACATGTTCCTCTAAAAATATCCTCCCAGGAGTCTGATTATGTTCCCAATGAAGGCATCATTTAGTATTTTGTAATCTTTCTTGAAATTTCTATATTATAGCTAAGGATAACACTCATAAACTTTAAGCTCTCCTTTCTTTGTCTCTAATGGGCCTACATAAAATATTCCTTTATATGGGAATTTCTCCATAAGAAGGTAGACTAGATATGAAGTAATATAAAATTCAGAGGTTTTCTTCACAGCCAAGAGCTGGTTGTGCATGTTATCACTGATCATCTTGGCCCAGTGGAATTTTCTCTTACCTTGGATGATCTTTTCTAGAAAATAAAACATCCATTCTTCGAAGAAGGCGGCAGTTGGTAGGCCCATTACCCTACTTAGGAGAGTAACTAGATCATGGTATTCTTCAAAGAAGTTGCTTCTAAATAAATTTTGGGGTACTTTTTTGGTGTTGTCCCTCTTTTCCTTCAACCAATGTTGGTTGATCATTCTCTTGCATCCCAAGGGGTCCTGATGCCACACATTTTGAGTGAATCCCTTCTCTACTTCTTCCATTTTGTCAAATGTTGGAACATTGAAGGTCTTGCCAATAGATTTAGCTAACAATTCTACCAGTACTCTCCCATCTTTATCAATAACCTTCTGATTGGAGTGGTAGCGCTCCCAACAAGCCATGATCAATTCAAGGGAAATTAGTGCAGGAGGGAAATCTGTTTCCTTTGCGATGCCAATTTGTTTGATTCTCTGGGCATCCTCTATGGTAGGTTTGACCATTACCCTTTGCATGAATTCATCTATGTTTACATGTCCCAATTTTGTATCGAGCACTATGTCCCATTTGGAGGCAAGCTTGGAGGTGCATTCCACCCCATGGAACTAATACTTCATTTGTTATTTTTCTTCTTTTCCCCTCAGCATTCTTGCAAGATTATTTCACTTGTCTACTTTTCCCATGGGATTTGTTAATGATCCCTCAGCAGGTTCCATAAATCCTACACACACGAAATGCAGTAAGTTTTTTTCATATAAAAAGAGGGAAACGTCACTGAAATCCTCCAAATCCAAGGTTAGATTCATTCATACATCCTCAAAAGATGATAAAATGCATCATTATTAATCATTTGGAGCTCATTTGGGTCTTTTAGGAAAATGTGGGTATAGGGGTGTGAGTTTCCCCTAGGCTGAAGCTATTATGAGCAACTTGGAGGAAAGCATCACTGAGGTCACAGAAACCTATAGGCAGTCGTCCGCAGTGAGATTTTTGCATTGCTTGCTTGAAAGGAAAATCCCCTAAGGAATGATTAAGCATGTGTGGAAATAGTTCATGAAGCAATGTAAGTCATTAGATGAGGCTCTAAGGCTCTTGTGGGTTTGGAGGATGTGGGGGTCATGAGGTTGAAAGATGTTAGAGTCCAGTCATTAAGTAGCAAAATTTAGCAGGAAAAAACCTACATACGGAAGTCTGCATTACGAATCTCGTGGACGCTTCAAATGTTAAGGAGTATGCATTAGAGTTTGATTGATGTTCAGGAGTGTGAAAGTAAATGATTGGGTTGTCGTCATGTGTTTTCCATTAAAGAATGACCATGAGTGGATGGCGGTCCACTACCAGCAGTCCGCATAGGCAGGCCCGCAAGTGGGGCTCAATCTTAAGTTATGCACCAAGAGGCTTTGGAATTTTGATGGAAGGAAAACCCTCCCACAAAGTCTACAGTGTGGGATGACGTAGACATTTGGCTATAAGATAGTAGCAATGACCTAGCAATGGCCTACAGATGGCCACCCACAGAGGCCCGTCCAAAAGAACTTTAACTTAGAGTTTATGCTCGAAAGGGCTTTGGAATGAAGATGGAGACATGCATCATGGGGTCTACACTATGGAATGGCGAGGTGAATTTACCATTAAACAATGACAATCGAAGGACGGTAAGCCCCACGCAATAACCCGCAAGTTATCTGGACTTAGCTGATTTTAATAACTGTCAAGCTTGATGCACTCAATAGTGATAATGTTAACGGACACCAAAATGTGGAAATGCATTGGGGTTTGGTTGCTAATCCAATGGCGATCAGGTGGGGGCCACCCACAAAGAAAAATCCCACACAATCCTTTCTATATGAGGTCGAGGACTTAGTATTAACCATGATTTTTCAATCATATTAAGGATGGTGAGAGCGATGGTGTGAGCCACAAAGGATTCTTCGTCGCATGAAGAATGGCGAAGGAAAAGCAAGATTCCGCATAGACACGGAGTCATGACTTTGACCGATCATAAGGCGCTTTAATGTGTTGGGTGGAGGGTAAACTGCAAGTGCGGGGAACGAACTTGAAAAGGTTGGATGGGATGCCACAATGGAGTGGGCATTTATCTTTCAAAGATTCCATTATTTTCAAAACCCTAACTACATAAAGATCATTAAAAAAGAAGGGTTTAAACGTGATCGTACCTAGACACTGCAGAAATCTGACGAAAAACTAACTTGAAAAAATTCTAATTTTTAGGGTTAAAATGACAAGTTTGACCCTTCTATTTATAGGAAAGATATCATTTATGACACGTATTTAATTCCTAGTATGGCAGCAGGTCGGTTGGTAGGGTTGTGGAAACCTAAGTTGGTGCAATCGTTCAGGAGAAGACCTAGGGAAAAAAGGAAGGTGTGGAACCCACGGTACGAGTGAAAGCCTAGGGTTAGCTGCTTCTTAATGGAAAAGCAATGATGGTAGCTCATGGAGGGAGACCCGCAAATGCGGGCCCACAAGGGTTGGTAGATGCAATGGAAAAAGGCTAGGGGAAACCCACAGGTCCAAATCCATAAAGGCAAAAGACTTAGCAAATTTTGGGTAGATGAATTTGGTCAATGAGGATTTTAATAACTTTACAACATGTGACCAAGTTAAACTCAAAAATAGGGGCATGCAAAATGAGGCAAAGGTGAAAACAACCTAGAAAAAGTGAAAGAGAAAGAGTGGGTCCCTGGTCATACACTTAAATCAAATTTATTAACATTGTTTTCTCTTTATTCATCCTCTTTTCACTTAATTGATTTAATTATCCTGGCTAAATAATTAATTACATCATTTTCATCCATTAGCCTAATTAATTTAATTGGGTTAATTCATCTCTTTTCGCACTAACACTTCATCTAATTAAATTAAATAAATCAAAATATTTAATTTAATCTCCTAAGTCATCTTATTTAATTAAATAACCCTATGTTATTTAATTAAATATCATTTCATCCCCCTCCCCTATTAATTAAATCATCTAATTTAATAAATATCTCATAATTCTTCTAATTCCCTAATTGCATAAATTAAATTTTGTTTAATTAGCAATTAAACTAATTTTCTTCTAATCAAAGGGAATATTCCCATGGAATATTCTTTATCTTTTTTGCAGAATTAAAACTTTGTTTTAATTTGTAAAATACCTTTTTCCTCACCCTAAAGGAATATTCTAAGGAATTTTCTCTCTTCTCCAATCAACTAACTTAGCTACAAATGCAAGTTAACCCTTTAACCTCTTTGGCAAGTTACCTTTGACCTATGTGAGTAGGAAGTGTGTTTGTTTAAGGCAAGTGTGAGCCTTTGATTAAATTTTATCATGCATTCTCATCTGTTGATGAGAATCCATGATCCATGCCTCTCATCCCCTTCATCTTGAACCATTGATTAAGCTTTTTGATCTCAACCATTCATTCCTCATTTACTCTCCTATAAATAGATCACTATTTGGAGGCAAATGAATCCATCTTTTATTGCAAACTTATGTTGTTGAATTTACTCACATACTCACTCATCTTTTACTCACTTTTTAGCTTGTTTTAGTTTATTTTCATTGCATAATAGCTTAGAGAATCCATTAATGGCTTCCATGCATCCATCTTAGTTTGTAAATAAATTAAGGTTTTCATCTTTCAACATCATTTTAGCTTAAATTAGCTTAGATTAGCTTAGAAATTGTGTAATTGGATAATTTATAGCATAAAATCATGGTAACTTAGCTTGCATTATGTTCATTTTAGCATAAACTATGTTTTTACCCATCAAACACCATGGTTTCATCAATTCTTTTCCATAGAATCAACTGAAACAAGCTCACTAATCATGGGATTGGGAAAGAGTCGTCATTCCACATCAACACGACACCAATTCCACAACAAGATAAATTTTGAATGGATTAGAATAGATGTTTTGATAGCTTTCATAATTTAGTATGTTAGGTTTTGATGAAATGTTTAGTTCTAATCTTGTTTGATCGATCTTGTTGAGATTCGAGTATTGGTGGCTCCATTATGCTTTGATTCTTCATGGATCAAGCATAATTTGGCCCATACTGGTATCCTCACATCAACATTCTAGTGCTAGAAAGAGGGCCAACCGATCATTTAGTTGTCTTTTAGTTTGAAATCCATGTTCATGTTATTTTGCAAGTTGCAGTGACGCTCAAACCACAAATAGTGATGCTATTTAAATAGCGTCACCATTTAGTGATGCCCAAGCAGTTTGAAATAGCGACGCATATTTAATTGGCCGATGCCAATTTCAATATAGTGATGTGTATTTAATTTTAAGATATCGTGAAATGCAAACAGTGACGCTCAAATTCACTAGACCAATGCTTTCAAATTTCAAACAATGGCGCATTCATTAACAATGACACGCATCAAAATAGTGACACAATCATGCTTACTAATTTTGCTACAGAGTGACACTCAAATTCACCAAAGCGATGCCCAAATTTCAAACTACGACACGATCATGTTCAGCGATGCTCAACTAGGGTAAGAAACTTTATATTAGTTTTTTCGACATGTGACTTAATTTTTATGGATTATCTAATCACTAATGGATGTCTAACTTTGTTTTCATTGCTAGACTAACCAAGTTTTGTAGGGTTTAAAGGAATGGAGTGAAATTGAAGAACTTCTCTTCTATTTTGACATTCTATAACTATAACAAGTGTTTAACGCTTTGGGGCAATTATAACCCACTTTCATGCTTTTTACTTTCAATTTTAGGCAACGCACTAGTTTTCAGTTGGGTTTAAAACAAATGTTCAAAGTTGGATAAAATTGAACCCTCACATCACATCTTTCAATTGGGCTTAAAATTGAACAAGGAAAACACATCTTTCAATTAGTGCTTAAAATTAACTCATTATTGCTTTCAAGGATAAAATTAACAACTGTTTGTTTTGTTTTGTGATTTTCAACTTTTCTAGTCAATTTGTATGCAATTCTCTTGCACCACTTGGTGATCTTGAGAAATAGAAACATTCTCTAACATGTTGCAAAATCACTCACATCTTTCAATTTGGGTTTAAAATTAAACAACCATGCTAGTGTGAGAAAAGGCATAGTGTGTGTTCTCTCTTTGTGCATGTAAGCAAAGATGATTGAACTACGGATGTACTTACTCTCTATTGTTCGCCATTAGAGGGCCTACCTTGGTTGGAAAAATTACTCACCCTAAGGGAATGACCCAAGTGGTAATGAGCATAAGCCATGCTCTTCCAAACTGCTATATAAATTTGTGGTTGCAAAGAAAGTTTGCAATCAACAGAAGTGATGCATGATAGCTCCCCCCTAGTATCTTTATGATGCATAAAGTCCTTGTTCTAAGGGTTGGGAGACCTCTTGAGGGAGTTTATCATAGTATCCTCTGAACTAGATGCCCTTATTATGAACCTTTGTGTTGTAGCCAAAAATCCCTAATATTTGTTGATGTCAGTAGGTCGGACCTCTGAAGCCATCCCTCATATATGTGGTTCTTAGTAGAGATGAAGAGTTTTTCATGGAAAATTAATGAGAACTCGAAGCTTGGCTGACCTATAGAAGTGAGTACCATGGCGGGGAGCCAGTGTGGTCAAGCTTCTAATCGTCCACTATGAATAAGCGCAACTAGAGAAATACAAGTGAGAATACAACAAATATAGCCATTTCTATCCTAGGGTTGTAATGCTTGTGAGTCAATTTAACACTTTTCTTGATTTCAAAATGATCCAAAAACAAGCATTCACTATCCAAATTTTAAACACTTTGGCTTAACTATGGACTTCTTGAGTTAGTCTTGATATTATTGCTTGTCCTAAGGATTTATCCTTAGCGATTTCTAAGTATCTTGACATTAATCTCAAACCCATTCTTACCAAAGATAACATAGGAAATTATGGCTTTAATCTCATGATTTTCATGAAATGGGCATTGTGAAAGTTATGATGTTTTTGACATAAACATCTAGTTTGAAAACATAACTAAAACAAGTGTTTGTGATAAAATCAATTCACCTAAGCAAATATAAATTGACAAATGAACCCCACATGACTATTTGGAGACTGATTGCTCCCGTTGAACAACCTGATCTTCTAGGTGCTATAACTCAGCCAAAATTTGAACTCGTAATCATTGAATAAATAGATCTCATTAGCAGTTTGAGAACTTTCACTTTGAAAACAAGGAAGAAAATACACATTAGAGAAACATAGCAACCATTCTAGACGAAGAAGAGGAACAAATTGATATTGAGGCTGGAAGGCCCCTATTACCACCACCCGCATGGCAATAAATATCTCCCTTTCTTCCATAAACTTAAAATGTTTCCACATGATCTCACAAAAAAATGGGATCCCTAAGCCAAGATTTATAGGTCCTCATTTTAGACGTAGGAATCTTACTCTAAAAGCTCTTAAGAAACACCTTCGAGTAGTTCACAAAAATAGAAATAAATTGGTAGAAAACTTTAATAGATGCTTCAAGGTATAGTCCAGAATTGTATGCATTCTTTTGGAGTCAAAATCCTAGTCTTTTTCATGATACTCAACTCCTCTAAATGATTCATCAAATAGTCAAAATCTGTAGGGGAAAATCACCAACACTCCACTTCAAATGTAGGTATCGTAGAAAAAAGTATAGTCAAAAGTGGGCTTCCATATTTTACCACAACCATTACACTTTGTTGAGAAACTTTTATGCCTAAGCTAGGAGAGCCCGAATAGGTTTAAACATCCCCCTCCATCCTCTCATTTTCTAGGATTTGAACACTTTGGAGGTCTAGCATCATTCTCACTACCTTGATCTTTTCAAAACAAAATATTCACTTTAGGTCAACATTGGGTCCAACATTTCACTCACCCCTTCATCAAATTTCATCCTTCACCTCATCTATCTTTGCAAAATTTCAAAAACACCAACACTTTGGTACTTAAAAATCAAACCAACTTGCTACCTTAGCTACTTTGTATGTGAAATGTATAATTTTCCATGCACTTAGTTAAGATAGTTATCATCTTTGAACTAGTTTATCTTGAAGGTCACAAGTCTACCCTAAAGATTTCTAAGTTCATTAGCATCCTTTATCCCAACATCAAAACATCAAATTTAAGTCAAAAGTATTATCCCAAAACATTTTCAAAGGTCACTTCCCACATCACCCATCTTTTCATCCCACATTATCATCATTGCTCCCAAAATACTTAGAGTGACCCTTTTACCTAGGTTTGAGTCAAGTAAAGAGTTAAAACATTACAAAACTCAACACAACTCTCCCATAGCTAACACCAAATTTATGGTAAAGATGAGATCACAACACAACAAAATCATGGAAAAAGGAAAAGTTACATTTACCTCAAGTGACCCAAATCCTTTAGAATTTGATCCTAGGAGTCATGCTACACCATCACAACAACCATCATCTCCTTCAAGACCATATGAGATTGAAGATGTCACGAATAACCCATTTGAGATCACTAGAGAAGAAATTTTAGCACATAAACATTTTGAAAGTGTAGCTCCTATTTCCCCAATGTTTTTAGCACAAAGTTTAACACAAGATTTCACCACTCCATCACAAGGGCTAAGTCAAACGTACATACCTAGTCTTGCAACCAGCCTTGCTAAATATTTTGGTCACACTTCACCATTTGGAAGTAGTATACTTGTGGTTACTCTTAAAACTAATCCTCCACCTCCCACCACCATTTGGACACCTAGCTTTGGTGCTCCTCCCATTCCCGAGGATCCAAAATAGCTACATACTCTACTTGAACTTCACTATTCCACCATCACTTCAAAATTTCAGGGAAACCCTTCCTCATCCACACCCATGAGTACCACAAATATTCCTACCATCATGCAAAGCAATATAGAACAAAAATCCCAAAACAACATACTAGTACATGTCAATACTGTATCACAAAATCAACCCTTAATGCAAATAGGGACATCGTTATCCAACCCTTTGGTGGGTTCATCCATTCTATCTACCATTACAACATCATTCCCTATCAATCCACTTCAAAGAAATCCCTTGGTTACAAATTCTATCAATCCTCGGAGTACCTTGATCATGAACCCTTTGTTTACATCTTTTGCACAAGGCAATCCTCAAAACATAGGACAAGGGAATGTTTTCAATCAATGAACTCAAGGTCCTAGTATGTCATTTACATTGCAATATTTAATGACATCATCTTTTCCAACAACTCCCTTTTCTATGCCAGATCAATCAAGACCTCAAACATACATTCCTCCACCTCATTCTACCCTATTACAAGGAATGTTAAACCAAGGAAATCCTGCACCTTTCACCATCAATCCACTAACCACTAGAAAAATCAATGTCCCTATTCCTTCATAGATGTCTCAAAAACCACCTAATCCCACATTGCAAGCACAACAAACTTATCAACAAGTCATACAACAACAACAACAATAGCAAGAAAATTTAGCACAAAAACAACAACAAGCACAACAAGCAGCCTTAGCATCTCAACAAGTAGCCTTAGCTCGAGAACAACATCAAGCTTAGCAAGTAGCCTTATCACAACAACAACATCAAGATCAACAAGCAGCCTTAGCACAACAACAACAACAACAATAAGCGACCATTGCCCAGCAAGCTCAACAAGCATCCTTAGCAGCACAACAAGTTGTGCAACAATAAGAACAATAAGCAGCATTATTAGCATAGCAACAACAGCAATCCCAACAAGAAGACCTAGTGGTGCAACAACAAAAGAAAGCTCAACATCAAGCCTTACTGGCTCAACAATACACCCAAAAATAGAAACAAGGTTCTTATTTTCCTCATACAAACAGCATCAATCCAAATGCATCAAGAACATATTCATCACTTTTACAAAATCTCACACCTTCATACAATCCATATAATTCATCTCTCATCCCACCATATGTTCCTCCACCCAATCTGCAAGATTATCTAGTGTCACAATTGAAAGAACTCTCATAAGAAATGTAGGACCTTCGCATGGGCAAGACCAAGAAGCCTCATACATAGAAATTTTTTCCTTACCCATTTGATCGAAACATAGTAATGATACCATTCCCTCCTGGTTTTGAAATCCCCAAATTTGACAAAAACAGAGGGAGAGGAAGTCTTGTTGACCATATCAAAGAATTTACTATTGTTGACCATATCAAAGAATTCAATGCCATGTGCATGGAAGTGGCTTACAATGATTCATATTCAATGCACCTCTTTCCTCAAAGTTTAATAGGTACTACTATGGATTGGTTCTCTCATTTTCCTCCTGGTATCAAAAATTTTCAAGAAATCGCTAAAAAATTCATCGATCATTTCTCCTTCAATCTTGACATGGACATTAGTCTAGAAGAGTTGTACACTCAAACAAAATCTAGGAGAAACCTTCGCTAATTTCTTGCAAAGATGGAGACAAAGAGCTAGTAAAAGCAAGTGGCCTCTTCTTGACAAACAAGTTAGAATAATTATATCCAACCTTGATCCAAATCTATCATTCCACTTGAAAATTCAATGTCTCATATCATATGATGAGCTTGTTCCAAGATCCCTTAACATTGATATAGCCCTAATCTCACAAGGAAACACTCAAGCTTACAAAGACAATTGTCCTTTGACTAGTTTGAATGAAAAACCTCATGTATGGGCTAAGAACAAAAACATAACAAACGACGGTGTGGTAGATGCTAAGGTCATACTAAGTGCTTCTAGACCCAACAACAATCAAGTTGCTAACATCCAACCAATTGTGCAACAAATGGTACCACCTCAAAACAATCAGATCAATAACACCAACACACAACCAAAGAAAACTAGTAATAGGAATAACTATCCCAAACACAAGTACACACAGTTATCAGAACCCAATGAGACAATCATGAAGAAATTGGTAGAGTCAAATTTGATAACACTTCCTAATTTTGGAAACTACCAAGAACCACAAGAGAAGTCATCCTGGTATACTGAGTGTGATCTCTGTGACTTTCATAAAATCAAAGGACATAAAATAGCAAACCGCATGAAACTCATGAACATCATCCAATATCTCATAGATAACGATACCATATCTATTGAGGTACCAGCTGAAAACTAGGATCTCAAGATATACAAGACCCCTATGCCCAATCATAACAAAACAAACAATAATGGAAAAGCTAAGGATTACACCAATGTTCAACATTCCTATTCCAATGTAGTTGCTTCCTATGATAGCATTATCACTATTTTCAACATCAAAGGAGCTAGTACAGAATGTGGAGTCACCAAGGAGCTGCCCCATCTCAATCTAGGACACAGCCTACTTTTCCAACATTTAATCCTAGCAAGTAAAATCTTGTAGATTAGCTTAAATAGACCCCCACTCATATATCAATCTTAGAACTCTTGAGATTATCTCTTGCACATAGAAAAATAATAGAAAAATCCTTGTCTGAGTCATCCATTTTTTAGAACATTGATACTAATTAGTTTCAAGCTATGGTAGGGCATATCACCAGCCATCTTCTCACCTTCTCTGAGCAATATTTACCATCAGAACCATCTCATAACCATGCTTTACACCTTGAGGTTTTCATTCATAATAACAAAGTCAAAAGAGTCTTGGTAGATGGAGGTGTTGGTCTGAACATTTGTACCCTGCAATTGATCAAGCGTCTAGGCTATTCAAAAGATACTATTGAGAAGACAAATATTACCACCATCAGAGCATATGACAACCAAGAATGGGTATCACAAGGAATAATTGCAATCCTTATCCAGGTGGGACCTCTTATTGTAGAAACTACATGCCAAGTACTTGATCATGATCTTCCCTATAACATACTACTTGGTCAAACTTGGATCCATGCTTTGAAAGTTGTAGCCTCAACCTATCATTAATGTGTGAAGTTTCCTTTTAAGGGAAGAGAAATCACTATCCATGGAGATCCTGAGCCTTTCTACTACTGCAAAATCCTTGAGGCCAAGTTTTATAAAATCTCACAAATACCCAAAAATGATGAAGGACCTACACTATCAAGCTCATTTGTTGACCCATCATCTCTAGCCTCTACTTTAGCATCAACTCTACCCATTGTGAAAAGTATACCTGATGTCAAAGCAATAATCCAATATGATGGTTGTGGAAGCTACAAAATATTGAAAGACACCTTTATCTTAGGAGAGTTACCTATTTCTCCTCAAACTCATGGGAAACCAACATCTAGCACCAGAGAACCAAAAACAATCAAAATGGTAGCTACTACCTTCACCAAGTGGGGAGACCTGAATCAAGAAGACGTTCATGAGAAAGATATCTCTAAACTCCTCTATCAAGATGAACAGCCTGTTCCTATTCTTCCCATGGAAGATGACAATAAAGGTCTACAACTAATGTAGAATTGGGGATATAACAAGAATCAGAAGCTAGGATAGAATGACTATGGTTTACTAGAACCCATCATTCCTGAGAAACAACTAAAAATCTTGGCTTAGGTTGTACTACTAGTAAGGTCACACCTATTGGCAAAGGTATTGCTGCTAAATGAGTTGAGGCTTCCTCTTGGTCACCTCAATCGTGTGATACCGCCTTAGATGAATTTCCTCTTAATGTTGTTGATCTATTTGAGAACAAAACCCTCTTCATGATATCCATAACATCTTTTGTCTCAAATAACCAACCAACTAAAATATGCCTAGTATATCCACAACTCATTGGCATGGACCAACAAGGACCACTGGTTCTATATTCATTCGAAAATGATGAAGTGATATTAGAATTTCTTGGACTTCGAGACAACTTATCATGGGTAGATTACAAAGCAGGCTTTGACATAGAGCTCAATACAAGGGCATACTATGGGGAGACAATTGAATCCTTCAATCACAAAATAAATGAAATGCAATTAACATGCAGATCCTTGAGTGAAAACCACCTGGTGGCACTCTTTGGTCCCAAAATAGTAAAAAGAAGGATGCATCCGACGGTGAAAAACTCTCTGAGGCACCTAAGGCTGAGGGATTCGATCTCCCCCTTAGTGTAATGCATCCGGATAAGTCATCAGTACTAGCAGAAAAGGCTACTCCAGTCAATGTGGGAACAGAAGAAGCACCTAAGATCACTTTCTATGTTGAATCCTTATTAGACGAAGAACAAAATAACCTTGTAGCATTTCTTAAAGAGAGAAGAGATAAATTTTCATGGTCATACACAGATATTCTAGGCCTTGATCCAGAATTGGTTGTGCATCACTTAGTACTTTATCCCAACGCCAAACTAGAAAAGCAAAAATTACGGAAGATGCACCCTCAGATAGCACTCTTGGTTAAACTAGAACTACAAAAGCTTCTTGACGTTGGATTAATCCGACCAATAGGTTATCCTGAGTGGGTTTCAAACTTGGTACTTGTCTCAAAACCCACTGGGGGCATCAAAATATGTATTGATTTCAAATATTTGAACAAGGCATGTCTGAACGATGATTTCCCTCTTCCCAACACCAATCTCATTGTGGATTTAATAGCTAGGCATGAAATGTGGTCACTCATGGATGGATTTTTAGGCTACAATAAAATCATAATCACCAAAGAAGACCAACATAAAACTACCTTTACTTGTCCATGGGGAACCTACTACTAGAATGTGATGCCATTTGGGTTGAAGAATGTAGTAGCTACCTATCAAAGAGCCATGACCCTCATCTTTCATGATATGATCCACAAAACAATTGAAGATTATGTGGATGATATTTTGGAAAAATAAAACAAGATAAGTGAACACATATAGGTCTTGGGACCTATCTTTGACAGACTTGAAGAATACAAGGTATGACTGAATCCAAAAAAGTGTGTTCGAGGTCACATCAGGAAAAATTCTTAGCTTCATCATTTCACAAAGAGGGATAGAAATTGATCCATCAAAGGTAAAATCCATCCTAGACATGGAACTGCCACAAAAATTGAAATAGATGAGAGGATTACAAGGAAGATTGCAGTCCATCAGAAGGTTGATAGCTCAGCTATTAGATAAGATTCATCCCCTTTTGCATCTTCTCCATAAAGGGATAACCTACAAATGGGATGACAAATGTGATAAAGCTTTTTAGCAAATCAAGGATTACTTACTAACACCTCCAATACTCATGTCACTGATACCAAACAAGTCACTGATCCTATACATCTCAACAACATCAGTAGCACTAGGAGCTCTTTTAGCACAACATGATGAGAACGGAAGGGAAAGATCCATACACTACATCAACAAAACCTTGGTAGGCTATGAGATGAACTATTCATCCATTGATAAAGCATGCCTAGAGGTAGTTTTAGCTTCACAAAAGTTTAGGAATTACATTTTGTCACACCAAATCAAGGTCATTGCAAAGATTGATCCATTAAAATATTTGTTATCCAAAGAAACCCTCATGGGACAAATGGCTAAATGGGTAATGATTTTGACAAAGTTTGACATAGAGTATGTGGAGTGCAAGGAAATCAAAGGACAAGTGATCATAGACTAGATAGAAAAAGCACCCATGTATGATAAGAACCCTTTGATATCTGAGTTCCCTGATGAATCAGTGTTCCTTATTAAACTCACAACTCAGTGGAAGTTGTACTTTGATGGATCATTCACACAACATGGATCAGGAGCTGACATTATTTTCATCACCCCCTAAGGTGATTGCATCCCAAAGTCTTACAATCTATAATTCCCATGTACCAATAACATTGCTAAGTACGAAGCCTTGATCACAGGTCTCAAGATAGCAATTCAATGGAAGATACAAGAGATGAAAATCTATGGAGACTCATAGTTGGTTATCAACCAATTCAATGACAACTATCAAACTAAAGATGATAAGCTTACTACTTACAAGAAGGTGGTGGAGAATCTCAAAGATATTTTTATAGAAATAACTTTTGAGCATATTACTTGCATGAACAGTAGAGCAGCAGATGCCATGGAAACAATCGGATCACTACTAGACATCTTGAACAATATCCTTCGATGTGAATTCTTGGTAGAACAACTTCTCATACCAACATTCAAAATCCCTGAATATGAATTCACATGTGTCATTGTTGGTCCAGGATCCCTATGGTATCATGACATCTTTACTTACCTTAATAGAGGAACCCTTCCATTAGATATCACATCGAACCTTAAAAAGACCTTTGTCAAAAAGGCATCTCAATTTGTGATTCTAGGTGATACCCTTTACCATCAAAGCAAAAAAGGGACATTACTACGATGTCTTAACCAAGAGGAAGCCTTAACTACCCTACCAGAAGTACATGATGGCATATGTGGTTCCCATACTAGCGGTATGACCTTAGCTAAGAAACTGTTGAGGACGGGGTACAATTGGCCAACCATGGAAAAAGCGCATCAGCATGTATGGAAATGTATCTAGTTTCAACAACATGGGGATCTAATTCATGCTCTAGCTCAAGAATTGCAACCCATGATTGCACCATGGCCTTTTTTGTAGTGGGGACTTGACCTCATAGGAAAAATCACCCCAACATCATCCAACGGCCATAATTTTATCATAACTGCCATTGAATACTTTACTAAATGGGTTGAAGCCATCCCTATGACCTACATAATGGGGAAACACATAGCCAAGTTTATCTTGAATTACCTAATTTTTTGTTATGGTGTACCAAAAACCCTCATCTCAGACAATGGAACCCCATTCAATAATCAGGATGTGAAAGAGTTGTGCCAAAGATTCAATATCCAACACTGATTCTCTACCCTGTACTATCCCCAAGGAAATGGCCAAGAAGAAGCAATGAACAAAACCATCCTGAAAATCCTAAAGAAAATAGTTAATGAAGTTGGTCGTGACTGCCATCTACAGCTAAATCCCACTCTTTAGGCTTATCGAACTAGTATCTGCACACCTACAAGTGCAACCCCTTTCTCCATGGACTATGGATCAGAAGCCATCTTGCCTATTGAGGTTGAGCTCCCACCATTGCAAGTGTCACTGAAGAATCTAATAACTGAGGAAGAGTACAGAGTGTCTCGATTGAATGAGCTAGAATTCCTAGATGAACGTCGTCTTGATGCCCTTAATCACTTGCAAGTATATCAAAACCAACTAAAATGGAGCTATAACAAGAGAATCAAATGTCGGTCATTCCAAGTAGCGATCTTGTCTTAAAGAAAAATCAAAAGAACCTTCCAAGTCAAGACAACAAAGGAAAGTTTGAGCCTAACTGGTTGGGTCCCTTTGTCATCACAGCAAGCTACAGATCAGAAGCATACCAATGGTCAACCCCTGAAGGTGAACCCTTGTAGGAGCCAATAAACAGCTTGTATCTAAAAAAAATTTATGCCTAAACATGAAGGGTATAAATCAGAAAATACAAAAAAATATAAAAAATATAAAAAAAATATAAAAAATAGAAAAAAGGATTGAAAACAATAAGGAAAAAAATCGTCCTCTAGTGAAAACCACTTCAGTGGTGCTTTGGGAAAGTACCTTATCGAAAACCTGGAAAACAGGCGCCTTGCGTAAATTAAGCACCTCCATCTATTCTTTGGCTCTTTTGGCCTATCATTACGTGCATTGCCATTCATCCCCCATCTGCGTCCTTATCATGGCTTGTCACTATAAGGTATCATGAACTCTTTAGCACTACTTGGCATATTCTCAAGGTCATTTTGTCCTTCCTTTATCGAAGTAGGCTAACATATCATTCTGGGGTAATTTTGTTATGCGTCACAATTAGGTTCTTGTATATCTTGGGGTCATGGGATATCTTATCAGAAAAAAAAAAAAAAATCATAAAATCTTGTCCAAGAAATCCAAAAACATTTGCAAAATCTTGTATAGCCAAAATCCAAAAACATTTAGAAAATTGTAAAGGAAAAAAACCAAAACATCTAGAAAACATCAAAATCCCTAAATAGGTCGAACACCAAAAATCCAAAAAACAATGTCTTATTGTCAAACTATGTTGTCTTTGAGCTTGAACATAGACAAGGCCATCATTGATGTGCCCCTAAGACACCCTAGGTCAGTCCTTTAGCAATTTGTTGTAATTAATTGTTGTTTCTCATTTGTTCATATCTTTGTCTTGTAAACTGGTCAAGTCAGTCGAACTACATGGTCTCTGCATGTATAATGTAGGCAAGGCTAATCTTTGATCAGCCCCTAAGACCCCCAGGATAGGTCTTTAGGTTAGGTTCTTGGTCGAAACTTATAAATATCTCGAAAATCCCAAAAACATCCAAATATCTCAAAAATCCCAAAAACATCCAAATATCTCGAAAATCCCAAAAACATCCAAATATCTCAAAAATTCCAAAAACTTCCAAATATTCAAAAAATCCAAAACATCCAAATTCTCATAAAACCCCTAAACATTTGTAAAACTTAGAAAATCCAAAAACATCCAAATATTTCGAAAAATCCAAAAACATCCAAATAGTCAGAAAACACAAAAAAAAATTGAAAATGGAAAATCCAAAAATAATAGAAAACGTTCAAAAGACCTAAAAAGCCTCAAACATTCAAAAAACACTAAACAGACTCATATAATCTGAAAATCCTAAACATTCGCATAAACTTTCAAAAAGACCAAAAAACAACCTTAAAACATTTTCAAAATACCAAAAACATTGAAATATTTAGAAAAATCCAAAACCCATCCATCCCATCTCGCTTTCACTCGCAATAAACTTTCACCCATAATAAAACGATCGCCACCTTCACCACTTGGCGAAACAAGTAGAAAACAAGCATAGCAAGTCGTAAAGTGAAAACCCAAAAGTCTAAATCTAAAGTCTAAATCATAGGTAAATGTATCAATGAATTTTATGGCAACGAATCATCTTAGCATCATAGTCCTAACATCAAACAACCCTATGATCAACATGTCCTAGGATGTATCCTTCTTGCAATGGACATCAGCATTAGATATCACTTTAAGCTAAACTTAAACTAGGCAAGAGCTATAGATAACACTAACTGTTTGTCTTTGATCTCTTCTTATGATTTAGCTTAATGACCCATTCAGAGGACCTCTCGATGATGTCTGTGTAAAACCATTTAGAGAGCAAGGAAAGGGGCATCGATCATTATCTTTCATTTGCTATGTTTGTGGATACTCATGTAAAATAATTTTGGCACATACTTGCTTAGTTGTGTGTAGGAAGGTTGTTTGGAGTATGTTGTTGACTACTGCATATGCTTTGGTCCAATATGTTCTAAAGCTTCTAACTTACATTCCAACGACATTTTTGTATGTCGAGATGTGAGCAAGAACTATCCTATCTACTTATCGAGTCAAAGTCCATTACACTAGATACAATGCCATCTTTGTTATCAATACCTTGATGCATCATGTCTATGTGTTATATCAAACAGTAAGGAATGAAAAAAATCCCAATCTCGATTGTGAACACCCATCCTGCATTTCATCCTACATTTTGCATTATCTCATCACCATCTCTAATAAATCCTCAATGGATCAAGGACTTGTTGGATCTTTTGAAGCAATCATCATCAGCAATAGTTATTCATTATTTATTCTTCTATCCTCTTTCTGCACTAACCTGGTATCATGAAACTCAACAAAAAGATCATCAATTCATCCATCTTGCATCCACAAACCATTAGCATACATGCATCTCATAATCATAGCATCCATCATCATAATCATTTGCATATCACATCATACATTATGCATTTTCATTTGAGTCATGATGAATAATATAGATTTGTTATTCCAAGCATCTTAAATCATCACATATCATAAACATCTGCATCATCATTCATCGATATCATATTGTGAAAAGATAATGAAAAAGAATATAACATTGCATCCATCCATATCATGTCATCATATCACATAGACATAAAATAAAATGCATCCATACATAATAATATATAAGCATCCATACATCATCCATACATGAATTAAAGTCAACACATCATCACATGAATCATTTGTATCTGTATCATATATATATCAAAAAATGTGTCATGGTACAAAATCTAGATCAATGTATGTACATCGATGATAAGTACAATATCCATGAGGCTATCAAAAAGGAGCCTATGAATGTATATCAGTATAAAGAATGGGGAAAAAAATCAAAAGTGTGTGTACATAAAAAATGCTAGTCCTGGTGGCTGCTACCTTCTCCAACCTACCGCTTAGGTTGATCCTCTACATGGGGATGCACATCACTATGCTATGAAAAATCAAGCTAAAAAGAGCCACTAGAACATCTTTGTGGTAGTGTTGCTTGTAATATGCAGCCTCTATAATAGACTCTTTGTATAGCCCCACTAAAATGGTTTGACCATGGGTGGATGCCACCATAACCTTGATATGTTGTCACCTAACCACCTCCTGATCTCTCTCCCTGGTGACAGCCTGAACTCTTTGAAGTGTTACATCTCTCTTAGCTGTCACTGCGACCACCTACTGTTGAGCCTAGTCTCACTCAATAGTCACAACCAAAACCTGTTGGTGGGCCTAGTCTTGCTCACCCCTCAATGCCTGCACCTAATGTTACAGCTATTGTACCTTAGCATCCCACGGATTTGGTGGTGGTGGTGGTGGTGGTGGCATTGGTTGCTACTGCACTACCGAAAGCTACTGAGGAGGTTGTTGTCCCATTGGAGGAGCCCCTAGAACCTATCCATCATGGCCATCTCAGCTGCCATGTCCCCTTCCCCTGGCACCTCTCCTCGTGGCCTACCTCTGGGAGGAGTACCTTTTGAATCTATAAGTCGTTGTGGTGGAATGAACCATGCATCATAAGTTGGATTGGTTTGCACTATGGGCTGACCCTGATCATATGCCCAAGGCTAGGCAACCAACTGGTGGAAACTCTCAATGGCCTCTGGTGCAAGAATCGTAAGTCCCCATGTCGGAACCTCTCTAGTTGATCTGTAAAAAATGGCTCTATAAGCATCGTCGAGCCTGTCCTATACATCACCAAGCTATCTGGCCACTTTTTCAGGAAGGTACCACTCAATCATGGTGTGCTCTCGAGCCTACATATAACATGTCTATCTATAAAAATAGAGCTATTGTACATCATCAAACGATGGAGACATCTAAAGCCATGGGTGCCAATGGAACACGATCATATCATCAATCACCCATCTCTAGTACAAGATCCCAATCTATCCATTGTGCCTTAGTGTGATGGCACCTCGATTTCTCCATATGATAGGATCACCTAGTTGCACATCTACCATTTGTACGATGGGTTGAAGCACGGTAATATGCTCCCATGGCCAGATGTGAAGAAGAGTAACACCTGCACCGAGGGCTCTCCCATCGCAATAAACAAAGTCATGCAAATCATGACATAAGGAGGCCAGCATCATGGGCCCCCACAGAAAAAGATTCCTCTTATACAACGTCCACTACCATGCCAAATGCCATCTTGGACTGAAAAATTGGTCGTGTCTATTCAGAGCCACCAAACCTTAAATGATGGCTGCAACAATCAATCTGAAGGTCAGAACATGACCTCTGTATGTCTCTAAATCAATCTGAGATGTGACCAAAGTGATATGGTCCATCTCCATCACCTCTAGACATGCATCAAATCTGGCATTGGGGTTGTACATCACACAATCACCATGGATAGGAAATCGCAATATCTGCCACACATCCTCCAATGTAACTATTGCCTCTCTCATCGGAAGGTGGAAGGATGAGGTCTCACTATGCCATCTCTTGCATAGAGCTATCATCATCACCAAATGCATCCTAACAATAGGTGTGTATGCAATATACCACAATCCAATCTCTCCCAGGTGCTCCTGATGCAACTCCAAAAGATCACCCAATCTCTCAAGTACTGTCAGCCTGTGCTCCCTTGACATCAATGGTGGGAAGACCTCCTACACCCATGAAGCACATGACGTCATGAAATCGTCAAAATTTGAAGTTATTTGGAATTTTTAGCTTGAAAATCACAATAGCAACACCCGATGCATTTCAAGTTTCAAATTTTCAAAAGTGTCACCATACAAGATGGTGTCATGATTTAGACTTTGGCATGACCTAACCCTAACTTTTAAATTGGAAAGTGCATCATTGGATACAAGTGTGTCACTATTTAAAGTTTGAAACCCTAATTTAAAATTAGAAAAAGCGTCACCATATACATGTGTGTCACTATATATCATTTGGGCATCGCTATATAGCAACGCTACCAAAATCTAAATTCTAACGCCTAATAAATGTATCAAAATTTCAAATTTCAAATTAGGTTTTGAATCACATATCGGTGGTCTTGTGCCTGGAAGTTGTTGGAACTCATGAACTTGATCAAAGATGTGTCAGGGAAGCTCATGGCATGCCATTTTGTCAAAGGGTCAGAGCTCAAATCGCAAGAATTCCTTAAGTGTGAATGCACAAATGAATTGAAAATAACCCCTCTTGGCCTATTTAAGCTAGAAAATTAGGGATTTTTTTCCCTAATTTAACCTTAATAATGGGGTTTATTATCATCTTCACCAATTTTTCCAATCTGGACCTAATTTTGCATCATTTTTTACCTTTTTGCCATTATTCTTGCATCCCAGAACCTTTATGAAGCCTTGGGGAAGCTTTTGCACCTTTGTTGAGAAATCAACCCAAAATTCAAAATTTTCGCCCGATTTCTCGAGGGGGTAGGGAGTAAGTTTTATCCTTCCATTGGGGCATCTAAAAATATTAGAATTTTTTTATTTTTTGATTTGGGCAGCATTTTTCATTTGAAAAGTGTTATTCTTTGAACTAAAGTAGTAGGTACCTCACTTCAAAAAGGGGGAAAATGTCCTAATCGATGTCATACACTTAAATCAAATTTATTAACATCATTTCCTCTTTAGTCATCCTCTTTTCACTTAATTGATTTAATTAGCCTGGCTAAATAATTAATTACATCATTTTCATCCATTAGCCTAATTAATTTAATTGGGTTAATTCATCTCTTTTCGCACTAACACTTCATTTAATTAAATTAAATAAATCAAAATATTTAATTTAATCTCTTAAGTCATCTTATTTAATTAAATAACCCTATGTTATTTAATTAAATATCATTTCATCTCCCTCCCCTATTTATTAAATCATCTAATTTAATAAATAGATCTCTGAATTCTTCTAATTCCCTAATTGCATAAATTAAACCTTGTTTAATTAGCAATTAAACTAATTTTCTTCTAATCAAAGGGAATATTCCCATGAAATATTCTTTATCCTTTTTTCACAATTAAAACTTTGTTTTAATTTGTAAAATACCTTTTTCCTCACCCTAAAGGAATATTCTCTCTTCTCCAATCAACTCACTTAGCTTCAAATGCAAGTTAACCCTTTAACCTCTTTGTCAAGTTACCTTTGACCTGTGTGAGTAGGTCAAAAGTGTGTTTGTTTGAGGCAACTGTGAGCCTTTGATTAAATTTTATCATGCATTCTCATATGTTGATGATAATCCATGATCCATGCCTCTCATCCCCTTCATCTTGAACCGTTGATTAAGCTTTTTGATCTCAACCAATCATTCCTCATTTACTCTCCTATAAATAGATCACTATTGGAGGCAAATGGATCCATCTTTTATTGCAAACTTATGTTGTTGAATTTACTCACATACTCACTCATCTTTTACTCACGTTTTAGCTTGTTTTAGTTTATTTTCATTGAATAATAGCTTATAGAATCCATTAATGGCTTCCATGTATCCATCTTAGTTTGTAAATAAATTAGGTTTTTCATCTCTTAGCATCATTTTTGCTTAAATTAGCTTCTATTAGCTTAGAAATAGCATAATTAGATCATTTATAGCATAAAATCATGGTAACTTAGCTTGCATTATGTTCATTTTAGCATAAACTAGGTTTTAACCCTTCAAACACCATGGTTTCATTGATTTGCTTCCATAGAATTGACTAAAATAAGCTCACTAATCACGGGATTAGAGAAGATTCATCTTTCCACATCAACGCAACACCAATTCCACAACAAGATAAATTTCGAATGGATTAGAATATATGTTTTGATAGCTTTCATAATTTAGTATGTTAGTTTTTGATGAAATGTTTAGTTTTAATCTTGTTTGATCAATCTTGTTGAGATTTGAGTATTGGTGGCTCTGTTATGCTTCGATTCTTCATGGATCAAGCATAATTCAACCCATACCGGTATCCTCGCATCAACAGTGTGTATATGTTTTTGCTTCTTTCAATTTCTACATTTACACTTAATGATTAATCATATTAGTAGAATAAAAAATTTGTGAATGGTAATTGAATTAATCACTAGTGATTGTTGTAAAGGAAAAATTTTCTACAACTAATTCACCCCCCTCTCAGCTGTCTTTCTCAAAAAAATAATGAGTGGGGACAGATATGCCCCCACTTTAAATAAATTTCTAAAAACTATGTTGTGAGCAATTACTTTAAAGTAGAAAAATGACAAATTCCAAACGATAAAGAAGATAAAGCTACATCATGAAAAGGGGTTGCCCCCAAAATGGAAACACATAAGGGATCCATGAATTTGTGGTCAGCATTTTATCTTTGCTACAATGATATAATAGAGCTCGAAACTATCATCATTCCCTAAATAATTCATTGAACAATGAGCACAAAGGAAGAATGACACATAGAGAGAGAAAACAAAGAAAACATTTTGGGTTAACATGGAAGAGACCTACATGTCTCAATACCTTGTGTCATCCCCAAAAGGAAAACAAAAGAAAAGAGAAAAATAAAGGTTTACAACATATAGAAGAATGGAGATACAAATAGAAGAATGTCACAACAAATTCGCTTCCTTTGTATCCTTGCACCAATGGAGTGACAAGGGTCATCCAAAGTATGCTCACAAACATATAAAAACACCAAGTAGCACAATATGGGAGATCACATTATGCACATGTAATCACATAGAATATGAAAATAAAAAAAAGGAAATACTAGTATGGCACATGCGAGTCAACATAAAGTAGGTCATTTGTATTTCAATCTTGTTCATCATAAGTGAAAGGTGGACAACTAGCCAAAGGGCCAATGAAAAGTGTTGTACTAGGAGCATCACCAAGTTCAACACATGGTGAGTCACTCTTTCTAGGAGGATCATCATGGTTGTTATCATCTAATCTAATGGAAGAGGAAAACAATAAATTCAGCTCATTATGCACTTCCTCATCAATCTTAGCAATCTCATTATCATTATCCAAGTTAATTACAATAGAAGGTCTAATGATAATATCCATTATAGGCTCTTATTTTTGTTGTTGTGGAAAAGGTGAAGAATCATCATGCTTTGTTTTATTTATAGTTTTATCTTGGTTTGTTGACATGTGATATTTTCTTCTAGTTAATGAGCAATAGCACAATTTCTACACCTACAGTATATAGCATTTCAGTTTCTTCTTGCGCGATTTTCAAGTTGTGAAGGTGTAGGAGTGGGTTTATCAACCATCGGTTTCTTTTCTCCCCACAAGGAAGGAATAGAAGGAACCATGGAAGGCTGTTCATCCACTGTCTCTTTGACTTTATAAACTTTTTTGACCTTAGGAGGAACAATAAGACTTATATGGTTATCTCTTGGTATTTTATAGGAAATAGGTGGAGGAATCATGGTTGGTTTTTCTTGGTTACTTGGAAGGCCTTTTGGTTCAATCATGGCTTCATCAATTATAGGAGACTCAATCATGGGTTGAGGCATGTTGCTAGGAAATAATTCTACTATGTGTGTTTCCTTTAATTTGTGATAAGATTTAAAAAAGAAGTCCTCCCAAGACTTAATAGGTTTCATAGGTGTAGGAAAAAATAAATCTAATGAGAAATTCCCTTGGGAAGACACAAGATTAAATCCATTATGATGCACAATAAAGATGTCATTGACAAATGGGAATTTTAAGCATTTATGCACTATTGATGGGATGGCATCCATAGAGTGTAGCCATGGATAACCAAGCTTCACATGGAATTGGTCTGACAACAAGATGATGGAGAATGAGACATTCAATTGTTTTGGTCCAACTTTTAATCGGAGAGTGATTGAACTTATCATAGGGAAAGAAAAACCATTATTTGTTTTTATCCATGCTTTCAATTTGTCATAAGAATCTTGATAAATTTTATGCACAAATAAGAATTCCTTGGTAATCGCATTCTCTACACACATAGGATCAATTAATATCCCATTAGTAGGCTTATCATTGATTCTTCCAGTAATGTAAAGAGGACTATCGAGTGCATGTTTTATTATGTCATTGGTGAGAAAGTAATGTTAAGAGACATTTTTGTTTTTCTCTTATGAGGTTGAACGTTAATGAGGTTAACCATAGTATCTATAGAATCATCATCATTATCACTCATGTTATTGTAGACACCGAAACTTGGTTTAGGCCTGCGACTTCAATATTCTTCATAATTCATCTTCTTTTATTTCTTCTATTGATTAAATAATCTTAATTATTTAATTAATTCATCTTCTTTTATTTCTTCTATTAATTAAATAATCTTAATTATTTGATTAATTCACACTTTTCTTTATTCTATCTCATTAATTAAATAAACACTTTTTATTTAATTATGTTACTAATTAACCTTATCCTTCTTGTCAAATTAAATAAATTCTTATTTAATTTACTCTTTATCATATTTCAACTATAATTAAATAAATTCTTTATTTATTTAATTATTCATTTAAATCCCTTCATCACTTAATTAAATAAATCTTATTTATTCAATTATTCTTCAAATATTAAATCTTGTGCGTGCATTCGAACAAGAGTTGCTTTAATCCATCTTTATCTTTGTCATGCAAAGATAATTCTTTTGTTTTTGAATACCAAACTAGAAGATTAAATCATTTATTTAATATTTAATTCTATTTCTAATTTGTATCACTCATGTCATCACTAACAGTTATCATAATGCATGTCTAATCTGTCGATCTCAACCGTCCGTTGATCTTTCAATCTTGGCCTGTCGTTCGAATAATCAATTTTCTATAAATTGATCTGTCATTCTTCATTCCAATCTCTCTCGCGAAATCTTATGACTTTTGAGAGCACTCAATCTTGAATCTTCGATGTTTTGCTAATCACTATCTTAGGCTATACTTGCATGAACTCTTGAAAATTTGAGGGCAATTATACTACACAAGCAAAATGGAGAAGGGAAATCAAGATGAATCATGGAAATACGTAGCAATTTGGTGAGATTGTTTCGGTTTTATTATGTTTTTACTTTCCTTTGTTCTTTGTTGCTTAGCATTAGATTTGCATTTAGATTCATATTGCATGTTTGCTCTAATCTGTTCTTATGCACTTTCTTGGCGTTACATTTAAATTATACTACACAAGTAAAATGGAGAAGGGCAATTGAGATGAATCATAGAAATACGTAGCAATTTGGTGAGATTGTTTCAGTTTTATTACGTTTTTACTTTCCTTTGTTCTTTGTTGCTTAGCATTAGATTTGCATTTAGATTCGTATTGCATGTTTTCTCTAATCTATTCTTGTGCACTTTCTTGGTGTTACATTTGATGAACCCAATGTGAAGACACCATCTTCACGTATCCGTAGACTTTTATTTTGATTTTTGTAGGTTTTTCGTACGGAACGATGCATCAGCTTAACGAAACGCCGCAATTGAAATTAATAGACGCATCAGTTTGACGAAGTGACGTAATTGATTTTCTGAACCACATCTGACACCCGAAACACCTCATCTGAAAAACCATGATGCATCTGAAGAATCCTGAATCTCAATTGACTGGTGAATAACGAGATGCAATTGAAGAGAATATTGACGCATCTGACTGGTAACATAGCAACGCAATTGACTAGTAACCTTTATTTTTGTTTTTGAAAATCTGAAATTGTCAATTAATTTGTGTGTTACTAATATCTGATTTTCAGCGTGTGGCCTTTTGGGAGTTAACAAGTTTTTGCAGGATGATTGACGAAGACGATATTGAAAACTACTAACGAATTTTTCTGCAGGACGCTTGTCGAAGACCCTAGTTAATTTTGAAACAGATTGTTTGGTAGCATAGAAAATCTTTCATTTGGTTTAAAATTAACAAGTGTCTATTGTGTTTGGTGCGAAAGCACATTTGTGTAATTACCCTTACGACTTGGTACATCGAAGTATCCTCTCCCCTTATGCATTCATACAATCCTGGGTGTAAGAGAAATAGTTACCAACTCTAGAACTTGGGCCTATTCTGGTGGGAAAAAGTACTCACCCCAAGACGGCTCAGACCGGTAGCACCCTGAACCCGAGGGACTTCTAGCCGGTATATAAAAGTGGGTTCTTGGGGAAAACCCAAGAATCATGAGTGTGGTTCTGACGAGATGGATCCGAAAGGGGACTCGCGCCATATGGATCATGCCTCACGAACAGAATGCTCGTACAAAACACCTTTTGTTTTAGAGACCAACTATTCTATTGGTCGTTGCTCGGTATAGTGCAGGGTATAGTATCATGCCCGAAGATACTCACTATTGATCCCCTTGAGTAGAGATAGCAGTTCTTGGGAGGTCATTGCCCAAAGAATTCAAAATTGGTGTGCTCGAAAGACGTTAATGAGTCGTGGAGGGGAGCCAATGCCACCAAATTTCTAAGCTATCCGCTCTCGAGAAGGAAAGGTGTTTATCACCAATCTAGGGTATTTGGGTGGGCTATACCAAGTATACAAACCCTAGGCCTTTTGGCCTATTAGGATGTACTTGTCTGTTGTCAACTTAAACATTCTTTGAGTCTAAAATCAAACTGAAAACACTTTGTCTTATGATTGTTCTTGATTGTCAAAATTTGATCACAAAAAATGGAGTCAGTTTTAAATCTTAGGTCACTGAAAATTTCACAGAGAGTCACATCTGTTATTACGAGTCGCATCTGTTATTACAAGTCGCATCTGTTAAACTTTGAGTCGCATCTGTTATTATGAGTCGCATCGGTTATTATGAGTCACATTTGTTTAACTTAGGGTCGCATCGATTAGTTAGAGTCGCATCTGTTAGAAGGTTAACCACATCTATCAGAGTCACACATTGAACTTTACTAGAGAAACACAATTGATCACTGGAAAACTGCAACTGGTAAACTTGACCGCATATGTGAGATCCTGCGACGCATCTGTCTAATTATCAGAAAACCAGAATTCACAGTCACTGTCCAGTCAACACGATTATACCAATTTTAGTTGTTTTTACACAAACAGTCCTTGAACAGAAACCTGAAACAATTTGCTCAATTTTGCATCTTTTAGGTTCATTTGGTCATTACCCTAGTTGTCTTAATTTAGAGTTTAGCTTCATCTTAGAATACATATTACCTTGCATTAAACTTCTAGAAAGGTCACTTTTACAAAATTTAGGATTAGTACACCATCTACACTCTAGAAAAGTCATAGTGTCAATGAAATCTGTCATTGAACCAAGTTTTATCATTTTATCCTTTGTCCTACAGAGAGTCCTCCTAGCTCATCAGTCTAGTTAGGAAACTCAACTTGTCTTTGATCCTCATCCTACATTGGTTCCTTGACTTAAACTAAATTGACGCCTTGGTTAGACTTTAGGTAGTTGGTCCCTTCGTCCTGGGTTTATAGAATTGATTATTTTAGAACCTTGCTTAGGCCTTGCATCTTTAGATTTTAGGCTAGTGTCATCCTAGAACATTCCTTATTTTGCATACGAAAATCCCAAAAACATAGACTAGAGTCATACTGTTCATAGATATAGTTTTACATTTCCCGCATATTGAGCTTGTCTTACATGGTTGAAACTAGGTCTAAGAGAAGAGAGAGAGAAAATATGTCAAACCCGAATGAATTCATCAATCCATTTTCCTCAACACCTCATAAGACTCTATTAGACAAATTCACCACTAGAAACACTCAAAGACATATTGTAGTAGAGGACATAGAGGCTGCCGCACAGGACCCTGAGTTTGCATCTTTCGTAGATGAGTACCTAGCAAATGATCGACAACGATACTTAGCCAAACTGCTAGCTGAAGGCACTACCTTACCCGCAGGATTTGATATTAGCACCTTGCAAACTCAACCTACACAAGGAACAAACACAATGACTGCTAGTACTACTATACCTTAGGTCAGCACAACTATGCCATCTAGCACATCTACACATAGTACAATAGTCCATACTTCCCCATTTGGTATGTCTAGCATAACATCAAGATTTAATTTCACTATAGGGGCATCATCATCCACTCCCTCCAGTCCTCTTGTTGGGAGTAAAAGACCTAGAACGTTAGCCTCTACACCTTATGTCAGTGTCACAAGTTCGCAATCAACAACCATACCTACTGCTAGTATCATGAGTACCATACCACAGTCGATGGCCATACCTAGTGCTCAAGTCACTAGTACTATACCAAGGATTACACAAACAGGAGGCATTCCCTCCTTCCAATATGGCAATCAAAATCCATTCTCCCAGACTGGCAGTCAGAATCCAATCACCTCGATTCTGAATCAGAATCCTTTTTCATAGATTGGTAGTCAGAATTTGTCCACACAGATTCCAAGTCAAAACCAATTTACATCAATTCCAAATCAGAATCCATTTACGTAGATGTCGAATCAAAATCCTTTATCCCAGATTGGTAGTCAAAATCTGATCCCAGGTCAACACCAATTTATGCAGATTCCAGACCATAACACATTTACCAACATTCTGAATCTGAATCCACCTCAGATGCCAATGTTCAATCAAAACCCATCACGAGACTTTGGATTTCAGAACACATACACAGATCCGCATAATCCCCCTAGCACATCTTTGACCCAAGTTGACGTCTTACAAACACAAATGCATGCATTACAAATGCAAATGGATAACATGTCGACGTCAACTAAGAAATCATTTGAAACAAAGGACATATGCCCATTCCCCTTTGATAGATCATTGTACATGACCCCTTTCCCTCATGGATATGTCATACGGAATCTCCCTAAGTACAATGGCAAACGAAATCCAATAGAACACATAAGGGAATTTTCTACGATAT
Organism: Sequoia sempervirens; assembly: GCA_007258455.2. Lineage (NCBI taxonomy): Eukaryota > Viridiplantae > Streptophyta > Pinopsida > Cupressales > Cupressaceae > Sequoia > Sequoia sempervirens. The sequence goes on from VDFB02270651.1 coordinate 195,611,723, forward strand.
GCATAGATGTTGCTTATGACCCCACGTATCTTATGAGGCTATTTCCAAGAAGTCTTGTAGGAATTGCACTAGAATGGTTTTCGGGTCTAGATTCTGGCATTAGATCTTGGGGTGAATTGGTTGAGAAATTTGTGGAGCAATTCTCCTTCAACATAGACCACAAGATAAATATAGCAACCTTGTGTCACACAACACAAGACAAAGGGGAAACATTCATTGCTTTCTTCCAGAGATGGAGAACTATAGCTAGTAGGTGTCCTGTCGAGATACCCGAAAAACAAAAAGTTACAATGTTTCAAGAAAACCTTCATGCAAAACTCAGGAGTAACTTAAGGGTACATTATTGTACATCTTTTTCGGAACTAGTGGAAAAAGGGGTTATAATAGAGAAGGATCTCATTGAAAGGGAAAACTCAAGACATCAACATCCAATAGAAACCCGATCGTACAAAACACCCCCACTAACATAAACAGATTTTGGTCTCGCAACAAAAATGTCACCAATGATGGGGTGGTTGATGCTAAAACGCTACAAACAGGACCCCTCCTCACATTACAAGGACCTCATACTTTTGCCAACATGCTTAATGCTGTCAATTAACCTCCTAACGTGGTCCAAAATACTCAGCGTCCACAACAAAGGAGATTTCAAAAACGTGAGTTCACTCCCTTAGGGGAACCCATTGAGTCGGTGTTCAAACAACTATTACAACATAACCTTATACAACTGCAGGAACCAAGACAATACGATCCAGGAAAATTTAAACCAGCTTGGTGGGATGACAATTCCTTTTGTGATTATCATAGGACTAAGGGACATAACCTACAAAACTGTCGACAACTGAAGAATATAATACAAGATCTTGTCGAAAGGAGAATTATTGAAGTTAGTGGACAAAAACAAAAGTCATCAAACACTAATCATCAAGTCTTTTCTGACCCACTACATGACCATGGGAAAGGAACTGTCCCCAGTTCGAGTACTAAGACCAATATGTCAGCCAACTATGCGAGTATCAAGCATGATTATAATAATGGCAAAATCATTCATTGCCTTCGCGCCGCCGATGAGAATATTAATACCATTACTATCAATACAAATCCTGAGTGCGCGGTCAATACTTGTCGTACTAAGTTCACTATCCAAGTCCCTCCATTGCAACAAACACCACAATCTTCCAAATTACAATATAACCTACTTGACCAGTTGGGGAAGACCCCAGCCCAAATTTCAAACTTGGAACTGTTGCGAATTTCCCCTAAGCATTGATCTATTCTCGATAAAGCTTTACAAAACACCACGGTCCCTAATGACCTTGATGTCAATCTTTTCCAGGAAATGGTGGGCTACTTGACCAATAATCACCATGCCACATTTTCTGAACAAGACTATGCAACTAAAAAGACGAACCACAACGACCCCTTACATCTAGAAGTCCTTGTTGATGATACCAAAGTTAGACGAGTTTTGGTAGACGGAGGAGAAGGGTTAAATCTATGCACTTTAAAACTAATTAAGGCATTAGGTATCTCAGAAGCATGTGTAGGCACGACCAAAAGTATTTTCATTAAAGCTTATGATGATGAGGAACGAAAATCAAAAGGGGTGGTAACACTTCCTATCAGAATTGGTCCTGCGGTGATGGAGACAAAGTTCTAGGTCTTGGATCTCACCCTCCCTTATAACCTTCTGCTCGGTAGACCATGGATTCATGCCATGAAGGTGGTCCCTTCCACATATCATCAGTGTCTTAAATTCCCTTACAATGGCACATAAATAACTATAGATGGCGATCCAGATCCCTTCCATTACTGCACCAATTTAAAAGAGATCCCCCAACGCCAAGTGCCAATGAACCAGGAGGCTTCATCATCCAATCCATCTTCCTATTTTGATCCATCCACACTCACTCGAACATCTGTTTCACCCTCAATTCCTACCACTCCTAGGGTTGAGATCCAAGACAAGGGTTGTGGAGAGTATTACATGAAGACTTCTTATTGTGTTAGCCATTTGATCCCTCCTAAGACATATGGTTTACCTACATCATATTGGGAAAATTCTATGGTCACTATACATGTTCCTCCCACAACAAATTTCATCAAATGGGGAGAATTAAGCAAAGAGGTCGTAAATACAGAAGATGTCACTTCCTGGCTGTATAGGGGAGATGATGAGGAACCCCTTTTACTTGCTCATATTCCTACAAATCTATATGGAAATGGTTTCAAAATCATGCAAAGCAAAGGATATGATGGACAGAGTGGTTTAGGCTTAAACCAAGATGGGAGGTTTGAACCAATATTTGTTTCTCAGTGGCCTAATGGAGTAGGGCTAGGGTTTCAACCGATTCAGATTGGCGTTCCTAGTACCCCATTACCCTTACTTGAGGAAGTAAGTGCTTCAAAAGATATTAAGACATCTCACGAACCAGTGGACCAATATCATTGTGACTCCCCTGACTCTAATGATTATGAGTGGGATTCCCTATCCTCTACTTCTTCCATGGACCTTGACAAGTTATTTGGAGAACTTGACTTGATGTTAAGTTCCTCACCAAATCCCTTAAATTCCTTTCCACCAAATAAAATGACAAAAGAGGAATGGTTTAAACACTACTATTGGGAATCACTTGATCCTACCTCTTGGCAACTTGAGCCACCTGTTTCTGATAGTCAAACCTTGGCATTAGGCCCACCTATCAATCTGTCTAGACCTAAACCTACAAACAAACGGGATTTGGTACAAAACTTTTGTGACCATATGAATAACTCAATCTTTACCTTGACCCCATTAAACTTTGATAACTCCGACGATGACATGCCCTTAGTCTATCCCCAACTCATTGATCGGGATCAACAGGACACACCCGTCTTAGACACTTTTGAGAATGACGAAGCAATTGCTGAGTTCTTGGGATTACAAGAAGGCATACCTAACGGGGATCATAAGGCTGGTTTTACCATTGACTTGGACAACAAAGCATATTTTGGGGAATCTATTCAACCCTCCAGTTGCAAAAATGATAAAAAGAATAAACAAGATAAAAAGGATGAGTCTCTAGGTGAAAACCGAAAGGCACCTTTAGACAATGAAAAAGTAAAAAGAAAGGACGCATCCGAAGGTGAAAACCTCTCTGAGGCACCTAAGGATGGAGGTTTGAACATTCTCCCCGTTGCATAGGAAAAGTCACCCATGCTCATTGAAGAATCAGTAGAAGTCAACATAGGCACAATAGAGAATCCTCGATTGGTTTATTTTGCAGCGTCATTGACAACAGAAGAGCAGCCAAAGTTCCATAACTTCTTTGCACAGAGACAAATAAATTTGCTTGGTCATATGCCGACATGCCAGGGTTGGATCCTAAACTTGTT
>VDFB02270651.1:195615197-195727253 GCA_007258455.2 Sequoia sempervirens
GGAAGAGGAAAACAATAAATTTAGCTCGTTATGCACTTCCTCATCAATCTTAGCAATCTCATTATCATTATCCAAGTTAATTACAATAGAAGGTCTAATGATAATATCCATTATAGGCTCTTATTTTTGTTGTTGTGGTAAAGGTGAAGAATCATCATGCTTTTTTTATTTAGATTTTTATCTTGGTCTGTTGACATGTTCTCTTTTCTTCTAGTTAATGAGCAATAGCACAATTTATACACCTACAATATATAGCATTTCAGTTTCTTCTTGCACGATTTTCAAGTTGTGAAGGTGTAGGAGTGGGTTTATCAACCATCGGTTTCTTTTCTCCCCACAAGGAAGGAACAGAAGGAACCGTGGAAGGTTGTTCATCCACTATCTCTTTGACTTTATAAACTTGTTTGACCTTAGGAGGAATAATAAGACTTATATGGTTATCTCTCAATATTTTATATGAAATAGGTGGAGGAATCATGGTTGGTTTGTCTAGGTTACTTGGAAGGCCTTTTGGTTCAATCATGGCTTCATCAATTATAGGAGACTCAATCATGGGTTGAGGCATGTTTCTAAGAGATAATTCTACTGTGTTTTTCCTTGAATTTGTGATAAGATTTAAAAAAGAAGTCCTCACGAGGCTTAATAGGTTCCATAGGTGTAGGAAAAAATAAATCTAATGAGAAATTCCCTTGGGAAGACACAAGATTAAAGCCACTATGATGCACAATAAAGATGTCATTGACAAATGGGAATTTTAAGCATTTATGCACTATCGATGGGATGGCATCCATAGAGTGTAGCCATGGATAACCAAGCTTCACATGGAATTGATTTGACAACAAGATGATGGAGAATGAGAAATTCAATTGTTTTGGTCCAAATTTTAATGGGAGAGTGATTGAACTTATCATAGGGCAAGAAAAACCATTATTTGTTTTGATCCATGCTTTCAATTTTTCATAAGAATCTTGATAAATTTTATGCACAAATAAAAATTTCTTGGTAATCGCATTCTCTACACACATAGGATCAATTAATATCCTATTAGTAGGCTTGTCATTGATTCTTCCAGTAATGTAAATAGGACCATCGAGTGCATGTTTTATTATGTCATTGGTGAGAAAGTAATGTTAAGAGACATTTTTTTTTTCACATAATTCATCTTCTTTTTATTTTTCATTGATTAAATAATCTTAATTATTTAAATTAATTCCTATCTCTTTATTTCTTTCATTAATTAAATAATCTAATTATTTTACTAATTCACACTTTTCTTATTCTATCTCAAGCATTAATTAAATAAACACTTTTTATTTAATTATGTTACTAATTAACCTTATCCTTTCTTTGTCAAACAAAGTAAATTTCGATTTAATTACTCTTTATCATATTTCAACTCATATACTAAAATAAAATTTTTATTTATTTAATTATCTTTCATGAAATCCCTTCATCACTTAATTAAATAAATCTTATTTATTCAATTATTCTTCAACATTAAATCTTTGTATGCATTCAACAAGAGTTGTTTCTTTAATCCATCTTTATCTTTGTCATGCAAAGATAATTCTTCAAGTTTTTGAATACTGAAAACTAGAAGACAAATCATTATCAATTTTAATTTATTTTAAATTTGTATTATCTATGTCATCACTCAATAGCTATCATAATGCATGTCTAATCTCATTAATCTCAACCGTCTGCTGATCTTTCTTCACCTTGGCTCGTCGCTTGAATAATCAATTTTCTGGCAATTGACTGCTTTCATTCTTCATTCCAATCTTCTCTCAAGAAATCTTATGACTTTTGAGAGCACTCAATCTTGAATCTTCGATGTTTTGCTAATCACTATCTTAGGCTATACTTGCATGAACTCTTGAAAATTTGAGGGCAATTATACTACACAAGCAAAATGGAGAAGGGAAATCAAGATGAATCATGGAAATACGTAGCAATTTGGTGAGATTGTTTCGGTTTTATTATGTTTTTACTTTCCTTTGTTCTTTGTTGCTTAGCATTAGATTTGCATTTAGATTCATATTGCATGTTTGCTCTAATCTGTTCTTATGCACTTTCTTGGCGTTACATTTAAATTATACTACACAAGTAAAATGGAGAAGGGCAATTGAGATGAATCATAGAAATACGTAGCAATTTGGTGAGATTGTTTCAGTTTTATTACGTTTTTACTTTCCTTTGTTCTTTGTTGCTTAGCATTAGATTTGCATTTAGATTCGTATTGCATGTTTTCTCTAATCTATTCTTGTGCACTTTCTTGGTGTTACATTTGATGAACCCAATGTGAAGACACCATCTTCACGTATCCGTAGACTTTTATTTTGATTTTTGTAGGTTTTTCGTACGGAACGATGCATCAGCTTAACGAAACGCCGCAATTGAAATTAATAGACGCATCAGTTTGACGAAGTGACGTAATTGATTTTCTGAACCACATCTGACACCCGAAACACCTCATCTGAAAAACCATGATGCATCTGAAGAATCCTGAATCTCAATTGACTGGTGAATAACGAGATGCAATTGAAGAGAATATTGACGCATCTGACTGGTAACATAGCAACGCAATTGACTAGTAACCTTTATTTTTGTTTTTGAAAATCTGAAATTGTCAATTAATTTGTGTGTTACTAATATCTGATTTTCAGCGTGTGGCCTTTTGGGAGTTAACAAGTTTTTGCAGGATGATTGACGAAGACGATATTGAAAACTACTAACGAATTTTTCTGCAGGACGCTTGTCGAAGACCCTAGTTAATTTTGAAACAGATTGTTTGGTAGCATAGAAAATCTTTCATTTGGTTTAAAATTAACAAGTGTCTATTGTGTTTGGTGCGAAAGCACATTTGTGTAATTACCCTTACGACTTGGTACATCGAAGTATCCTCTCCCCTTATGCATTCATACAATCCTGGGTGTAAGAGAAATAGTTACCAACTCTAGAACTTGGGCCTATTCTGGTGGGAAAAAGTACTCACCCCAAGACGGCTCAGACCGGTAGCACCCTGAACCCGAGGGACTTCTAGCCGGTATATAAAAGTGGGTTCTTGGGGAAAACCCAAGAATCATGAGTGTGGTTCTGACGAGATGGATCCGAAAGGGGACTCGCGCCATATGGATCATGCCTCACGAACAGAATGCTCGTACAAAACACCTTTTGTTTTAGAGACCAACTATTCTATTGGTCGTTGCTCGGTATAGTGCAGGGTATAGTATCATGCCCGAAGATACTCACTATTGATCCCCTTGAGTAGAGATAGCAGTTCTTGGGAGGTCATTGCCCAAAGAATTCAAAATTGGTGTGCTCGAAAGACGTTAATGAGTCGTGGAGGGGAGCCAATGCCACCAAATTTCTAAGCTATCCGCTCTCGAGAAGGAAAGGTGTTTATCACCAATCTAGGGTATTTGGGTGGGCTATACCAAGTATACAAACCCTAGGCCTTTTGGCCTATTAGGATGTACTTGTCTGTTGTCAACTTAAACATTCTTTGAGTCTAAAATCAAACTGAAAACACTTTGTCTTATGATTGTTCTTGATTGTCAAAATTTGATCACAAAAAATGGAGTCAGTTTTAAATCTTAGGTCACTGAAAATTTCACAGAGAGTCACATCTGTTATTACGAGTCGCATCTGTTATTACAAGTCGCATCTGTTAAACTTTGAGTCGCATCTGTTATTATGAGTCGCATCGGTTATTATGAGTCACATTTGTTTAACTTAGGGTCGCATCGATTAGTTAGAGTCGCATCTGTTAGAAGGTTAACCACATCTATCAGAGTCACACATTGAACTTTACTAGAGAAACACAATTGATCACTGGAAAACTGCAACTGGTAAACTTGACCGCATATGTGAGATCCTGCGACGCATCTGTCTAATTATCAGAAAACCAGAATTCACAGTCACTGTCCAGTCAACACGATTATACCAATTTTAGTTGTTTTTACACAAACAGTCCTTGAACAGAAACCTGAAACAATTTGCTCAATTTTGCATCTTTTAGGTTCATTTGGTCATTACCCTAGTTGTCTTAATTTAGAGTTTAGCTTCATCTTAGAATACATATTACCTTGCATTAAACTTCTAGAAAGGTCACTTTTACAAAATTTAGGATTAGTACACCATCTACACTCTAGAAAAGTCATAGTGTCAATGAAATCTGTCATTGAACCAAGTTTTATCATTTTATCCTTTGTCCTACAGAGAGTCCTCCTAGCTCATCAGTCTAGTTAGGAAACTCAACTTGTCTTTGATCCTCATCCTACATTGGTTCCTTGACTTAAACTAAATTGACGCCTTGGTTAGACTTTAGGTAGTTGGTCCCTTCGTCCTGGGTTTATAGAATTGATTATTTTAGAACCTTGCTTAGGCCTTGCATCTTTAGATTTTAGGCTAGTGTCATCCTAGAACATTCCTTATTTTGCATACGAAAATCCCAAAAACATAGACTAGAGTCATACTGTTCATAGATATAGTTTTACATTTCCCGCATATTGAGCTTGTCTTACATGGTTGAAACTAGGTCTAAGAGAAGAGAGAGAGAAAATATGTCAAACCCGAATGAATTCATCAATCCATTTTCCTCAACACCTCATAAGACTCTATTAGACAAATTCACCACTAGAAACACTCAAAGACATATTGTAGTAGAGGACATAGAGGCTGCCGCACAGGACCCTGAGTTTGCATCTTTCGTAGATGAGTACCTAGCAAATGATCGACAACGATACTTAGCCAAACTGCTAGCTGAAGGCACTACCTTACCCGCAGGATTTGATATTAGCACCTTGCAAACTCAACCTACACAAGGAACAAACACAATGACTGCTAGTACTACTATACCTTAGGTCAGCACAACTATGCCATCTAGCACATCTACACATAGTACAATAGTCCATACTTCCCCATTTGGTATGTCTAGCATAACATCAAGATTTAATTTCACTATAGGGGCATCATCATCCACTCCCTCCAGTCCTCTTGTTGGGAGTAAAAGACCTAGAACGTTAGCCTCTACACCTTATGTCAGTGTCACAAGTTCGCAATCAACAACCATACCTACTGCTAGTATCATGAGTACCATACCACAGTCGATGGCCATACCTAGTGCTCAAGTCACTAGTACTATACCAAGGATTACACAAACAGGAGGCATTCCCTCCTTCCAATATGGCAATCAAAATCCATTCTCCCAGACTGGCAGTCAGAATCCAATCACCTCGATTCTGAATCAGAATCCTTTTTCATAGATTGGTAGTCAGAATTTGTCCACACAGATTCCAAGTCAAAACCAATTTACATCAATTCCAAATCAGAATCCATTTACGTAGATGTCGAATCAAAATCCTTTATCCCAGATTGGTAGTCAAAATCTGATCCCAGGTCAACACCAATTTATGCAGATTCCAGACCATAACACATTTACCAACATTCTGAATCTGAATCCACCTCAGATGCCAATGTTCAATCAAAACCCATCACGAGACTTTGGATTTCAGAACACATACACAGATCCGCATAATCCCCCTAGCACATCTTTGACCCAAGTTGACGTCTTACAAACACAAATGCATGCATTACAAATGCAAATGGATAACATGTCGACGTCAACTAAGAAATCATTTGAAACAAAGGACATATGCCCATTCCCCTTTGATAGATCATTGTACATGACCCCTTTCCCTCATGGATATGTCATACGGAATCTCCCTAAGTACAATGGCAAACGAAATCCAATAGAACACATAAGGGAATTTTCTACGATATGCATAGATGTTGCTTATGACCCCACGTATCTTATGAGGCTATTTCCAAGAAGTCTTGTAGGAATTGCACTAGAATGGTTTTCGGGTCTAGATTCTGGCATTAGATCTTGGGGTGAATTGGTTGAGAAATTTGTGGAGCAATTCTCCTTCAACATAGACCACAAGATAAATATAGCAACCTTGTGTCACACAACACAAGACAAAGGGGAAACATTCATTGCTTTCTTCCAGAGATGGAGAACTATAGCTAGTAGGTGTCCTGTCGAGATACCCGAAAAACAAAAAGTTACAATGTTTCAAGAAAACCTTCATGCAAAACTCAGGAGTAACTTAAGGGTACATTATTGTACATCTTTTTCGGAACTAGTGGAAAAAGGGGTTATAATAGAGAAGGATCTCATTGAAAGGGAAAACTCAAGACATCAACATCCAATAGAAACCCGATCGTACAAAACACCCCCACTAACATAAACAGATTTTGGTCTCGCAACAAAAATGTCACCAATGATGGGGTGGTTGATGCTAAAACGCTACAAACAGGACCCCTCCTCACATTACAAGGACCTCATACTTTTGCCAACATGCTTAATGCTGTCAATTAACCTCCTAACGTGGTCCAAAATACTCAGCGTCCACAACAAAGGAGATTTCAAAAACGTGAGTTCACTCCCTTAGGGGAACCCATTGAGTCGGTGTTCAAACAACTATTACAACATAACCTTATACAACTGCAGGAACCAAGACAATACGATCCAGGAAAATTTAAACCAGCTTGGTGGGATGACAATTCCTTTTGTGATTATCATAGGACTAAGGGACATAACCTACAAAACTGTCGACAACTGAAGAATATAATACAAGATCTTGTCGAAAGGAGAATTATTGAAGTTAGTGGACAAAAACAAAAGTCATCAAACACTAATCATCAAGTCTTTTCTGACCCACTACATGACCATGGGAAAGGAACTGTCCCCAGTTCGAGTACTAAGACCAATATGTCAGCCAACTATGCGAGTATCAAGCATGATTATAATAATGGCAAAATCATTCATTGCCTTCGCGCCGCCGATGAGAATATTAATACCATTACTATCAATACAAATCCTGAGTGCGCGGTCAATACTTGTCGTACTAAGTTCACTATCCAAGTCCCTCCATTGCAACAAACACCACAATCTTCCAAATTACAATATAACCTACTTGACCAGTTGGGGAAGACCCCAGCCCAAATTTCAAACTTGGAACTGTTGCGAATTTCCCCTAAGCATTGATCTATTCTCGATAAAGCTTTACAAAACACCACGGTCCCTAATGACCTTGATGTCAATCTTTTCCAGGAAATGGTGGGCTACTTGACCAATAATCACCATGCCACATTTTCTGAACAAGACTATGCAACTAAAAAGACGAACCACAACGACCCCTTACATCTAGAAGTCCTTGTTGATGATACCAAAGTTAGACGAGTTTTGGTAGACGGAGGAGAAGGGTTAAATCTATGCACTTTAAAACTAATTAAGGCATTAGGTATCTCAGAAGCATGTGTAGGCACGACCAAAAGTATTTTCATTAAAGCTTATGATGATGAGGAACGAAAATCAAAAGGGGTGGTAACACTTCCTATCAGAATTGGTCCTGCGGTGATGGAGACAAAGTTCTAGGTCTTGGATCTCACCCTCCCTTATAACCTTCTGCTCGGTAGACCATGGATTCATGCCATGAAGGTGGTCCCTTCCACATATCATCAGTGTCTTAAATTCCCTTACAATGGCACATAAATAACTATAGATGGCGATCCAGATCCCTTCCATTACTGCACCAATTTAAAAGAGATCCCCCAACGCCAAGTGCCAATGAACCAGGAGGCTTCATCATCCAATCCATCTTCCTATTTTGATCCATCCACACTCACTCGAACATCTGTTTCACCCTCAATTCCTACCACTCCTAGGGTTGAGATCCAAGACAAGGGTTGTGGAGAGTATTACATGAAGACTTCTTATTGTGTTAGCCATTTGATCCCTCCTAAGACATATGGTTTACCTACATCATATTGGGAAAATTCTATGGTCACTATACATGTTCCTCCCACAACAAATTTCATCAAATGGGGAGAATTAAGCAAAGAGGTCGTAAATACAGAAGATGTCACTTCCTGGCTGTATAGGGGAGATGATGAGGAACCCCTTTTACTTGCTCATATTCCTACAAATCTATATGGAAATGGTTTCAAAATCATGCAAAGCAAAGGATATGATGGACAGAGTGGTTTAGGCTTAAACCAAGATGGGAGGTTTGAACCAATATTTGTTTCTCAGTGGCCTAATGGAGTAGGGCTAGGGTTTCAACCGATTCAGATTGGCGTTCCTAGTACCCCATTACCCTTACTTGAGGAAGTAAGTGCTTCAAAAGATATTAAGACATCTCACGAACCAGTGGACCAATATCATTGTGACTCCCCTGACTCTAATGATTATGAGTGGGATTCCCTATCCTCTACTTCTTCCATGGACCTTGACAAGTTATTTGGAGAACTTGACTTGATGTTAAGTTCCTCACCAAATCCCTTAAATTCCTTTCCACCAAATAAAATGACAAAAGAGGAATGGTTTAAACACTACTATTGGGAATCACTTGATCCTACCTCTTGGCAACTTGAGCCACCTGTTTCTGATAGTCAAACCTTGGCATTAGGCCCACCTATCAATCTGTCTAGACCTAAACCTACAAACAAACGGGATTTGGTACAAAACTTTTGTGACCATATGAATAACTCAATCTTTACCTTGACCCCATTAAACTTTGATAACTCCGACGATGACATGCCCTTAGTCTATCCCCAACTCATTGATCGGGATCAACAGGACACACCCGTCTTAGACACTTTTGAGAATGACGAAGCAATTGCTGAGTTCTTGGGATTACAAGAAGGCATACCTAACGGGGATCATAAGGCTGGTTTTACCATTGACTTGGACAACAAAGCATATTTTGGGGAATCTATTCAACCCTCCAGTTGCAAAAATGATAAAAAGAATAAACAAGATAAAAAGGATGAGTCTCTAGGTGAAAACCGAAAGGCACCTTTAGACAATGAAAAAGTAAAAAGAAAGGACGCATCCGAAGGTGAAAACCTCTCTGAGGCACCTAAGGATGGAGGTTTGAACATTCTCCCCGTTGCATAGGAAAAGTCACCCATGCTCATTGAAGAATCAGTAGAAGTCAACATAGGCACAATAGAGAATCCTCGATTGGTTTATTTTGCAGCGTCATTGACAACAGAAGAGCAGCCAAAGTTCCATAACTTCTTTGCACAGAGACAAATAAATTTGCTTGGTCATATGCCGACATGCCAGGGTTGGATCCTAAACTTGTTCTGCATCATTTTCCCTTACAACCAAGTGCCAAACTAGTGAAACAAAAATTGAGAAAAATGCACCCACAGATTGCTTTGTTAGTCAAGGCAGAACTCAAGAAACTCTTAGACGTTGGTTTCATCAGATCTATCAACTATGCAAATTGGATTTCCAATCTTATACCAGTCACTAAACCAACTGGGGGCATCTGCATCTACACTGATTTTAGAGATATCAACAAAGCTTGTCTTAAGGATGACTTCCCTTTGCCTAACATAGACATGATAGTAGACATGACAGCAGGATATGAGATGTTGTCCCTTATGGATGGATTTTCAGGATATAACCAGATCAGAATTGCAGCTGAAGACCAACCTAAAACGGCTTTCACTTGTCCTTGGGGAACGTATTGCTGGAATGTTATGCCCTTCGGACTCAAGAATGCTGGAGCAACCTATCAACGTGCCATGACTACTATCTTTCATGATCTAGTACACACTCTTATGGAGGATTATGTCGATGACCTTATTGTAAAATCCAAGACAAGGGCAGAACATTTACAGGTTTTAGACAAGATATTTCAGAGGCTGGAGAAGTATAAAGTGAGACTCAATCCAAAGAAATGTGTGTTTGGAGTCAAGTCAGGAAAGCTGTTAGGTTATATCATTTCTAGACAAGGCATTGAAGTGGATCTGGCTAAGGTAAAAGCAATCATGGACATGCCTCCACCCACTAATCTTAGTCAACTAAGGACATTACAGGGAAGGTTGCAATCTATTAGAAGATTTATAGTGTAGTTAGCAGATAAGACACATCATTTTCAACATCTACTTAAGAAAGGAGTACCCTTTGCACGGACAGCTAGGTGTGGAGAGGCTTTTCAACTGATTAAAGAATATTTACTCACACCACTTGTCTTAATGCCACCTGTTGAAGGAAGACCATTGATTCTTTATATTACGGCAACCCATTCATCACTCAGAGCATTGCTTGCACAGAATGACGATGAAGGTCATGAAAGGGCAGTCTATTATATCAGTCGGACTTTGGTAGGTTATGAGCTCAACTATAGTACCATCGAATGTGCTTGTCTTGCAGTAGTATTTGCTACTCAAAAATTGAGACACTATATGCTAAACCACCAAACAATGTTGATTGCTAAAATAGACCCTCTGAAATATCTTCTCAGCAAGGCAGCATTAACAGGGTGACTGGCCAAATGGGTTATGATACTTAGTGAGTATGATATCCAGTATGTAGAAAGAAAGGCTATTAAAGGATAGGTCATTGCTGATCAGTTAGCTGACGCGCCCATACAGGAAGATCACCCATTAGTTGCAGACTTTCCTGGTGAGTTCATATTCACAATTGACATAAACATAACATGGAAAGTGTACTTTGATGGCTCACATACAAATCATGGTTCAGGAGCTGGTATACTGTTTATTACACCACAGGGTGATTCCATCCCTAAGTCATTCAGGATTGCATTCCCATGCACTAACAACATAGCAGAGTATGAAGCTCTAGTGACAGGGTTACGCATGGCAGTCAAGTGGAAAATTAAGAACATACAGGTATATGGTGATTCCCAACTGGTAATCAGACAGGTAAATGATGAGTATGAGACTAAGGACGAGAAGCTTGCTCCATACAAGCGCATGGCTAATAGCTTTAAAGAGTACTTTGACAAAGTCGAATTTCATCAAATACCTCATGTTTTAAATAGGGCAGTAGACGCTATGGCTACAATTGCGTCACTTCTTGACATTCCTAACAACGTGCCTAAGTTTGAGTTCTTGGTAGAACAGCTTTTGGTCCCAGCCTACGATATCCCAGATTCTGAAATGGTGTGTGACATTGTTGGTCCTGATTCCCCATGGTACAAAGAAATATATGATTACCTTCATGCCAAAGTCATACCCACTAGCCTATCAAATAACCAACGTAGGACATTCCTCCGCAAGTCAGCCAAATACACCATGGTCGAAGACACCCTATATAGACATGCCTTAGATAATACCCTACTGAGATGTCTTGATTCTACTGAAGCACAAGCAACCTTGCATGGGGTGCATGAGGGTATATGTGGTTCCCATTCTAGCGGTCCTACCTTAGCCAAAAAGATTATGAGATTTGGTTATTACTGGCCTACTATGGAAAAAGACTCATATGTCTTTGTAATGAAATGCCACCAATGCCAAGTTCATGGAGACTTGATACATGTGCCAGCACAGGAGCTTCGTCCTATAACGTCACCATGGCCCTTTGCCCAATGGGGACTCGACCTCATAGGTAAGATCCACCCCACATCATCTAATGGACACAAGTTCATTATCACTGCCACTGAGTATTTTACGAAGTGGATTGAAGCCATTCCTATGACATACATTACCGGCACATAGATTTCTAAATTTATCCTGAACTATATCATCTGTTGATATGGTGTCCCTCGATCCACAATCACTAATAATGGCCGCCCATTTAAGAATCAAGAAGTCGCCATCTGTGTGATGAATTTCATATCCAACATCACTTTTCCACTCCATACTACCCACAAGGTAACGGCCAAGTGGAGGCATCTAACAAGACCATCATTAGAATCCTCAAGAAGACTATGATGTTGGTCGTGATGGCATTTATAGCTTAACCCTGCCTTATGGGCTTATCGCACAAGTATCCGTACTCCCACTGGTGCTACTCCATATTCACTAGTATTTGGTTATGAAGCCATTCTTCCTATTGAGGTCGAGATTCCTTCCCTAAGGGTATCCCTGAAAGGCCACATTGATGATGAAGAGTACCGAGTATCAAGACTCCATGAGCTAGAATTCCTGGATGAGCGAAGACAGAAGGCACTAGACCATCTTCAAGCATATCAGAATCACCTTCATCGTAGCTATAATAGGAAGGTATTGAACAGAAACTTTGACATTGGTGACCTGGTTTTAATGGAGAACCCAAAGAATCAAGCAGAAAGAGAAAAACCAGGAAAGTTTGAACCAAATTGGTTAGGACCTTATGTTGTTACAGAAGCTTTTGGATTATGAGCATACCAACACTCTACTCTTGAAGGGGAACCATTGTCCTCGCCAATCAATAGTCTGCATCTGAAAAGGTTCTACGCATATCTTCTGAGAGCTTTGTCTTAATTAGCAAAAATACAAAAAAATCACAAAATCACAAAAATCGTTATCAAGGTGAAAACCTAGCAAACAGGCGTCTTGGTAACACCAAAAAAATTAGATAATCTAGAAAATAGTAAAGACAAATCATTCGTCCAATAGTGAAAACCACTTTGATGGTGCTTTGGATAGGTACCATGGTGAAAACCTGGCAAATAGCGCCTATGTGTACCGACTCTACCCTTTGTCTACTATTATTCTAATTCCACCGATCCCTGTACATAGTCCACTACCCTGTACATAGTCCTTATCCCTGTACATACTACCTATCCCTATATATCCTTTATCTTTTGTATCCATCGCTCGTATATACCATTCATAATAAGTGGTAGTCTTTCCCATAACTTGGAACAATTGACATCGAGTGCATTTCATATCCCCCATTTTACCCTATTCATAATCAATTGGTCTTATACTCGACTGGGGGAAGACACTTGACATGTGTCATATTGGTTCTTACATTGGCTATGTTGAAGATGTAATACCATGGAAAATCCACAAACATCGTGAAAAGACCTGAGAAAACACAAAAACATCAGAAAACTTCAAAAAGACAAAAAAATCAAAACATTTCAAAAATCCAAAAACAGAGTCAAAGTCAGTCGCACTTGTCAGTCTTTGTCATTTGTCGAACTACGTTGCCTCTGTGACTGGACGTAGGCAAGGCCATCTACCGATGTGCCCCTGAGGCATTAGGTCAGTCTATTTAGGTTTGTCTATATGAAATCATGATTCAATCCATATGTCTATATGACAAGGTCATTGGTCGTGTCGAACTACGAGGTCTCTGCATGTATAACATAGGCAAGGCCATCAATCGATGAGCCCCTGAGGCCGCACTAGGTCAGTTCATTAGGGTTTTTCACATTCACTTTCACACACATCTTCTATTTGTAGTCAGTCTTGTCACTTAAATTCAAGTCGAACTACGAGGTCTCTGTGTGTACAACGTAGGTAAGGCCATCAATCGATGAGCCCCCAAGGCCGCACTAGGTCAGTCCTTTAGGGTTTTTTGTCGTCACACACAGTTAATTATCAACGCATCATCTCAAGTCATGCATCAATCTGGTGAACAAGTCAGCAATGTCTCTAAGTCAAATCAAACAATTTTCCAAACAAAACAACCAAAATAGATCAACTAATGTCTGTTATAGGATGTGTCCTTCCTAAAAACAGACATCATCATAGCAATCAACCTGTATCTTATTCAGGATGGGTCCTTCCTGAATATTGATATCAGCAAAACAATCTATTTCTTATATAGGATGAGTCCTTCCTGCATAATCGACAAGGTTAAATAATCAAACATAGCCTTACACAGGTTATCACATCAACGGTATCTGACTCAACATCTTATACGATATATGTCTTTCTGAAACCAGGCTTTGTCATGCCTTATACAGATAGTCATAACATCGAAACCAGACTCACAGTCTTATCTAGTATGTGTATCTCCTGACATCAGGCTCTATCAATCAATCCTTCTATCAATCAAAACAAATCAAACAAACAAGATCAAGTTTTGGCAAATATTTTACTGGCTTTTTAACTTTCTGACTTCTTTATCTTATCTTTTCATTTGACTTTATGATGGGAATTATGTTACTAGCTTTCTCAAGGATGTCCCATGAAGGATTTAGAGAAGCAACGATGTATCCAAATTCTATTTTCTTGGACTGTTGTTTGTCGACTGTCTTTTAAATTTGATTTTGAGTCATGTTACTAGTTTCCTCAAGGATGTCCCATGAAGGATTTAGAAGAGCAATGATGTCTCATGACCCATCTTTTACTTTGTTTGATGTCTGTGGTTTGTCCTGACAAAAAGACTGGGGCAACTTGTGCCCTTAGTATGAGTTAATGACAATCCTTGTTTGTGACTGTCTGTTATTAGCAAGTGGATGACCTTGCACACCTTGATCTATGTCATATCATGGTGTTTTTCTCCATTTGTATTAGTCCTGCCCAATGATGATAAAGTGCAATACCTTTTGTGATACAGCAAAAGATCAAAGATTGCTAATACTAACATCTATCTCCTATCTTTCATTCTTTCTCGATCTTTCTTTCTACACTAACAGTTCTTCTTTCTTGCATTATGAAGGAGTCCTATGACACAAAACATTATACATCATCCTACATCAACATACATGTTAGAAAAATACATACATAAAGGCATATTTCATATCTAGATCATCATGGCATAATAGACATTCATCATCAAACAATACATATCATAAGCATTTCATGTACAAAGCAACTGTAAATATATGTATCATATTACATTTTTATAAGCATCACATGTAGCCGGCATTATACATATAACATCATATTGCATTTCATAACTATAAACCGCATACATCATATAGAATCAACATTATATCATTAGTTGCATAAACACCATAAAATAGATATCACCATCCATCACATAAGCATGTCATATATAAACATCACATGTACAAATAAACAATGACATAATTAATACATAGAAATGCATATCATGAGAATCACCGCCAAAATCATATATATATATATATATATATATATATATATATATCTTGCTCAACCGTGTCACATCACAATGGCATAATGTATCAATAATACATGGAAGCTTGCATGCTATAGGATCATAATACAATGTCTCGATGCATCTCAAACAGTATCCCTATCCTGAACTGCCACTGCTATCATGTCTGGAGTGTGTGGAGGAATGATGATAGGAACCCGACGACCTGTGAGCTGAGTGAGGTCTGTCATACGGACCTGCTCTGCATGGCTACTCCACCCCCTCTGTGCTAACTGTCCTACTGTGGGTCCTGGTCTGGGACTTGCTACTATGTGCCCCTGAGAAACTAGGAGCCCGTCTCTCTAGTGGAACCTCTGCCTCATAAAGATCCTGGTAGTATCTCTCTCTCACCAGCTCTGACTAGCTCTCTAGCAAAAGCAACTGATTGTCCCATGCACAAGGCTCTGAGCTCTAAGAATCTTTGCTCTGTCTCCTGTCGCTGAGCTATAGCCTGATCTTTATCCATGATGGCTTTGTCCCTCTCTATCTAGTATGCATCCCTCTCAGACATCAACACTCTCATATGCTCCTCCAAGGATGCCACCTGCGCACGCAATGTGGCTATGTCAGGATCCACTACCCCTGTGTCCTCTTGTCTGGCCCTCGCTACCCCATCATCCTCCTCATCTAACTCCTCTAGGATCTGATCTCAAATCTCTCTCTCATGATCGTCATCCTCCTCATCATCCTCCTGATAGGTGCCCAACAAACCCAAGGCATCAATCTCTGCCTCCTCTCTGCCTGCCTCCTCGATACCTACCTCCTCCTCTGCTGGGATGTCTGGAATAGCCACCTCCATAGGTTGTACCTCCTCTCCCCCTATCGCAACATCCACCTCCTCTCCTCCTCTACTAATGTCTGGTATGGCCACATCCTCATCTCCTCATCCGTCCTCACGGATCGGTGACAATGGTGGCCCTCATCCCCTCCGACCACGTCTCCCTCTCCTACCTCCTCGCTGTCCACCTCGGCCATCATCTCCTCCTTCACCATGACCTCCTCTGTCTCCCCGACCTCTACCTCTCCCACACCTTCCTCGTGGACCTATCCCTCACCGCTCTACCGGTGCTGGCTGCTCTGGATCTGTCAGTGGGATTGGTCTATGTACTACCCACCACTAATCGTACTCCTCTGTGGTCCCTGGATCTGCTGGACCATCCCTCCATCCCCATGGAACTGCCTGTAGTGCATCAATGTCGGCCTCTGCTGTGGCAATAGGAATCTCTGGACCCCATAGGGGGACCTCTCGCGATGATCTCGCAAACTTTGCATGTCCTCTCAGTACATCCTGTACCTCTCCAAACTATCGCAGGACATGATCTAGAAACTAACGCTCTATAATGTGGACATGTGACACTGTCTGCCCAACCAAGAATTGTACCTGTCAGAAAAATGGCAAATTCTCATCCTCGTCTGACCAATCGGTGCAGCCCAAGTATGGTCTCCAAGTAAACTGCACCATAGTGTCTATAGCATGTCTGAAATAACCCGTATCTCCTATGTGGTGCTAAGTGTTCGCCCCCGCATAGTAGAAGGCATAAGGAGCTCCATGTGGAAGATCAATTGTCACAGGTGGCTGGAAAATGGTGATGTGTTCCCACGCCCATACCATCAGGAGCGTGGTACCACAACTCATGGACTGTGCCTCTTGGTAGGCAATATCATGCAAATGAAAGTATAACATCCCAAGTAGACATGAACCCCAAGCATACACCACTCGATGCTCTAGCATGCCTACTAGCATCTCCCCCCACCCCACGGGAAAACCATGACCTCGGCAGTCAGGAAGTACTATGACACCTATTAATGTACACAATAGATAGTCTAGCTGCCTATACCTCTAAGCCAACACCCGCCACCTAATCTCATAGTCATCAAATCCTAACTGCCTAATGTCCGCATGGGGGTAGTATCTACACATCTTGGTTGCACACCTTTGGGTATCATACGTCACCCGTGTGCCTCTAATAGGAAGTCTGAGGATCCTGTAGACATCCTCTAGGGTAACAGTGGCCTCTCCAGTCGGTAGGTGAAAAGACGATGTCTTCGAGTGCCACTGCTCACACAAATCTGTCAATAATCCACGATTCGCCCAAATCTGGGGCATGTCTATCACGTGAAGTAGACCAAGATGCCAGAGGAAACATCTCTCTGCACTCCGCAAGTTGTCCCTGAATCAAAAAGTTGTCGGCCTCGACTCTCGGGTATATACTGTATCCAACACAACCTGCAATGGCATTATACATGCCTCATGTCAGCATCAATCATCTATTCTAGTGCAAACGGACTATACTTACTAAAATTCAAATGCGTCGTTATTTTGCAAATGCGTCATTATTTTGCAAATGCGTCATTATTTTTCACATGCGTCACTCTTTAACATATGCGGTGCATAAAATTCATATGTGTCGTTATTTTTCAAATGCGGCTAATTATATCACAAGTGTGTTACACTAAATTCATATGCATTGAAACAATTAACATTGCATTGGGAAATATTCAAATGCGTTTAAAAATAAATAAATGCGGCTATTCTAATGCAAATGCAATGCAAATTTTCAAATGCAGTTCATAAATATACACATGCATTGAATCGCAGACTAACATGCAAAACAGTTAACGTGAAATTGCAAATGCGGCTTTTCGCACGCAAATGCGTCGTTCGCGCACACAAATGCAGTGTCTTAACAAAATGACACATAACAAAAACTTGAATTAAATGCATAAATTTGCGCGCAAATGAAAATTTTCAAAAGCCAAGTTTGAGGTACATACCGAGGGGTCCGCGTCGGCTAGCCTCTGGAAGGTCTGGATCCTGTATGTGCGATGGTGAGTGGTCGGAACGGGCGACATCCTCACTGTGGGTGCAGAGCAAATTCTCAATTCTAGGGCTAAGTGGGTGAAAATGAATTGGTTTTTACCCATATTCCTATATATACCTAGGGCTTAGGTGGAATTTCTTTCCTACTGGCCATGTTAACTTCCCATTTTGATCCGCCCGTACCCGTCCCTAACATTTCCAACCTCAATTCCATCAACTCCACTGCCTTTCTGGCTATCCACTAGACTAATCGGGATCATTTCCAAATTTTTCTAAACTTTTTCGAAAATTTGTCAATTTTCTCGAGGGGGCATACCTTCACCTGTTTTATACCGGGGCATTACTGGGGCATATTTCTTATCAATTTTCTTTGACACAACGCCGAAATGACATTGTATCAAAGAGGGGCAAATGTAGACACCGAAATTTGGTTTAGGCCTGTGACTTCAATATTCTTCATAATTCATCTTCTTTTATTTCTTCTATTGATTAAATAATCTTAATTATTTAATTAATTCATCTTCTTTTATTTCTTCTATTAATTAAATAATCTTAATTATTTGATTAATTCACACTTTTCTTTATTCTATCTCATTAATTAAATAAATGCTTTTTATTTAATTATATTACTAATTAACCTTATCCTTCTTGTCAAATTAAATAAATTCTTATTTAATTTACTCTTTATCATATTTCAACTATAATTAAATAAATTCTTTATTTATTTAATTATTCATTTAAATCCCTTCATCACTTAATTAAATAAATCTTATTTATTTAATTATTCTTCAAATATCAAATCTTGAATTAAATGAATTATTTAATTCATTAATTCTATTTTAACGCATTCCTCTATATTTAGATAAATTGTGTGAGTTATCTAAGTATTCACTTTTACTCAACTCAAAGATCTATTTTAATCGCTCAATTAACTCTTGCTTTAATGTCTGAGTGGCGTTCTCGAGTAATCTCTTCGTCAAATAATTCAATCATTCAATGCTAACTCAATTGTGTGTACATGCATATTAATTAAATATTCCTATTTAATTAATTAAATCTTGTGCGTGCATTCGAACAAGAGTTGCTTTAATCCATCTTTATATTTGTCATGCAAAGATAATTCTTCTGTTTTCGAATACCAAACTAGAAGATTAAATCATTTATTTAATCTTTAATTCTATTTCTAATTTGTATCACTCATGTCATCACTAACAGTTATCATAATGCATGTCTAATCTGTCGATCTCAACCGTCCGTTGATCTTTCAATCTTGGCTTGTCGTTTGAATAATCAATTTTCTATAAATTGATCTGTCATTCTTCATTCCAATCTCTCTCGCAAAATCTTATAACTTTTGAGAGCACTCAATCTTGAATCTTCGATGTTTTTCTAATCACTATCTTAGGCTATACTTGCACGAACTCTTGAAAATCTGAGGGCAATTATACTACACAAGCAAAATGGAGAAGGGAAATCGAGATGAATCATGGAAATACGTAGCAATTTGGTGAGATTGTTTCAGTTTTATTACGTTTTTACTTTCCTTTGTTATTTGTTGCTTAGCATTAGATTTGCATTTAGATTCATATTGCATGTTTGCTCTAATCTGTTCTTGTGCACTTTCTTGGCGTTACAGTTATCATCAGTGATGTCAACATTTATCACATCATTCTTGGTATCACTAGCTTTCACAAATGAGATGTTATGATTTGGCATGGGATTGGTAAATATTTACAAATTTTGGTTGGGTGGGACAACAAATTTATTTCCTTGATCATTAACACTACCTAACTAGATATGATTAGAATCAATGAGGTCTTGTATAATATATTTAGGACACTTACAATGTTTTGTATTATGTTTGTTTTGTCAGTGATATTGGCAAAAGGCATTAGCATTATAGTTCAGAGGTAAAGGCTTAGTAGGATCAAGGGCTCTAATAGGAAGTAAGGTAGCTCTTACCCAAGTGTTGCAACATCATGGAATGGAGGGTATTGGGTAACAAGTTAAATTGTATATTGCACTCTTTGAATATATATGGATTTTTTGTTTTTATGTCAGCCACTTGAGAATCAACATGTTGATTTTTTTGAGGTGGGTAGATTTATATATAGCCCTTATTTTGTTTCTTGAATGGTAGGAAATTGTTATGGGGCACTCACTCAAATTTCTCAAGGTGGTTAGAGGTATTTTCACTTTAGGATGACTAACCAAATTTTGATAGTCACAGAGAGTCATGCACAAATTTGTAAAGGAGGTAAATTTCATCATCCCAAGCTTGTATTGGATTTTTTTTTGTATATTTTCAATTAACATTCTTTGAAGATTGACAGCAGGAATCTTAATATTGATTTGTGAGTAAAGCAATTAGTATCGTGCTATAAAATAATGATCTTTTCATCATCCTTTTGTTTACACTTCATTAAATTATCCAAGGTCATCTTGGGACCAATGTGCACTTGGAAATGGTTAAGGAATCAACAATCTCATTGAATGAGTAGATTGAATTATTTGGTAAAGATTAAACCTATTCCAAGGTTGTGTCTTTCAAGGATCTAGGAAAAATCTTAGCAAAGAGCTTATCTTTGAAGATGATGTCACTATACATAAGGTTGTATATGTTGAGACATGGTTGCTAGGATCTCCTTTTCCTCCATATTTCTCAAATCTAGGAATCTCTATAGCATGTGGAGTTTGCGCTCTCAATATCTCCAAGGATGATGGGTTTTTTTGACATATTGTGAAGGTTGGCCATTTTGATTTTGGTTCAATGTTGAAATTTGTTGTTGGAGGGATGAATTTTTTTACAAAAGTCGGTTAAGGATAGAATCATTGGTTGTATTTTGAGATGGAGGTGAATATGGTGGAGATGTATAAGTTTTGGGAGAATATGTGAATTGCAATTTTGTGAGGGGTAATGGGTTAGGAGATATGAGGTTTGAATTCACAAAGCTAAAAGGATTTTTAGTGGAAATACCTAAAGTTGGATTGGAATTTCTAGTTGATTTCCTTGTTGTAGTAATAGTTGGATTGGTGTATGTAGGAATAGAGGCCATAGTTTTAGGAGAGGAATTTTATTTCCACCTTGACTTTGAGTATACCCAAAATTTTAAGCACAATTAGCCATTGTTGGAACATGATTGTCAATTATATGGGATAGGCTATGCATAATTTCTATTACTTGTTCATTATCAAGAATTATCCTCATGTTATCTATGATGGGAACTTTAGTACCACCAATGTATTCAACACTCACAAAGTTTTGAATTTTTGCTAAGGCTTTATCCATTTTTTTTAGCTTCTCTTGAGGGACATTAGCAACCATTGTTTCAACAACAGTTACACTTTTTATGGATAAAGTGGTCATCATAAATTTGGTATCAAGGCTATGATTCATAATGGGTTGACTCTAGTGTCAACACTATGAGTGAAAGAGTTAGAAAACTCAAGATCCATAATGGATGTACGAGTGTGGGATGGAATGAGTCTTGAACTACGTCTCACTAAAGTATTAACAATAGGACACTAGGTTGTGAAGCTCATACAACTTTCACCAAAACAAAAGTGTACCCAAAATGGAGAAATGGCACTATGAAAATATAATAAACACCCAAAAATAAGAATCACAATGCAAGTGTGTAAAAATATTTTACAATTTTCAGATTTGAAACATGATAATTTACTGATTATGCTATACAAAAACCTAAAAAATAATGTATTTTTAATGCTAATTTTTATTTCAAACAATGCACTTAATTTGACCAATTGAACTTAATGCAAGAAAGTACAAAATTCCCTATTTTTTGAAACTAAAACACAAATCTGATAGTAGAATTAAAGGAAGAAAACAAAGACAAAATGATGCCCATAAATGTGAAAAGTCACCTATACAAGGACAAGTTTCTGAAGGGTGAATGATTCTTTGTACAGGGGTTGGAAAAATTAAAGTTTGTGTTTTTGGTTTGATGTTTGAGTTCTTTGTCTCAGGTTCTAAACTGTGAATTTTGTGAAAAAAAAAATCTAGTTTTAGGTTTCTTAGTACAATTGCAAATAGTGACAGAATTGAACAAAGTGACAACTTTTGAGATGCAATTTTGAACTAAATTTTGAATCTAAATGGTTGAAACACACTCTTGATGTAACTACAATGCAAGATGTATGCAAAATTTCTATTTTTTTATGAATTTAAATGATGTAAACATGCAAAACTAAACCCTAAATGCAAATACAAAGCACACTAATGCAAATATAGATCTAGGGTTTTAAAGGACTCCAAATTAGAATTTAAGATGTTCAATGCCAGGTTCACCAAAGTGAAACATAAGGAAAAAGGGATCTTCCCTAAATGGGATGTGTGATAAGGGGGTATACCAAAGAAAAAATGGGGGTGTCCACCTAATCACAAATCCACCTTTCTAATGTTTATTAGGAAGAGGTATAGTGCCACAAATGATTAGAATTTACTTACAAACCTTAAGGTGAGTCAACCCTAGGTTTTGGAAACTATGGGACCTTAGCTTCCCTATGACAGAAAATGACTAAAAGGTGGTTTTTGGAGAAAAATAAAAGTGTTTTAACAATCAAACCTATGAGATATAACACTTGGAATATGAAGTATTATGATAACACTTTTAGAAACAACAATTAACTAGTAGATATGAGAAGGTTAGGATGGTGTTTACCTAGCTCCAAAAGTGGTGTTTAGGCTCTATTAAAGGACATATTCACCCAGGGGTGAATGGGTCTCTATATAGGGGTCTGAAAATTCTTTTTGTAGTCCTTGGATCCTAAATCTAAGCTTTTGATTCCACCAGGTTTGACTATCATAAATCTAGAAATAAAACTTGTAAGTGAGTTTTCGTGTCTTGAAAAATTTTATGACAACTTTGACAACTTTGCAAAATTGCACTTTTGATCAACTTTCAGTACTTCCCCTACAAATCTTCACATACAAAGAGAGGATAAAAATGTTTTTTTTTGGTGGATAAAGGTTTGCCTTCATCAAATCCTAGTTTGGTAATTAAACCATGATAATGAAATAATGACAAAATGGAGTTGATGAATGAACAAAGCTTGTTACACCTCAACAAACCCTTTAATGGATGCCCTTAGAGGACTAAATTCTAACACACCTCTCTAAGGATTGCATATTGCATGAAATGGCTTGATTTCTTGATAGATCTTGATGCTTGCATGCTTGAAACCTACATCACAATGTTAGCTCCAAAAACATGCATGAATCCAAATAACATTTGGCATCATGATAGGATCTTGACTATTACTATAAATGACTAATAAATCTACTCTTCAATGCTCTTGACAATAATCTTTGCTCTTCTAATTGATCTCTTGAAGCTCTAGATCACGTAGGATTTGAATTTAATAAAAATACCTTGTATTTATAGGTGTTTCCTTAATTACTTGACAATTAAACACCACAAGCCAACCTTTGTAATTTGAATTTACATCATTAAAATTCCACCAAAAACATATTAAAAATTGGGTCCCTAGACTTAAGGGGGACCCATTTTTCCTTGGGTGAATATGTCCTAGGACCTAAACCTAGGACACTCAATTTCCAAGATGTTGAAATCAATGTAGGCATTAATTAAATGTGGGTTTCCCTTTCAAAAAATGAGATTAATTATGTGTGTGAATGCATAATTGGTCCAATTAAAGGCTTAATTAAGTCCAATTAATTAAGGGAATGTAAACATAGTGTAAAAATGTAAAGGTGTGCATTTTTCAACACTACAAATACATATAAATTTTATACTTCAAAACCAATCAAAATCCTTCAACAATCTTAGAAAAATGCTATAGAAAAGTAACTAGAAAATATGACATCATTGAGCTCCCATATCCCATACCCAAATGTGAAATAATTGTTAAATAAAATATAAAACCACTTGTAAAATATATGTAAACTTCAACTAAATATTTATTAGTGACCACATAAAAAACCTAGTGATTAATTAAAAAACAATTAAAACATATCGTATTCCCTAGTTTTAATCATAAAGATTTAAACAATAAATTACTAGTGCTGATAAATCTCAAAGAAATATCTTAAGTCTCAGAAACTAACAATCAATAGTCTAAGATTTGAAATAATCTCCTATTGCACATAAAATCTCTATGGTAAAGAAAATTAAAATTATCTATTTTCAAATAAAATGCAAACTAAAAATTTTCAACATAACAATGACTAAGGATAAAGCTAGATTGGGATGGTGATAGACTTAGATACATAATTATTGTTCATATTTGAATAGAGATAGGTTATGATACTAATATAATTAGATGAAACATAGAAAAAGAGGTGCACCACAAATGGTACACCTAACTTTGACTAGTGTTTCATTCAATTTATGAGGGGTAAAATGCATAAATAACAATAAAAAATTAATCCCAACTATTATAATAGTAAAAAGGAAGGTTTTTAGATGCTAAAATGATGTGTATCTTGCTGAAAAAGTGTTGTTTTGGGCATCACTAAGGACTCATTCGCCCAATGGCGAATGGGTCCCTATTAGGGTTTTGGAAATGTGATTTTTGGGTTCTATTCTTCAATGTCTGCACTTCCAAATCCCAGGCATTTAGCTCCCGAAAGTCAAAAATAAATTTTTTAGAGCACTTTTCGTGATCTTGCAACAAATATGACAACTTTTGCAACTTTTTTTCTCCACTTGATCGTCAATCTAAAACTTGCAATCACACATCAAGAAAGAAGAAAATTGTTGTTTGTTAGGGAATATGGGTTTTCCTTGTTCAAACCTCGTTTAGGTAATTAAACCTTGTAATGAAATAATGCATAAAGGAAAGATGAATGAACAAAAATTTGTAGCAACTCACCAATCCTAATTGAACATTGGAATGAAGATTTAAAACTTAGCATGAAGTGTCCATAATGAGTGTAGATCTCGATCATGAACTTGACATAGGATAATGGCTTTGAATACTTAAACTTGATCACCAATGCTACAACATCACATTAGCTCAATAACATGCATGACTTTGACATGATGAAAGAGATTCTTGATTGCTGCAATAAAATCTTAATAATATACCCTTGAATTCCTTGAGAATGCTCTTGAAATGCTCTCTTGATCATAAGTTTACTTTAATGCTTGAATGCTTGAAACCTTAGATGAAACTATGTGAATTAACCTTATAATTATACTTAACTTAAGATTTAATCCTGAAATTCAAATAACACAAGTAGACATCAAATCTAGGATTCAAAATCATTAAAATCCCACCAAGAATATGTTCAAAAAGGGGTGTCCTAAGTTATGGAGGACCCATTCGCCAAGGGGAAAATGGGTCCTAGCACACTCAACTAGGACAAGTTTTGGGGATATGAAATAACATGTAAAAAGGGGGTCCTATGACCTAGGAAGGACCCATTCACCAGGTGCAGAATGGGTCCTAGGTCACTAGCCTAGGACTCAAACTTTTCCAAATTAAGTGTTGTGAAACATTATTATTGAGTGTCGGGCTTTATCCCTCAAAAAATATAATTAATAAGGCTTGTATTTGAATTTAAGGAGAAAATTAAGCTCAATTAACCTCAATTAATTAATAAATCCCTAGTTTAGTGTGAAAGTGTAAAGAAACACTTTACAGCACCCTAAATAAGGCACCATTAAGTCCATTTTATTATTGATTATTCATTCCCAAATTAACTGTGAAAAAGGGTTACTTTTTTCGACACTACATTTTTCCCCCACTTTAGTGAGATTTTTCCCCCATGTCAAACTCACACTAAAGTAGACATTCATGAAACTTATGTATGCAGCAATGAAAAAGATACTCAATCATACCCTATCAAAGACCAAGAAAATAAAGGAAAATAAAGGATCAAACTTCAACCATTCCAACACGATGTGGAACATGGTTGTTTATCCAAGAAAAGGATCAAGCTTCGATAGTCTATACAACATGATGTGGACCAAGTCTAGGTTGTTTGTCCAAAACTATTTACAAGAAGAACCCAATGTCTACTATGCAAACAACACATGTACTCACTCTAGGGTAGTGGAACCCTAAGCCATCCACTAGGTGAGTATCCCAAAAAGGTGGAAAATGAGATAATCATATTAGCCTCCCATAGCATACTGAGGTTATCCTCTTGACAACTTTAATAAGGCACCACAATGCTAAGTGCTTATGAATATAATTTCTATAGGTTTTTGTTCAAAATGATCTCGCTTCATGTAAGGTCTTCTTCTTAGGGAACATCATGCCTATGTCTCCAAGAGTGGACAAGTCAAGAATATTATATTTCCACTTATGGGATGCCTTTTTTTGCATCATGTCACTAAAGGAAAGTCATGCGCTTAGAAATATCACACTCTTGGAGGAAATCAAACCCAATGACACCACCAAGAAAAGGATGTTTTACAAGAAAGAAAATCAAACCATGAAATATACAAAATGTCAAAAGATGTCATCGATGTATGCCCCTACTTTAAAGTAGTTTCTAACACCATTTCCATGAGCAACTGCTTTAAAGTATCCAATGTTTACTCCTAAGACATGAGAGATTTCCTCAAGAAACCCTATGCCAAGTCATATTTTTTTGAAATAAAGTTATGTCATGAACAAGGAGGGAGGGGTTTCCCCCAAGAATACATAAGGGATCTATGGATTCAGGGTTAGTATTTCTTTATTACATTGTCGTTATAGAGCTTAGAACTATCATCATTCCCCAAATACTCATAGAACTGGAAGAATGACACAAAGAGAGAAAAAAAATCCTTTCAAGTCAACATGGAAGAGACCTAAATGTTGGAATTCCTTGCATCATCCCCAAAAGGAAAACGCAAGACAAATGAAAAAGGATAAAAAATTTATGACATAAAGAAGAATGTAGGTACATATAGAGGAATGCACAAAAAGAGATGGAGATATACATCAAACAAAACATCATGGGGGGTCACATTACACACATGCAATCACATAAAAGAAAATGAAAATGAAAACAAATCAGACTGGTAAGGAACATTGCGAGTCAACCTACAACAAGTCGTCCACATCCCAATCTCGTTCGATATAAATGAAAGGCGGACAACTAGCCAAAGGGACAACAACAAGTGTCGAACTAGGGGAAGCACCAAGTTCAACACTCTTTTTAGGATATTTGTCATTTAAGCTCATAGAAGAGGAAAACAATGTATTCAATTCATGATGCACTTGTTCATCAATATTTGCAATTTCAATGTCATCATCTAGATTAATCACAATAGGAGGTCAAGTGATAATATCTCTCACAGGTTCTTGTTTATGTCACGACGAGGGTATAGAGCCATCATGCATTACTTTAGGTAAGTTTGGATTTTGATTTTATGTTACTATTTTCTTGATTTCATAACATGCGAGAAATAGCACGCCGTCTATGCCTATTCTCTCTAGCATTTCTATTTCGTTTTAATATATTGTCATTTTGTGTTTGTGTAGGAGCAGGTTTGTCAATCATAGGTTTCTTCTCTTCCCTTAGGGGAGGAATGGAAGGAACCATAGGATATTTTTCAACCACTTTCTCTTTAGATTTATAAACTTGTTTGATTTTAGGAGGCACAATGGGATTTTTTTGGTTATCTCATTGTCTCTTATAGGAAATTGTTGGATGTTTTATCATAGGCTACTCTTGGGTGTTCGGAAGGACTTTCGATTCAATCATTTTTTTGTCAATGATAGGTTGCTCCATGGAGGGTTGAGGCATGTTTATAAGAGATAATTCTGCTATATGATTTTCCTTGAACTTTTGATAGGATTTGAAAAAGAAGTCCCCACGAGGTCTAATAGGTTCAATAGGCTCGGGCCAAAAGAAATCCAATGAAAATTTCCCTTAGGAAGACACAAGGTTAAACCTACTATGATGTTCAGTAAAGATTTCATTCCCAAAAGGAAACTTTAAACATTTATGCACAACTGAGGGGACAACATTCATGGAGCAAAGCCATGGATAGCCTAACTTCACATGAAATTGGTTTGATTGTGGGATGTTGGTGAATAAGACATTTAATGTTTTCGGTCCAACTTTCAAGGGAAGATCTATCAAGCCAATTGTGGGACAAGAAAAACCATTATGCATCTTGATCCATGCTTTTAGTCTATCATATGTATCTTGGCAAAGTTCATAAAAAAAATAGAAATTTTTTGATGATCACATTCTCTCTACAGATTGATCAATTAATATCCCATTAGTAGGCTTGTTATTGATTCTTTCAGCTAGGTAATGAGGACCATCAGGTGCATGTTTAAGTATTTCTTTTGTGAGAAATCAATATCAAGAGGAATTTTGTTTGAGCCCTTATGAGGCCCAACTTCAATAAATGCTACCTCTTTAATCCATTATTCTTCATTGTCATCTTTTATATTTTCATCATCCATATAAACATTCATTACATCATTCTTTGTTTCACTAGCTTTGACAAATGAAATAGTGTACTTCAGCATGGGATTTGTAAATATTTGTAAATTCTAGTTAGGAGGACCTATGAACTTATTTCCTTGATCATTCACACCTCCAATTTGAAGCAGATTATAATCAATAAGGTCTTGCACAAGATTTTTAAGACACTTACAATATTTTGTACCATGTCCATTTTTTTAGTGATAATGGCAATAAGATTTTTGTCAAAATACTGCGGGCAATGGTAGATTAGGATCACACTCTTTAATGGGAGGTAAGGAAAGCATATTCTTTTCAATAATTTGTAACATGATATTAGGAAGAGTGTTGAGTAAAAGAGTGAAATTACTATTTTTATCCCCAAAGGAAAAAGGACTTGTCATCTTTATAGCAGCCACTTGGTTATTAGTTTGTTGACTTTTTTGAGGGAAGTTTAGTTGTAAAAAGCCCCTATTTTGCTTCTTGAAAGGTTGGTAATTATTTTGATTTGCAGACTCAGAATTTTTAGGATGGCTAGCATAATTTTTCACATCACGACCATAACCCGTATTCTGATAATCATGAAGGGTTGTACATAACTGTGTAAATGATGGGAATCTCAACATTTCAAGTTTTTTTTGGATTTTGTTTTGTAAGTCGGCAATAAACATTCATTGAAGATCAGCATTAGGAATTTTAATATTTACATGTGAATAAAGTGTTTGGTATCTGGCTAAGAAATCAACCACTTTCTCGTCATCATTTTTTTTTCTTGTCATTAAATCAGCTAGGGTCATCTTGGGACCCATGTGAATGTGGAAATGGTTGTAAAAGGAATCAACAAGTTCATTGAATTAACTGATTGAATTATTCGATAAGGACGAGAACCACTCTAAAGTAGTATCCTTCAATGACCTATGGAACAGCTTAGCCAAGAGTTTATCTTCAAAGATGAAATCACTACATAAAGTTGTAAAAGTAGAAAAATGGCTAACAGGATCTCCTTTCCCACCATATTTCTCAAATTGGGTAACTTCTATACCTTGTGTCATTTGTGCTCTCAATATCTCCAGGGATAACGGATTGGTTTTGATGTATTGTGAATGTTGACCATTGTTTTTTTGATATAGGGCTGCAACTTTTTGTTGAATGGATGAAATGGTTTGCATAAGTTTATTAAGGGTAGCATCATTATTATGGTAAGGTGGAGGGGAATAGGGTGGAGTGGTGTATGTATGCGGAGGGAAAGTGAATTATAATTTTGTTAGGATGGTTGAGGAGATCTATTGTATGTGAATGCACAAAGCTAGAAGGATTCCCAGTGGAAATTCCTAAGGAAGTGTTCACAGTGCTAGCAGATTGGATGGTTGTGGTAGGTTGAGTACTAGTGTATGTAGGAATGGAAATAGGTATTGTAGAAGATGGAATTGAAGTCCCACCTTGGCTTTGAGTACACCCCAAAGCTTGAGTACAAGTAGTGATGGTAGGGATGGTGTTGTTGACATTAAGAACATTGGTTGTAGGTAGGAAAGTCATGGTAAATGAAGTATGCATACTATAGATGGAGGAAAAATGGGTTTGAAATCATATTGGATTAAGATTCAGATTTTTCAACATCCCCAATGAAGTTACTTGCAAAACACACATGCAAAAACAAATATCTAATCTAAACACACATGCATACTAATAGGGATTTACTCCATTGTTTTCCTACAATCACAATCTTTTGTTTAGAAATATATGCTCTTAGAAGAACGCACAAGAGGTTATGATTGATGGATATTAGGTATATTCTAATGAAGCTAACATGAGAGAAATGAAAAATGCTAGTGGTAAATGCAAAGATACCATGAGAAAATAGATATCAAAAGGAGTGAAAAACAAAGAGTACTCAAAGTGGATGCAAAGAACGTGGATGATTCAAGATGAGAGGGGGCTAGGCTTAAATAGGCATCCTCGGGGTGAACCCAAATTATAGAATGAATGTGGGATAAAAGATTAACTTGGAGAAGTATATCCCACATGCATGAGATGAGTGGAATAGAAGAACTGTAATAGGATAAATAGGCGATAAAGCAGGTGTGGAAGAGGATAGAAGAAGGATGTAATGGAGAATATTAAAATGGTTATAATATTATTAAATGGATTAAATATATGAAAATTGTGGTAAAAAGAAGGAAATTGATATTATGATATAATGAAGAATAATAATATAATATTTGTATCCACTTAATGGTTGGAAAATTTTGAATAAGAGGATGATTTTAAAGAAAAAATTTATGTCTATATTTTTCCCCCCTTTGAGACAATGCAACCTGTCACGTTGTTTCAAAGAAGAAAGATTGATTAATTGATACATGTCCTAGAGATATCTTGATAAGGATAATGATGAATATGATATGCCCCCTCGAGAGATTAATCGAACGGATTGTAAGAAGATTGATCTCTCAATAGATTACAGGAAAATGATTAGATGATTGATATTGTGCAAGTGATTAAGTGGTGATGTACATTTGATGAAAATGTATAGTTGATGGGTGTAACTTTTCTTGCATCAACTTTTCTTGCACAAGCATCAATCTCAATCAGCTCAATCAGTTGATATAATGGTTGATTGATTAATTAATTAGGGGGTTATAAGATTTTGAGAAGCAAGTTTATTGATTTGAGATTTGATTCAAGAGACATACATCAGTTGGATACAATAATTGATTGAATTTTTCTATGACAAGGAAGATGAAAAAAATGAGGAAGAGAAAATGAAATATTAAATGATTGATGAAAGGGAGAATGCAAGGTGATGAGAATTCTTGTTCTTTTTAAGTGCTTATATCATCATCAAGCTTATTATGTTGCAAATTAGTATAAGCGTCTAGATAACATGAACTTCTAGACGACCTGAATATTGTTTGCATTTTTATTTAGCAATAAAGTATAAGCATCTAGGAATAAGGACATTAGATGACCTGAATACTTATTGCATGGAAGAAACTATCAGACAAGGAATGTTCTCATCCATGCTAGACTCATAGGTCCTCGATCATTTTAGATAACCATGTCTTAAGATGAGTCATCGTGTGAATAAGAAAAAATCCACAAACAGCAAACAAGTGAACATGCCCCATCCTCGCATCTCTAGTTCAAGACATCCTTGAGAAGATAAAAGACATGCCACCAAAGATTAAAAAATTCATAAATCAATCAAAGATCAATAAATAAAAAAGTATCACGCTTCAATATAGAACCGATTCTTGTCATAATTTATGTGTTTTGAAGGGGGATTGATAGGCATGTTGTAATGTTTGTTTTGTTTTCAATCGTGGCATGTTTTAATTTTGTTGAAGTTCAAAGCTATGTGGCAATCTGAAAGTGTCACTATTTAGGGATTTTTGAGGTTATTTGATTTTTTTTGTTTTATTCAGAATATTTGATTTTTGGTGGGGTTTTTGGATTTTTTTTTGGGATTTTCTAGAATATTTGATTTTTTGGGATTTTTTTCAGGACATTTTATGATTTTTAGGGATTTTTTTTAGGACATTTAAGATGGAATTAGATGATATGACTGATTGAACGAACAAGATGCCCCACAATAGAGGTGATTCAACCATGGATAAATGATAGATGAAAAGGAAAGATTCACTAAAAACATGTCACATAAGCAACATATATCTTGTTAAAAGATGATAATGGTTGGTTGATTGGATGCCAGGAATGATCAATTCCATAGGGCATGATGATGGTGAGTACTTAGGATCACCTATTCCTCTAAGTATGATAAGATTGATGATTGTTGATGATTGATTGACAAAAGATATGAGGATTGGATAATGTTTTTTAGCTAGGATCAAATATGATTTGCATGATAAGAGTTGAGGTTGCAAAGGGACATGATGACCCACACTGGGGTAGTGTAATCATGGATAAATGATAAGGATGTGAACTATGATGGAATGGTAACACATAATGTTATGAAAAGAAATCCAAAGCATGCATTTGTAATTTTTCCCCTAATCTCATCAAGGAAAAATGAAGGAAATGGAACATGGATTTGGATAAGTTAGGAGATGTGGAATGGAAGAATTAAAGGATAAGGATAATGAATATTATGGTCAAGATCAACTAGATAATATATGGACACAATGCCTAAGTATTTTTCCCCTATTCCTCATCAAGACCAAGGAAGGGAACAAAGGATGTATTTAGATAGAATGGTGGAATATGCATAAGGTGAAGGATATGGTATGGAAGGTATGGATAAAGTGTATAGGATAAGATTTATGATGTTCAAGAATATCCTTAACCTTTTCAAGATCAAAGGCAGAAAGGTAAAGGATGAACATAAAGAGGATAATGGATATGAATGACAGGATGGATGAAACTTTCCCCCAAGTGTAGAGTGTAAGAGAAAGGGAAAAAAATAGGATATGGATAAGGATAAATGAAAATGAAAGGTAGTATATGCATGATAGGAATATGGAGGGAGGACTCAAGCATTAAGTTCCATGACTAATATCCCTCGAATATGTGCTCTAATAAACCATGGCAATGGGAATTAGACTCATAAATGTTGATAGAATAATGGCATGATGGAAGAAGCTAAGGACTTATGCAAAGTTCTGGATTAAATCAGGATAATGGGGGATGAATGTGTTGGAATATGGCCTTGAGAGATCATTTTTGGATACTTTTGTTGCCATTGATGGCAACTAGAGTCAGCAGTTTGGTCTGCAGTATCAGTAGTGTTCATAACGGCAAAGAGAGTGAAGAACGGGACATTCGGTTGGTAAATTGATCTGATCACTTCATGGAATGACTATTTCATTGTGTGGATCTCCAAGAAATATTTCCTAGCACGTGCATTATCCTACTCAAGAGTTTTGTGGTGTTGCATTAATCATAGTTCGAATGAAGAGGTTCAGTAGCATGTTTCATGGTTTATTTTCTATTATGGCTGACATGCTTAAAATTATGTATCGCGGATGTATGTGGAGTAAGTTTTTTGCTATATCTTATGTTTTGAACCTTATTGTGGGTCCCTACTATAAGTCTAGCTGACTTTTGTAGGTACGCATAAATTATAACTTGTGATTTGGGCTAACATAAGCAGGAATATTGTATTTTGTTGTGAAGCCAACATATATTGTTTTTTTGGGTTAGCGGATATATAAAGATCAGGAAATAATTTTATAGAGAATGTGTGTAAGCATGATATCCGATAGGAGTATGTGGGTGGTGAAGTACTTGTATATCATCAAGAAGCGAAAAAAGGATAGATCAATTATTTTGAGGGCAAAAAAGTGTATGTGTGCAACGTAGAGCAGAGTAGAAGAGCAAATCAGTTGAGAGATCTGGAATATGATCTTGAGCTTCATTGGAACTAAATTCTGGAATTTGTAGATGCTATAATCTCAGTTCAATTTTTTTTAATCCATATTATAATTGTAAGGAAGTGAGCCTCTTTCTTTGAGCAGTGAGCTCTAGGCAGTGCACCTAAATGCAAGTGTATTCCCCTCTTTTATTTTACTTTTAACAGAGTAAACTTTGTGGATTAATCTCTGTCGTGGTTTTTCCCCTAACAAGGTTTCCGCATAAAAATATCTAGTGTTATGGTGTTCATTAATGTGACTGCATGTTTTCATTTGTTATGTGTTGCTAATGTTATATAAAGTTCAATTATTGTTGTTGATGGTTTTAGATCTATTTTCAAATCAAAATTATTGAACATTGATTCACCCCCTCTCAATGTTCCTAGTGTCCAACAATTGGTATCAGATCAGGTTCCTCTTCTAAATCTTAGCAGCTTGAGGTGAATCTTGAACTACAATGGATGTTGGTGGTCTTCAACAACAACTAATGGTGGCACTTGATGATCTTGATCAATCTAAGGCAGAGGTCATGGAACTTAAGGAAAATCTTGCAGACGCCAAAAAATTCATTCAATCGCTGAAGGAAATGATAAATGACTCAAGGGAAAAGAGGGAGGAACTATGTGATCATTTGAAGCAAAAGGAAAACAAAGGTTTGGATGATATCCATCTGAATCAAACCCTAAAAGAGATAACAGAAGAATGTGAAAAGGTATCCAAGGACAATGCAGCTCTAAGACTTGAGTTGGAATTTGTGGTAATGAAGTTTACCAAGGAGATTGAGCAAAGAAAGAAGAATGAGGAGAATATGGCCTAGTCCCTGAGAGAAAAATTTGAAGAATGTAGAAAAATTAACAATAGATCAATTCAATTGGAGATTGAACTGCAACAAGCCAAGAACTATGAACATGAGATTGAGAGATAGATAGTCATTCTTGGGAATGAGCTTGCTATTGCAAATGAATTCAAGGAAAAGGTCAAGATTAGTTCTACCAAGCTTGAAGAGATAACCAAAGGTCAAAAGGATATAAATGATAAGCGAGGTCTTGGATATGAGAAGGGAGAATGCTCCAGATCTGAACAAAAGAATCCTGAAAAGAAGAAAAAGGAAGAATACATCCGATAAGGCAACCTAATGCTCAGAGATTTAATGGATATTGCTTTTATTGTAATAAATTTGGACATATGGCTTCTCAATGTAGAAGAAAGATAAAATCTAGTACTCTATCATTTTCTAGTCAATGATTCAAATGCAAAAAATTTGGTCATAAGGTATTAGAATGCAGGAGTATGACTGTTACTGCAAGTTACATTAAATGCTATACCTGTGGAATATTTGGTCATGTTGCTAATCAATGCAAGTCAAGTGGGAATCAGTGGAATGGCTGGTATAGAAAAAAAGGTCTGGTATGTTTCAATTGTAACAATCTTGGTCACATTGCAAAATTCTATCAAAACAAAAATATGAATAAAAGAGGTCTAGTTTATCAAGGAAGAAATTCACAGAAAGACAACAAAAGTAAAGCAAAAGCATCTATGGAAGAGATAAGAGATCAGATGAAGAAACATGGGTGAAGAAAAGTGAAACCAATGAAGAAAATAAAGCCATACCGGAAGCCCCCTCTGGTAGCTCCTCTGGTAATTGATTTCAGGCCAATGGCCTAGGGGGAGTTTTTCATGAAAATATCTTGCCCCCTTGTATAGTGTTATGAAATAACTTGCACAATAGAAAAATATGATATGAAATATGCTGAAAATACTTGATAATAACTGAGAATAACAAGCCACTTTGAGGGGGGAAACCTCCAAATATCTCTAATGAGAACACACTTCACAACTTGATGATGAAATAAGACTCACAACCTCCTATATATACCTATTTATGCGTAGGATATCACCTAGGCCAACTTAGACACACTTATATAAGTCTTAGGCTGACCTAAACAACTAAATAACAATATACTAATGATAATATGACTTAATAGAGAGTTAAGATAGCCACAATCCAACTATTCATAACCCGATGTACACTAATATTAAGGGCGTAGTATGCCCCCCTTCTTCAAAGAAGCATTGTCCTCAATGTTAATCAAGTTTGGATTCTTTTGAATGAACTCCTCATCCTCCCATGTAGCATCTTCAACTGGTAAATTCTTCCATTGGATGAGATACTCAGTGAGAGTTCTATTCCTTAGCTTCTTTGTGCGTGTTTGACGAATGCACTCTGGTTCCAAAATGATTATTCCTTCTTCATTGAGCTCTGGTAGTGTTGTTTGAGTGGGAATATTATGCCCAATTACCTTCTTCAAATAGGAAACATGAAAAATTGGATGTATCTTTGTTGTTGGTGGCAACTCTAGCTTGTAGGAAACACTACCGATCTTTTGCATGATTTGGTATGGACCATAATACCTTGGAGACAACTTATTATTCTTTTTTTGTTGCTTTAGTGATATTTTCTTATAAGGCTGCAATCTCAAGAAGACCCAATCCCCAACTTCAAAACTTCTTTCACTACGACATTGGTTTGCCTGTTGTTTCACTCAATTTTGTGCCATGGCTAAATTCTCCTTGAGTCCTAAAAGAACTTTTTGTTGATGAAGCAAGTGGTCTTCTACTGCCTGAACTCTTGGTGGTACCTTTATTGATGATGTGATGGAAGGAGGATGATATCCATAAAGTGCCAAAAATGGAGACATTTTTTATGATCTATGAATACAAGTGTTATACCACCATTTTGCAAGTGGTAGACAATCTACCCATTGAGATTGTTTCTCTGAAGTGAAACAACATAGATATCCTTCCAAACACTTATTAACAACCTCATTTTTCCCATCTGATTGAGGGTGGTATGAAGAGCTATGAGCCAATTGAGTACCCAAACATGAGAATAAATCTTTCCAAAAGTGACTAGTGAAGATAGGATCATGAACACTAACAATAACCTTAGGTGTACCATGTAGCTTTTGGATATTCTCCAAAAAATATTTTTCCACTGCACTTGTTGTAAAAGGATGTGATAATGCAATGAAATGTGCATAATTAGTGAGGTGATCAACTACTACCATCATGACCTTTAGATTTGGGAAACCTTGTGATGAAGTCCATGGATACATCTTCCCAACGTTGGCTAGGAATAGATAAGGGTTGCAAGAGACTTGGTGTCTTAATTGTCTCCCCTTTATTCTTTTGACAAACCAAACATTCAGCCACAAATTTTTGAACATCACCTTTTAGCCCTTCCCAAAAAAAATCTTTCTTAACTTGATGATATGTCTTCAAAAATCCTGAATGACCACCCACTGGAGACTCATGCAACTCTATGAGAATCTTGTGTTTAAGAGTGGAATTCTTGCAGAGATACAAACACTCTTTATACCAAAGAGTATCTCCCTTCCGACAAAATTTATCTTAACTACTACAATCACTTTTTAATTTTTCGATGAGATTACTTGTTGCAACATCATTTTGCCACTTTGCTTTGGCTTCCTCCACCCAATTTTCTTGTAATATTGAAAGGGCACACAATAAGGCTTCATCTTTCTCATCCTTCCTTGAAAGTGCGTCTACTACAACATTTTCTTTCCCTTTCTTATATACAATTTCAAAGTCATATCCTAACATCTTAGTGACCCATTTTTGTTCCTCTTCAAAAGATAGTATTTGTTCCAAAAAATATTTTAGGCTATCATGATCTGTCTTAACCTTGAAGTGTCTACCCAATAGATAGGGCCTCCATTGTTTAACTGCATGGAGGATTGCTAGCATTTCCTTCTCATAAATAGGTTTTAGTTGATTCTTACCCTTTAATTGACGACTCTCAAAAGAAATTGGTCGACCTTCTTGCATGAGCACTGCTCCTATCCCATTTCTAAAAGCATCACATTCCACAATGAATTCCTTGGTGAATTCAGGAGTGGCAAGCACTAGAGTTGTACACATAGCCTCCTTCAATCTCTCAAATGTTGTATTGGTAGACTCGTTCCAATGAAAAGAATCCTTCTTCAATAGAGTGGTGAGAGGTGCTACTATACGACCATAATTCTTTACAAATATTCTATAGTACCCTTTCAATCCCAAGAAACCCCTCATCTTAATGGTTTTTGGAATAGGCCATTCCATGATAGCCTTAATTTTGTTAGGGTCCACCTTTACTCCTTCATGTGAAACTATGTATCCCAAATACTCCAACTCTGTAAGACCAAAAGCACACTTGGATGGCTTAGCATAGAGTTTATGATCTTCAAGTATTTTTAATGCTTGATCCACATGATGTAAATGTTCTTCCCAAGTCTTGCTATAAATCAATATATCATCAAAGAATACTAACACAAAATTTCTCAAGAACTTCTTAAAAATGGAATTCATTAAACTTTGGAATGTAGATGGTGCATTGGTAAGACCAAAGGCCATCACCAAAAATTCATAATGACCCTCATGAGTCTGAAATGTTGTCTTACAAATATCTTCCTCCTTAATCCGAATTTGGTGATAACCAGATCTAAGATCTAACTTGGTAAAATACATAGCTCCATTCAATTCATCTAGAAAGTCATCAATGACTGGAATAGGAAACTTATCTTTAATGGTGTACATGTTGAGAACTCTATAATCTGGAAACATGCGCCAAGTATCATTCTTCTTACGTACCATCACCACAGGCGAGGAGTAAGCACTTTGGCTATGCCTGATAATTCCTGCCTCTAGCATCTCCTCAACATTTTTTTCTATCTCACTCTTTTGTATGTGTGGATACTTGTAAGGCCTGATGTTTGGTGGTTGGCTCCCTGGAACTAATTGTATGGCATGATCATGATCCCTCTTAGGAGGAAGTCCTTTAGGCATATCTCTAAGAACAATTAAGTGATGATCAATTATAGCTTGCAAATCTAGATGAGTAGGAGCATTAGATTGAGAGACTTCTAATGAACATAGCTGGGCCACAAATCCATCCACTCCTTTCTTAATAAACTTTTGCATTTGATGAGAGCTTACCATTTGTGGGGATTTTTCCTTCAACCCCCTTAGCTCTACTACCCTTCCTTCTGATTGAAATCTCATGAATAGTTCTTGGAAGTTCATCTCAATCATTCCCAATGTAGTAAGCCATTGTACTCCCAAAACAATATCTGTTGCACCCATGGATATCGCATACATTGGGGTATCAAGTTGATAATCTCCCATGGATAATTTAATGCTATGACACTTCCCTGAACAACTAATTGTACCACCATCTGCAATCAAAACCTAAAACTCTGGAGCTGGGTATATAAAACAATTTAGACGAGTAGCTAACTTTTTGTTGATGAAATTATGAGTACTACCTAAGTCGATCAACACTGTTACCTTCTACTTCTTTAAGAACCCCACCACCTTGAGAGTTTGTGGAGCACTGAAACCTGAGAGTGCATGACAAGAAATGATTGGTTGAGAATCATGTGATTCCTCATGTGACTCCCTTTCATCCTCTAGTATGGGTTCCTCCTCTTCTTCCTCACTTGGACCTTCAATATAGAACAATTTATTTTCACTGCATTTATGTCCTCGACTATATTTTCTATCACAATTGAAACACAACCCTTTTGCTCTTTTCTCCTCATTTTTTTGTGGATTCAACCTAGTAGAGAGTGTTGAATATCCTTTCTCTCTTATCACATTATCCCCTTGCTTCTTAGGAATCAAATACTTCTCCTCTACCCTACGTGCTAAGATAAAAGACTCATTTATGGAGCTAGGGCTAAACATGCATACCTCATGTTGAATGTGATCCTTGAAACCCCCAAGAATAAATCATTCATTCCTCTGTAATTGACTCTTAACTAATCCTATTTGTTGAAGTTTAGCCAGTTTGAAGAAGCTCACGCTATTGCTATATTGTGCTCCTCCGTAAAAATTGACCATGAGACAGTGATCCCCTTTTTCCTTCAATGAGTGAGCCAGCGATACTAAATGAATTGAGTTGGTTCTAGATATAGGGAAGCCATCATGACCTTTTGTCCATTTGGGATTTGGTGTACTTCAAAAAAAAAATCCATTTGGTTTATCCATGTTAGAGGATCCTTACCATCGAACTTGTGCATATCCACCTTTGGAAATAAATTCCTAGATCCTATAGGAGTACTAAAGCTTGTGTCAATGGTAGCTGACCTAGAATTTTCACCTTGGTCACTTGAGAACTCCTTTCTTGGTTCAACCATGTAGGTGCTTAACATGTTTCGTATGTCTGATATATCTCCTCTTAGGTCACACATATCCATCTTCATTGAGGAAATGTCTTCCTTGATCTTATTTATTTCCTCATTAGGATTAGTATCCTCTATTGTTACCCCATCCTTATTAGGAGTCTTCCCCGAAGTGACAACATTCTTTTTGCCCCTTGTTGTAGGCCCCGTCATGTTGGGAAGCACTAATTTTGAAATAAATCACACAAATGATAATTAAATTCTCTAAAAATTTTACTATAACTTAATAGGGACAAAATAACTCTTAACTAGAAAAATCTCCAAGAAATAAGCAGATTTACAACATGGAGAGTGATAATAGTGAAAAAATTAATTTTTCAATAACTTACTTATTTATAGTCCAATTCCTCCAAATTTGTTACTATAATATCCTTTAGTATTTCTTCAAAAACCCAATAAAAATAAGACTTCAATTCAAAAATATGTGCGAGATATGTAGATTCCAAAAAAAATGTGTAGAAACACTAATTCTGCAATAATTTGCTCAATTCTACTCCAATTCTTCTAAAATCTGGATTGTATCTTGTTTAATATGTTCTTCAAAAACCCTTTAAAAATAAGAAAAAATTCTCCAAAATCTGAAAGATATGCTCTTCCCAAAATCGCCTCCAAAATTGAGAAAAAACCTTGCCTCTACGGTGCCAAGATCATGCTCTGATACCACTTGTTATGAAATAACTTGCACAATAGAAGAATATGATATGAAATATGCTCAAAATACTTGATAATAACTAAGAATAACAAGCTACTTCGAGGGGGAAAACCTCCAAATATCTCTAATAAGAACACACTTCACAACTTGATGATGAAATAAGACTCACAACCTCCTATATATACCTATTTATGCCTAGGATATCACCTAGGCCGACTTAGACACACCTATATAAGTATTAGGAAAACCTAAACAACTAAATAACAATATATTAATGATAATATTACTTAATAGAGAGTTAAGATAGCCACAAGCCGACTATTCATAACCCGATGTACACTAATATTAAGGGTGTAGCATATAGTTGGCACCAAATCATTGGATGTTGTCAGACACTATTTTTTTCATTCATGGAAGTATTTGCAATCATATGCTAAACTAGAGAAAATGGTATAGGTCCACAATTAAATTCTTTGTTTGTTGTTTGAGTTTGCAGTGTAACTAGAACTTCTAGGGAAACGCATTTAATGCAGCAAAAAGTAAAGTTGGAAAAGTTATAAAAGGGCATTTTTAAACCTATTTCTACACCAAGCATTGAAGGAGAACAGTTCAAGAGAATTTTTCTGCAAAATTTCAAAAGTTCAAAAAGTCATCCTAGCGGTGAATCATCAGGTACTTCTGTTGCTCATTAATTTCACATCTATTTGGTGATCAGTAGAACTTTGTTCACAATGAAACATGAAGCAAATCAAAGGTACCATAACTCTAGATGAGTATAGCAGCCAAAAGATTAGGGATGAAAGAAATTTGTTGTCACTCACCGATTTCAGAAGGATTGAAGGATCAAAACACATGAATTTGGATATATTGAACGATTAACCTCATTTCGTCAATGTGGAAGTGATTCGGTTTTTCCTGAATAAACTGGACGGTGACATCCTCACTTTGGAAAAACCTTATCAAATTTCCAATGATGTGATCAGAAACTTAATGAGACTATGCAATATTGGTGATGTACCAAAGAAGAAGTCGATTCACAATGTTGAGGTTGAAGCCCTAACCGGAATAAAGTGTGACCAAAGGGCTCTGATAATTTCATCAATTAAAGATCCTTT
Source organism: Sequoia sempervirens (assembly GCA_007258455.2). Classification (NCBI taxonomy): domain Eukaryota; kingdom Viridiplantae; phylum Streptophyta; class Pinopsida; order Cupressales; family Cupressaceae; genus Sequoia; species Sequoia sempervirens. The sequence goes on from VDFB02270651.1 coordinate 195,656,680, forward strand.
GACAGGGTATGTGGCTTACGGAGTCTCATACAAGATTTACTTCAAAAACTAAGAAGGATCAACCTCAGCAGGTGCTACATATATCGCCCATAAAATGATAATTGAAAATGAAGACTTTGATCTGTGTAGTCTGATGAAGGATCAACAAATGGAGAATGTTCAATTAATGAAGGATATTGACTACCCATTCAGGATTGGTACTCTGGAAATATGTATTATGATGTACTTTCTAAACTATTTTTCGATGAAGGACAATGTGGTGTGGAGAGAGAATATTCTGCTTTGTAAGAAAATCTTCAATAATTACAATTCATTTGAAAATTGTGGAAAAGTGTATGAAAGTTTCTTTAGAAAGGTATTAGAGAGGTTTGGGGAAAGTGTTGTCCCCCTTCCGGTAAAAATAACTGAGGTTGGATCATCCTCCGGAAAAGGAGAGAAGCAGAAGAGAAGAAGAGATACAGTTGGTGTCACTACTCCGGCACCCAAGTCTACAAAGATTGAAGAAAAAGGGAAAATTCAAGTGGTTGTGGATGAAGAAGAATATATTCCCAGAGATCAACCAAAACCAGATGAACCGAAAATAATAATAGTTGAAGACAGTGATGAAGAAGGTGCTCTATTTAAGACAAAGATAATGCAAATCATTCAAGATGAGGATGGTATGCAAAAGATATCCGGCATATGGTTGAATGCACCATCCTATGAGCAGTATTTTATTGAAAACACTCTAGCAAGGCACTTTATTGATAATAATATTGAGTTGGAGAGTCTACAGGATGTTCTCCAAGAAGAACTGATTGAATGTATCAAGATATCTATGGAGTCTATTCCCTTGGAAAGGAAGGAAGAAGAAATAATTTCTCATTTAAAAATGTAGTTTAGATTATCTCTTACCAAACTAAAGAAGAAAATGAATGAGCTAAGATAGTGCATTGATTCAGCAAATTAAGTCTTTAACTATTGTCTTAGATGGCCTCATGTGGTAGGGAAGTACAAGGATAAGCTTGAAGAAATTGAAAGTGAGCTTGTTAAGATTGGACAAAATTACACTATGTTTTTGGATAAGAATGGAGATGTTAAGAAGAAGGTTCATAATTTGCAGATTGAGCATGAAAATTTTCATACTACTAAGAATACTCTCATTGATGCTTTCTGGAAAGTTAAAGATATAACTGAAGGGAGATTAGAACAAATGATTGAGATTCTTCAATTTGGAGAAAAGTTGGAAGAAGCAATAACTATTCTTGAGTCTCTTGTTCAAATAATCAACAGAACATCAGAAAACAACAGCCTGATCATAGCCATTGGGATTGCGGTGCATTCCTGGAAGAAATTCCTTCTAGAAATGAAAGCTAAGTATAAAATAATTTTCTGAATTTTTGTAGTAGTCAAATTTTGATCAATTTTTGCATTGGGGGAAAGAATGAAGTAAGAAAAAGTATGAAAAAATATCTAAGGGGAGAGAATAAGAAAGGGAGTGTAAGCGGATGTTGTAGGGCTTTTTCGTTGATGTGAAAGGGGGGGAGAATGGAGTGAAAATTTTCCTGACATCCATAGGGGGAGTAGAAATTTTTTCCTTGATCAGTTTTTGGTTTTGACACTTAGTCAATTTTTCACTAAGTGTTGCCATCAATGCTAAAGGGGGAGATTGTTGGCTACTTGTGTTGTCATTGATGGCAACTAGAGTTAGCAGCTTGGTCTGCAATATCAATAGTGTTCATACTAGCAGAGAGAGTGAAGAATAGGACATCCAGTTGGTAAATCGGTCTGATCACTTCACCGGATCACTATTTTGTTGTGTGGATCTCTAGGAAATCTTTCCTATCATGTGCACTATCCTACTGAAGAGTTTTGTGGTGTTGCATTAATCATAGTTCGACTGAAGAGGTTCGGTAGCATGATTCATGGTTTAGTTTCTATTATGGCCGACATGCTTGACATTGTGTATCGCAGATGTACGTGGAGTAAGTGTTTTGATATATCTTATGTTTTGAATCTTAGTGTGGGTCCCTACTATAAGTCTAGCTGACTTGTGTAGGTACGCATAAATTATAACTTGTGATTTGGGCTGACATAAGCAGGAATATTGTATTTTGTTGTGAAGCTGACATATATTGAATTTTTGGGTTAGCGGATATATAAAGAAGATCGAGAAATCATTTTATAGAGAATGTGTGTATGCATGATATCTTATAGGAGTATGTGGGTGGTGAAGTACTTGTATATCATCAAGAAGCGAAAAAGGATAGATCAGTTATTTTGAGGGTAGAAAAGTGTTTGTGTGCAGAGCAGAGTAGAGCAAAAGAGTGAACCAGTTCGGAGATCTGGAATATGATCTTGAGCTTCATTGGAATTGAGTTCCAGCATTTGTAGATGTTAGACTCTCAGTTCAATTTTTTTTGTAATCCATATTATAATTGTAAGGTAGTGAGCCTCTTTCTTTGAGTAGTGAGCTCTAGGCAGTGCACCTAAATGCAAGTGCATTCCCCTCTTTTATTTTACTTTTAACAAAGTAAACTTTTTGGATTAATCTCCATCATGGTTTTTCCCCTAACAAGGTTTCCATGTAAAAGTATCTGGTGTTATGGTGTTCATTAATGTGACTACATGTTTTCATCTGTTATGTGTTGTTAATGTTATATAAAGTTCAATTATTGCTATTGATGGTTTTAGATTTGTTTTCAAATCAAAATTATTGAACACTGATTCACCCCCCCTCTCAGTGTTCCTAGTGTCCAACATAATTTTGGATAATGGATAGGAGGTTGGAACACTTGTTTATGGTTATATGGAAAGGATGGAAATATCAACATCGGCACACACCTTGAAGGGTGGTGGAGTGATGGAGGAAAAATGGAGTTTGAAGGTGACAGGTTTTTAGATGGACAATTGGAGGAAGCTTTTGGATTATAAAATTTGGATGCCAATTTAGATTTTATTGCTTCTATGATACTTATAGGAATCCATATTGCTTTTGACTTTGATTTTTTCTTTGTGGGCCTTTGTGGCCTTTGAGATTTTTCTTTTTGCTTTATGGGCCTTTGTGGATTTAGGACATTTTCCTTTTGATTTTATTGGCCTTTGTGGCCTTTTGGATTTTTCTTTTGACTTGATGGGCCTTTGTGTCTTTTTGGATTTTTCTTTTAACTTTGGATCAGATTTTCTTTTATTTTTGCATGTCTCTTCAAGGAGACATGTTGATCCTTTGATGTATGTGGATTTTTATATGGAAGCTTTTGACATTCAACACCCAAATTGCTTCCAAGAGAAAATGGGATAGGTGGATGGAGATGAATGATATGGAGGTATTATAGATGGGTTAATGTAGGTAGAATTTTGAGAAGGCATCAAGGATGTGTGCCTTTATTGTTCTTGATCAATATGAGATGGAGGGATGTAGGGACCCAATATGGATGGAATGGTTAATGAACTAGGTTTTGGATGATAAGGACCAAGGATAGATGGAAGGTTTGATGGAATAGGATACTTAGGCTTATTTTGATGGAATTTGGACTTACAATGGGTACCAATGTCCTGAGCGTGAGGTGTATAACCAAGGCCATGATAATATGGATTTTCTTGGATATAAAGGGGTTCTACTATACCTTGTTCATGAATACCTAATCCTTTTCCTTTGTAGTTCATACTTTGACACATTCGTTTGTCAATGGGATATGTATTATTTATGAAACAAGATGCAATTCCATCATGAGGAGGATATCATATGGATGAAAGGATAGGTGTTGGAAGTAAACCAGAGTAGATAAAGGTGGAGGAAAACATTTTATAGGTGTGGGATTCATGGATAGCTTGAATAGGTGTGATAGGATTTTGTGGAGGATTGTGAGCATGAGGGGAATCAGGATGAATGATATGATCTTGACATGGGGATGATAAAGTACTTCGATCTTGATAGGGAAAAGAATCATTAGGTGGGGGAGATGGAGTATCTTGCTCTTTATTAGATATGGGATCATCATGAGATGGAAGGGTATCATCATAAAGTGGTAGGAAAGACACATCTTGATCATGAGAAGGATGAAAATCATCATGGAATGAAAGGGTGTCCTTGAATGGAGGTAATTCTTGATCTTGATGAGGAAGGGAATCTTGAGATTTTTTGGAAATCATATCTTGATCATCAGATGGTAGGACATCATTATATATGATGGAAGAACTATCATGCTCTGGGATGCAATGGAATCATGAGATGGTATGGATTCATTAGATGAGGTGGAAGGAGGACTTGGATGGATACTTTTCTCTTGAGATGGAAGGGGATCATCTTGAGGTTCTTGAGAGATGGGATCTTGTTCAAAGGTTAGAAGGGCTTGTGGAATTTTGGTATCATTGGATGGAGTGGAAAGATAACTTTGATCTTGATGTGTAGGGGAGTCTACGCTAGCATGCTTTGGACTAAGAGATTGACATGAATTATTGGATGTAGATGATATGATAGGAGAGGATGGTTGGATAGATTCATTAACCTAGGTGAAAGACTCATGAGGTTTATTTTGACTTATGGGGGATGAAGATAGATGCATTACATGGTAGGATTGCACAATATTATTTTTGTTTGAGGACTTAGATTTAGGTTTCTCATTTAGCCTTTGTAGAAATTCATGAACATTAAACTTGGATGATATAGTTTTGGGTTAGGATAAAGGCTTATGAGATGATTGCATCACTTCATTCAAATGTTGGGATTCTAGTTTTTTTTCAAGCTCTTTCAAATGATAGTCAAGATATTCAATCTTTTGGTCTCATTCATGGGTCACAGATGAATATGAAGGATAGTAGTTAGAAATGTTTATTTGATGCTTTTTGGAATGTTTTGAGCTGTTTAGGGATGGTTAGAGATGATTAGTGAAGTTTTGGGAAGGTTACAGATGGTTTAGGGATGATTAGGGAATATTAGGAATGTTTAGGGATGATGGATGAAGCATGAGACCCAAAGGTTATGATAGGTGATGATGTTTAATTGAGATTGAAAATGTTTGTGACAAGAATATAGTTCAAACATGAAAGCACACTATCTGAATTTTTTGACTTGACTCAAAGACAATTACAACCTATGGTTGGCCAAGACAATATTTGTTGGGTTCCCACTTGGATTTCTCTAGCCGCACCTATTCAGAGCAGATAGCTTAGTAGTTTGGTGACACTAGCTCCCCTCCATGACACTCACTTCTCAAGTACACCAAACTCTGAATTCCCAAAAGAGGGATTTTCTATCTCTACTTTGAACCATGAAAATGTGGGATAGCTTCAGAGGTCTGACCTCCTACGCCAACAAATAGAAGGATTTTGGCTTCTAAAACAATAGGTGTCTAGTAAGGGATTATTGTGAATAAAGAGCCCCTTTGTAATATCCTGAGAACTAGGAGGCCCACTCCCACTCTCATCACAAGCAAGTCTTAGTGGACTAAGGGTCTCGTGGCTTCGCTTTGAATGATGCAAGCCACTCCTTGGGGTACAACTTTCATTCTTGTTGAAAATGAAGGTTAAATTGTAGCTTAAAACTTGTAAACCTATGTGACTATAGATTTAATTAAGTGTTTGTCAAAATTCTTTGTGTATGATTATCTATTTAGATCAATTTTACCAATTGTAGAGAGAGACATAAGATTGTAGAAGAATGAGATAAGAAGATAGAAGTGACACATCATATACATGGAGAAACCCTTTTAGGAAAAAACTCCACCAGAATAAATAGTGCATGTATTATTTAACCTTAGAACAAGATTACAATAATACTATATCAATCCTTGATTGATATGCTTCATTTTCCTTCAACAATACTTCTTCACAACCTGCACAAAACTCTCATACACTTTCTTCACCACAAGCTATCCATGCATTCCATGTGACCAAGCATGAATCCACACATCCCATGCCATGCTTCAAACCCTCACACATGCACAAGCTCAACCTTCTAACCTGTTCTAAACTCTGATGCAATTGCTGCAATAAATAGACAATTAATGAGCATGTAAATTCATAAGAGTTATCAAATACAAGAGCATAAATCTCCTCTCAAATATCTATGCCTAGATTGTGCAAGTAGAGTTCCACAATGCAATCTGAGTTCAAGCCAAAGTCTTCCTCAATTTAGGCACCCCAAGCTGAACACTTAATTGAACATTGGTCAAGAAAATATCTTGCAAGCATCACCTCAAAGTTGGCTCCCAAAAATGGTCCCACTTAACTGAGCCTTGTAAATATCTTCTCATGCAAAAGGTGTTAACTCAAAGATGCCAACTTGGGTGCCCAAGGTGGGTCCAATTCAATCTTAGTTAATTGAAACATATCTCTCCACCAATTCATGCAAACATTATGCATGATTGATCATCCCCACTTAACTAAGTGTATCCACTTGTTATTTTTCATGCAACTGAAGTTATTAGTCATGCAACTCAATTCAACTAAATTCAACTAGAATTCAACTCAAACTAACTACATGCAATTGAAGATAATTGAACCATAACTGAACTTAATTGAACTAAATTGAATTGAACTAAACTAAACTGAACCGATACTAAAATGATACTGAACTGAATTAAACTAAACTAAACTAAACTAAACTAAACTAAACTAAACTAAACTAAACTAAACTAAACTAAACTGAACTGAACTAAACTGAACTCCACTCATGTAAATATCAATCCCTAACTTGTAGGATCTAAACATGCATTACTGAAGTGTTATCAATCCTCCAAACAATTAGCTGAAGCAAGGTGGGTTCCACCTTCCATGTGGGCACCCCATATGCTCCTATCTTGTAGGAGCTCTTCTTGGATGCCCCCACATGTTCCTATCATTTAGGAATAATTAAAAATGTCAAGTTACATGTTCATTTCATTTGAATTTAATCTTTTTCTAATCCTAGTGTTGGGGAACACTTTCCAAGGACTTAGGAGATACATTAAATATGTTTAGGATTGCAATTAAATGGCATCCTATTCCCAACATTCTCCCACTTGACATTATACATTACAATTATTCTAAACAAGGAATTTCATTATCATACAACCTTCTCATCAGGTCTATGATGGACTCATATCCATTTCCAGGTGTAGGCTCCTCGGTCTTTACTATTGAAAAAAAATTATAACAAGTTACCATTCCAACATATATCTCTTAACATAAGAAACATCTAGCCTAACCCAAGTCTCTCTAGTATCCATGAGTACCCACCAATTAATCCATGCCAACTTCAAATGCAATCTACATAATCATGAAGCTCCAAGCAAATGATTAATAGTCAAAACCAAAGAGAACTACATCCTCTCCAAAGGAAGAACAATAACACCTTTACCAAAGACTCTAAGGGTCCTCCATGAAACAAGATGTTAAAACCTCATCAAATCACATGAAGATAACCATATCCTACCAAAGCTCCCAATGAGATGTGATACTAAGATATACATGGCAACAAGATAAACATCAAACCATCACTTTCAAAAGCTCCCACTGAAACATGTAACCAAGCTATCCATGACATCGTGATAACCATCTCCTACTAACTGCACTTACAATGGAGTCATCAATCCATTGTATAGACTTCCATACATGCAAAACCATGGGCTTAAAACCATGAGCTCCAAAACCATGGACCAATACAACTAACACAAAACCATGTGCTAAAGACCACTAAAGTTTAATCCACTAACTCTAACCCAAGAACTAGTTAAACCCAACAACCCCCCCCCCCTCCATTACCACCTGGGAACTCCTCTCTTACCAAGCCTTTCCTTTCATGGATTGAGCAAGCCATACCAGGTCTTATAGCCATCAACCCAAATACATGTATTAAATTTTACATACAACTCCATTTTTAGTTTCCACATCTCCTAACTAGATCCATTAAATCTTTCAATATCTAGACGAGAAGTAGAACTCATTGTAACACACTTCTTTTACAAATATGCAATAACACAATAGTAAAATCTCCTACTACAGCCAAAAAACCTTAAAAAATTTAAGAGAAAGGCATCCCAAAATCTACCCAACCATTAGCTTTGATACCAAATGTTGAAAACAAAGGTCAAAGTGTAGCTTAAAACTTGTAAACCTATGTGACTGTAGATTTAATTAACTGTTCTTTGTCACAATTCTTTGTGTATGATTATTTTTTTGGATCAATTTTACCAATTGTAGAAGAATGAGACAAGAAGATAAAAGTGACACAGCATATATGTGGAGAAACCCTTTTGGGAAAAAACTCCACCACAATCAATAGTGCTTGTATTATTTAACCTTAGAACAAGATTACAATAATACTATATCAATCTTTGATTGATATGCTTCCTTTTCCTTCAACAATCCTTCTTCACAACCTGTACAAAACTCTCATACACTTTCTACACCACAAGCTATCCATGCATTCCATGTGACCAAGCATGAATACACACATCTCATTCCATGCTTCAAACCCTCACATATGCACAAGCTCAACCTACTAACCTGTTGTAAACTATGATGTAATTACTACAATAAATAGAAAATTAATGAGCATGTAAACTCATAAGAGTTATCAAATACAAGAGCATAAAGCTCCTCTCAAAAATCTATTCCTAGATTGTGCAAGTAGAGTTCCACAATGAAATATGAGTTCAAACCAAAGTCTTCCTCAATTTAGACACCCCAAACTAAACACTTAACTAAACATTGATCAAGAAAATATCTTGCAAGCATCACCTCAAAGTTGGCACCCAAGAATGGGAGCACTTAACTAAGCCTTGTAAATATCTTCTCATGCAAAAGGTGTTAACTCAAAGATTCCAACTTGGGCACCCAAGGTGGTTCCAAGCCAATCTTAGTTAAATAAAACATATTTCTCCACCAATTCATGCAAACATTATCCAGGATTGATCATACCCACTTAACTGATTGTATCCACCTATTATATATCATGCAACTCAAGTCAACTGAAGTCAACTAGCACTCAACTCAAACTAACTACATGCAACTGAAGATAATTGAACCATAACTAAGCTGAACTGAATTGAACTCATGTAACTATTAATCCCTAACTTCTAGGATCTAAACATGCATTACTAAAGTGTTATCAATCCTCCAAATAGTTAACTGAAGCAAGGTGGGTTCCACCTTCCATGTGGGAACCCCATGTTCTCCTATCTTTTAGGAGCTCTTCTTGGATGCACCCACTTGTTCCTATCATTTAGGAATAATTACAAATGTTTTACATGTTCATTTCATTTGAATTTAATCTCTTTCTAATCCTAGTGTTGGGGAACACTTTCCAAGGACTTAGGAGATACATGAAATATGTTTAGGATTGCAATCAAATTTGGAACCCAATAATGGGCCCACTTAACTAAGCTTTGTAAATATCTTCTCATGCAAAAGGTGTTAACTCAAAGATGCCAACTTGGGCGCCCAAGGTGGGTCCAATTCAATCTTAGTTAATTGAAACATATCTCTCCACCAATTCATGCAAACATTATGCATGATTGATCATCCCCACTTAACTGAATGTATCCACCTATTATCTGTCATGCAACTGAATTCATTAGTCATGCAACTCAAGTCAACTAAATTCAACTAGCATTCAACTCAAACTAACTACATGCAACTGAAGATAACTAAACCATAACTAAACTAAACTGAACTCCACTCATGTAAATATCAATCCCTAACTTGTAGGATCTAAACATGCATTACTAAAGTGTTATCAATCTTCCAAATAGTTAACTGAAGCAAGGTGGGTTCCACCTTCCATCTGGGTGCCCCATGTGCTCCTATCTTGTAGGATCTCTTCTTGGATGCCCCCACATGTTCCTATCATTTAGGAATAATTACAAATTTCAATTTACAAGTTCATTTCATTTGAATTTAATCTATTTCTAATCCTAGTGTTTGGGAACACTTTCCAAGGACTTAGGAGACACATGAATTATGTTTATGATTGAAATTAAATGGAATCCTATTCCCAACAATTCTCCCCCCTTTGATATAGCTCATCAGAAAATGTGCTCGAGGTCAAACCCTGAGGTGATGAAATCCCTAGGCAAGCCTCTCCTAAAAATAAAAGGAGACCAATGTGTATTTCTTGTCACCCAAGATCGTACAAGTGCGCAAGGGGAGAGGATACATACACATTAGCTCGGGTAACATAGAATGTGCAAGTTCACCAAACATGGAAAACAAAGTTATTTTTAAGCACCAATTGAAATGTTTGCTATACTAAAAGATAATTGGTTTTAAAAAATCAAGTCTTCAAGAAACATCCTGCACCAAATGTCATTAGTAGTTTCAAGCCTCCAGTCTTTGACAATCATGTGTTTATGTTTTTACTTTTCAAGTCTCTAGCATGCAGACCATAAGCTTCACAACATGTGGTTTACATCAAGGGAGAGGCTTCACATCGGGTTCACCATTCTATAGATGGAGTAAAATGGGTCTAAAAGCTTATTGGATTAAGATTTAGAATTCCAACATCCCCAATGAAGTTACCTGCAAAACACACACATGCAAAAACAAATATCTAATCTAAACACACACACATACTAACAGGGATTTACTCCATTGCTTTCCTAAAATCACAATCTTTTTTTTTAGAAATAGATGCTCTTAGAAACATGCACAGGAGGTTATGATTGACAGATATGAGAGATATTCTAATGAAGCTAAAATGAGAGAAATACAAGATACTAGTGGTAAATGCAAAGATACAATGAGAAAATAGATATCAAAAGGAGTGCAAAACAAAGAGTACTCAAAGTGGATGCAGAGATAACTAAAATGCAAAGAACGCAGATGAGAGGGGGATAGGCTTAAATAGGTGTCCTCGGGGTGAACCCAAATTACAAAATGAATGTAGGATAAAATATTGACTTGGAGAAGTATATCCCACATGCATGAGATGAGTGGAATAGAAGTGTAATAGAATAAATGGGTGATAAAGCGGGTGTGGAAGAGGTTAGAAGAAGGATGTAATGGAGAATATTAAAATGGTTATAATATTATTAAATGGATTAAATATATGAAAATTGTGGTAAAATGAAGGAAATTGATATTATGATATAATGATGAAAAATAATATAATATTTGGATCCACTTAATGATTGGAAAATTTTGAATAAGAGGACAATTTTAAAGAAAAAATTTGTGTGTCTACACATACTATGATCTGTAGGGGGTTGATTATCAACACTATTAGGAAGAGATCTAGAAAACAAAAGATCCATGGTGAATAGGATATCGTGGGATGACATGAGCCTCAAACTATTTCTAACAATAGTATTGATAATAGGATTCCAAGTTGTAAAGCTCGTACAAGTTTTAAAAACTTAGTGTGCAAACTCAAAATGGAAGGAGGAAATGCAATGACCTAGAATGAAATGCAATTTTCAAATTCTAAAAAAGGTAATTTGTTGATTACACTATGCAACAATATGAAAATGAAATGTTGTAAATGCAAATTTTAATTTTGACAATGCACTAAATGAAGCAAATTAAGCTAGATCTAATGAAATGAATGAAACAAAAATTTAACAAACTAAAATAGAGATGTAATAGCAGCAAATAGAAGCACAAAATAGGAATTTTGAAATTTCAGATATGCAGATTTAACTCTGATCAGGGACTGATTCACCCTAGGGATAATGGGTCCTAGATTAGGGTTTTGAAATTGATTTTTATAGATTTTTAAGCATTTTCTAATGATTTCAAATTGAGGTTTGCAACAGTAAGTTTCAGGTTCAAATTTCTATAAATGCAATATGAAATGCAAGATGAAAATGTGAAAAAATGATGAATTAAAATACCTAGTTTGATATGCAACTTTATTTTGATTTTCAAATGCAATTTTATGTGATGCAAGATGATATGAAAATTGACTATTATTTTTTTGTATTTTTCATATTTAAAGAATGCAAGCAATGCAATTATAAAACCCTAGATGAGATGCAAACTTGAATGCAAAATAAGACATCCTAAATAAGTGCAAGATCTAACCTAGGATGAAAAGGGAGACACCAAAAATTAGAAAATTACAATGCTCAAGAAGTCGGGTTCACCATAATGAAACATAGAAAAAGAGGTGTGCAATAAATGATATTAACAAATAGGTACACCTAATTTTAACTAGTGTTTCATTCAATTTATGAGGGGTAAAATGCATAAATAACAATAAAAAATTAATCCTAACTATTATAAGAGTAAAAAGGAAAGTTTGCAGATGCTAAAATGATGTGTACCTTGTTGAAAAAGTGTTGTTTCAGGAGTCACTAAGGACTCATTCGCCCAATGGTGAATGGGTCTCTGTTAGGGTTTTGGAAAAGTGATTTATGGGTTTTGTTCTTCAATGACTACACTCCGATATCCCAGGTGTTCAGCTCCCAAAATTCAGAAATATATTTTGTATAGCACTTTTTGTGATCTTGCAACAAAGATGGAAACTTTTGCAACTTTTGTTCTCCACTTGATCTTCAATCTAAAACCTACAATCACACATCAAGAAAGAATAAAAATTGTTGTTTGTTAGGGAATATGGGTTTTCCTCGATCAAACCCTGTTTAGGTAATTAAACCTTGTAATGAAATAATGAATAAAGGAAAGATGAATGAACAACAATGTGTAGCAATTCACCAATCCTCAATTGAACCTTGGAATGCAAATATAAAACTTAGCATTAAGTTTCCATAATGAGTGTAGATCGCGATCATGAACTTGACATAGGATAATGGCTTTGAATACTTGAACTTGATCACCAATGCTACAACATCACATTAGCTCAATAACATGCATGACTTTGACATGATGAAGGAGATCCTTTATTGCTGCAATAAAACCTTGATAATCTACCCTTGAATGCCTTTATAATGCTCTTGAAATGTTCTCTTGATCATTAGTTTGCTAAAATGCTTGAATACTTGAAAGCTTAGATAAAACTATGTGAATTAACCTTATATTTATACTTAACTTAAGATTTAATCTCAAAATTCAAATAACACAATTTGACATTAGATCTAAGATTCAAAATCATTAAAATCCCACCAAGAATATGTTCAAAAAGGGGTGTCCTAACTTAAGGAGGACCCATTTGCCATAGGATGAATGGGTTCTAGGACACTCAACTAGGACAAGTTTCGAGGATATGAAATAACATGTAAAAAGGGGGTCCTAGGACCTAGGAAGGACCCTTTAACTAGGTGGTGAATGGGTCCTAGGTCACTAGCCTAAGACTCAAACTTTTTCAAATTAAGTGTCCTAAAACATTATTAATGAGTTTCGGGATTTATCCCTCAGAAAATGCAATTAATAAGGCTTGAATTTGAATTTAAGGGGTCAATTAAGCTCAATTAACCTCAATTAATTAATAAATCCCTAGATTTGTGTGAAAGTGTAAAGAAACACTTTACAACACCCTAAATAAGGAACCATTAAGTCCATTTTATTATTGATTATTCATTCCCAAATTAAGTGTGAAAAAGGGTTACTTTTTTTGACACTATATTAGATACATAATTCTTATTAATATATATCTTAAGCTATTATAGTAATAGATGTAGATAGATAATTTATTTATATTTATATAGTACATAGATAAATGAAAATTTATGAATCTACAAGGATATTCAATAGAGGTAATAATTCAGAATAATTAGCATCACTTAAAAATTAATATATAAATATGTATTTATAATATTGAAATGAAGAAAAATAGGAGGTTTAGGGATTTCCCAAAATGGAAAAGTGGATCCAAAGATGGAAAAGGGGTCCTACTCTAATTTCATTAGGAAATGAGATCCCCACAAAGATCTGACTAACTACCCTTAGAAGAATCAATTCTATGGAGGAATCTTCAAAAAAAAAAAAATTGTGTTAGGAAGGGGGTCTAGGTCAAACAACACTTTGGGGAGAAAGATTAAAAATAGAAAATTAACTCCAAAATACAACCTATCACTTAGATTTATTAGATTAAGCATAAAACTAAAGGAACCAATAAATTTTTTGGTAAATCTAGAAAGAATAAATGATGTTCACCTGTCCCAAAATGATGTTTTCAAAAGCTATATGAAGACTCATTCATCCTATGGTGAATGGATCCTATGTAGGTTTTTTCAAAATTGATTTTTGGGTCCTCTTCTCCTATGTCTATACTTCCAAATTCTTGGGTTTCATAGTTGGATAGTCAAAAATAAATCTAGGATCTTAGTTTCGATGATATGAGAACAAAGGTGACAACAAATGCAACTTTTCAATTTTGCACTTTTGAGATATTCAACTTTTCTTCAACTTGCAAATCTGCAACACACAAAGAGAGGGGGAAAATGTTTTTTTTGGGTGAATGGGGTTTTTTTGGTTCAAACCCCATTTGGTAATTAAACCTTGAGATTAAATAATTAAACATGAAGGAATGATGAATGAACAAATGCAATGTTGCAACTCACCAAACCCTTGAATAAACCTTTAAAGGACTAAAATCTTGATGTTGATCTTGCATGAAATGCCTTCAATAGATGTGGATCTTGACACTTGAATCTTGCTTTGAATCTTTGACTTGAATGCTTGAAACCTACGTCACAATTTTAGCTCCAAAAACATGTATGATGCAAGAGTACTTTGACATGATGAATGGATCTTGATTGCTGCAATAAAACTTTGATAAATCTGCCCTTCAATGCTCTTGATCATGAAATTTTCTCTTGTGAAAGAGCTCTTAAGATAACTTGAAATTTTTAGGTGAATCTTAGTGAAATAACCTTATATTTATAGGTATGTATCGTTAATTTCTCGAAATTCAAATATCACAAGCCAACATCTAAATATAGATTTGAATATGTTAAAATACCACCAAAAACAAAATTTAAATTTAGGTCCTAGGTCTAAGGGAGGACCCGTTCACCCATGGGTGCATCGTTCCTAGGTCCCTAAACCTAGGACACACATTTCTCAATGAGAAGTGTTATGTTAAGGAATTAATGAATGTTAGGTTTCATCTTCAGAAAATGTAATAAAATAGGCTTGGTAAATTAATTAAAGGGAAAATTAAGGCATAATTAAGCTCAATTAATTAAAGGAGGCCTAAATAAGTGTGAAAGTGTAAATAAATACATTTTGCAACACTAAATGAAGGAATTATTAAGTCCATTTTAACTAGGATGGTCCAAACAAATAAGAAAATGTAAAGGGATACATTTTTCTACCCTACATTTAGCCCCCACTTTAGTGAGAGGATGAGCATGAGCACAAACTCACACTAAAGTAGACAACCAAGAGAGATATAATTGCACAATCGTTGGAAGGATAAGATAAAAAGTATGAGGAGGATGATCAAGCCCCCAAGATCTAAGATCTCATGGAAAAACAAAAAAAAGGCACAAAGAGACACACACAATATGTACGATATAAAGTAGCAAAACAAGATACGAAAACATAATATGTTAAAGCTGCAAAGAGAAAAGAAAGATACATGGCTCCATAGGTAAGCAATTTGTGTTATGCTCGGTGGCCATGAAAAACACCAAGGCTCCATAAGAAAGCAAATTGTGTTATGCTCGGTGACCTTTAGAAAAAAATACACTCATAAGGGCTAGTGAAATCTACCATCCACTGGGTGAGCCCCCAAAAAGTGGCTAAGTGATCTTGATTCAACCCTTTTTCTAGGCTCTCACCATACAATGAGAAATTCATGCCAATTCTATAGGCTCACATTGTACTAACTATTTTCTACTGAAATTTTCACCTTGTTGAATATGAAATTCAACAATTCAGAGAAACATGGGAAGACCTCTAAAGTTGTGGGTAACTTGTAAACAGAGGTCAACCTCCGAAGAAGGTTGGATTCCTATGGTGTCACCTAAACTAATGATTTTTTGTAGAGGAAAAGGGAGAAAGAAAGCTTAAAAGTAAATACTGAAACTAAAAGTAATGGGTGATGCACCAAACTAGCAAGGATTATGAAAGTTTCAGACTTTCATACACTTGAATACCATTGATAGAATTTGAATTGCACAACTTATTTATTTAGATTCATGCATAAATGTTTCATAGGAGGGTTTGAATGCATTATTTTTTTAAAAAGAAAACACTTTCACAATCTAAAAGACATGCAGCATTAAACAAAACTTGCAACCTACATGAATATACTTTTGCAGAAGAGGTATGAAAACATGAGACAAAATCACAAGGAGATTAAAATACCTCACAAGAAATTCAATCAATCACTAAGTAATACACACTAATACAATAATAAGAAGGAAAAATTGAGTCCATAATAGCCAAGGTGTTATTTTTATTTCATATCTAGAAAATGAGTTACAGAATGATGCCAAAATTTGTCAAAGAACTCCCAAAAGTCACTAACTCCAGAAAATGCATATTAAGAACTAACTCAAAAATGAGTCAAAAAGAGAATATATCACTCAACTCCAAGTATTTGCACCAAAGTAGGAGCTACCAACTAACTTGGGTCGGATCCCTCAAAGAAGCCTAAAAATGAGCCACTAGATTCCCTCCAAAACTAATTATGATGTGTGGGGAAAGTGGGTTTGACCATGCCATGCATCTAGGCATGCAAAACCACCCCTAGATTCCTTCTAAATCCTCCAAAAAGATGCATAAATGTTCTTATATGCATGGCACATGTTTTCTTATTTTTCTCAACTTCCCTAGATGTTCTCTTTTGATTGACCTAGCTCATTCAACCAACTCCATTGTTTTCTACAATTGTGAAGACCTCTACAACCAATAAGGCACAATGTAAGGCATGTATTCATTTCAATAAAAAAATGACTTAATGATTTATGACAAATATCATTAAGGTCATTTGTTTTACAATCAAACCACAAATTGACATAACCTTATATGTATCATGACTTAGAACACATGACTCTAAGAACTTATATTATATTTGGCTAAGGACAAGCCACCTCCATAATATTAACTCTATATGTTTAATTTCAAAAGATGGGCTAAAAAAACCTAACTTTACTTGTCGGCCTTTTAGGGGAAAAGACCCTAGAACAAAATTAAAACAAAAAGAGATAATTTATCTCATTTCTTCATGAACCTTCTTGAGGAAGCTTGATCATCGACACAAGTGAGGGTTTTTGGAGCTTAACCATGGAGAGATTCTAAGTTCTCAGAGGCTTTTTTGGAAGCTCTTTATGCAAAGCAACGGGTACAGGCTCGAGTTAGCTTTCTATAACCATAAATTTTTATTTATTTCACTCTCATTTTCTATTATGGCCACAACCTCCACCTCTTATTTTCTATAAATCATCTTTCATATCCTTTGTAAAACAATACTTGTACAGGTATCAAAGGTTTTTCTTTCATTTAAAGGTCATTTTGGATCTATCTGCACTTATTGTGATTCTTACTTTGATAGGTATGGCCGCGACCAAGCATGATTTAAGCATTTTCTTTTCAGCATATCCTGAGAATACTCAAAAAATGTTTTAAGGGTTTTCAGTTTCTGTAGGATTTTTCATTATTTTGAAGGACAAAATGCTCAAACCGAGCCATCACTATATTGAAAATTTGATAAAAACCCAAAGGATTTTGCATCATTGTAGAGAAAAATGATTTTCCTAAGCCACTTTTTACCTACACTTTTAATGAATATCTGAGCTTGACTTCCTCAAACTTTGAAAACCCTAGCTAACCTCTTTCTGGGTATTTCATTTTCTCTATATTTCTTGTAGATTGATGGCAAGGTTTTTCAAAAACATTTGAAAAAATAAATGGAATTTTTTCCTACCTCATGCAAGTATAAAAAAAAAAATCACAACTTATGGCTGAGCTTCTCATGGCCATTCTAAGTCACCAAACCCATGCCATCATTTGCTTTCACTTTTGCAAATCCACTCCCTTTTTGACATAGCCATGGTTACCATAATATGTATTGTATAGAGAGCCCAGCCTTAAGGTTTCTTCTGAAAACTTCATTCCAGATCTTTAGAAATGATGACTCATTTCATGCTCTAATTTTTGCAAAAAATACATGAACATTTCACAGCTACTATCCTTTTCTCCCTGTTGCTTGATAATGAAGAACTTTATTTTTGTCATTTCTTTAAGCATTTTGTAATAGCTCACATGTCTTGTTCATGCTATTATAAGGTCTTCATAGGCTTTCTCATAATGGTATCTCTTTTGATTCTTTACAACCATCTTTGCTTGTGTAAAAGAGCACTATTTAGATTTGATTCAGGCTTGTCACAAAACAAGCAAAAGAAAATCATGTTAAGAAAATATTTTTGTTCCACTATTTGATGGGTTTCAAAACCATTTATGGTTGCATTCATTTATGTATTTTTGAGTTTTGACTAAGCAAGAAATTGAAATTTTGGCTTCTATAGGTCATTTGATCATTGTCACTTGACAATTGTTTGTTATTTGAAAAACCCCATGCACTTTCAAATACATCATTGTTATCTTTTCATCACTTCATTGTAAACTGAGTTTCTAATTAGACTGTCCTTTGTATATAAATGATGACTGCATCTGCCTTGTTATTATGTCATATACTATCACTTTCAAAGGGATCTATGCTTGAAAATATTTTCATGGTATCCTTGACTGTATGAGTTGCATTTCAATGCTTTAATCTTTGTTCCAACATATTGCACATTGTAGCTCAACCTTTACCCTTTATTTGCAACTTAAACTCTATGAAACCTATTTGCTTCGGTATTTAATGTAGAATGACTTCCCCTCATTAAATTCACTATCCTTTCAAAAGTTGACAGTCCTTAATAAACAATCTACCCCTATTCTGATGATCAAGAATTTTTTTAACTACCATGTTTAAGTAGAGTTCATAGTGTCAAAACTAACACCAAGTCTCCCCTTTTCATTTATACACTGTTCTTTAGATTTTCCTTCATGTAATATCCCTTGTATTCTATCAATGACTGCATGACTATCATGATTTTATTTCAGGGCTTCAATATCCCTTCATAGGAGACAAGAAAAAGATTCCATGTAATGTTATGAAAGAATGTGCACCTATAATTCCCTACTCTTGATATCTTACAATTGCAATTGAATTGGGACAACCATCTATGATTTACTTGTTTGATGATATATCCTCTATGACAGTGATCAACAACACACTGCCATAGGTTATGTATGATTACTCAAGTATACCATGAGGTGATTAACTCAATTCAATGGTTTGTCAAAACAAACTTGGCAACATGCAAATGATTTATCTGATGAATTATCTTTCAATATTTATTTAAATCATAACAAAGTAGCACACTGGGCTCAACCCTTGTGGGAGCCACATTTATCCCACGTGTTAATATTAAATGAAACAAACCAGCAACATTATTTTTTCCTATACCTGCATATGAAGCAAACAAGTTAGAAAAAATATGTGCATATGACTGATGTGTTTGATGATCTTGTTGTTTCCTTGGGAATTTATATTTTACATGCTTGTTTAATGCATTTGAGAATCATTTTATATGTTCATGCGTGCTTGTACATGTAATGTGAGAGACCTTCATTGCTCTAACAGCATTTTATCACTCAAATGTAGGAACTAGGAGCAATATGGAGCTAAGGAGGACTCAAAATAGCTCAAAGTGGAAGACAAGGCAAGGAAACACACACCAAACCAGACATCAAGCAATGACTGTCCTCTTTCCTTACATGTGCATTCTATTTTCTTACCTATCAATGTATATACTTTTCCTCATTTTCATTGAACAAGTTAGTCTCACGGATTGTGTGAGACAATATGCACTTTTAATATTAATAAAGATTACTCTTTCAGAAAATATTTGTGTAAATCTTTCCTATGTTACATGCACTTGTATAAATGCAATAG
This sequence comes from Sequoia sempervirens, assembly GCA_007258455.2. NCBI lineage: Eukaryota > Viridiplantae > Streptophyta > Pinopsida > Cupressales > Cupressaceae > Sequoia > Sequoia sempervirens. The sequence goes on from VDFB02270651.1 coordinate 195,676,493, forward strand.
TCTATTAATGTAATCTTTTTAATTTCTGCTTATGCACCTGAATGTAATGTAGGAAAGATCAAAAAATGGACCTTTTCTTTCAGTTTTAAAACAAAGAGCTCAACCTAATTGAGCTAATAGTGAAATTAGGTAACATTTTTTGGTGACATCTGCTATATTTTTGCCTGCTAAACATGAAGACCAGTTGCCTAGGCTATTCATTGGGCATGGGATCACTTAGAAACTCAAAACAGATCTGAAAATAATCTTTATTCAATGTTGTAACTCAACAGAAACAACTCAGAACACCATGGAAACTTATTGAAAATGAAACTGTAGCAGGGAAACTATCTAATTGTGCTAAAAGCACTTAAGGAATTTGAAAACAACAACTAAACCAAGGTGCAGTAGCATTTATTGAAAGAAAAAACTATTAAACTAGGAAATGTAATATAGTTCAAACCTCAAAGCAAAGTTTGAGGTCTATCCCATTGACTGGGATAGGCAGAATCTCTCCATCCATCTTTGATAACTAGAATGCATTGTGCTCCTTGCACTCTGTGATGAAAAATGGGCCACTCCAAAAGTTATCGAACTTAGTGTGGTTTCCTGGCCTTCTTTTCAACTCATCCCCTTTGAGCACAACATCACCCTCCTTGAACACTTTGGGAGTTTCCTTCTTATCAAAGACTCTTTTGGTTTGGAGTTGATGATACTCCAAAGACTTCATAGCTTTGTTTCTTTTTTCCTCCAACTCCATGAGCTGAGCATATCTAACTGCCAATGGGTCTTGCTCTTTAAACATTTCCAACTAATGCATAATATCAAGGGTTGGCAGCTCTACAAACAAAGGAAATCTGGCCTCCTTACCATAAACCAATACATATGGAGAATTTCCAATAGACTGTTTGGGAGTTATTTTATATGCCCATAAGGAATATTTCAGCTTGGTGTGCCAAGCTCTTTGATTATCTTCAATCATTCTTTTAATGATTCTTATCAGGTTCTTGTTTGTTGATTCAGCCAAACCATTACCTTGAGGGTAATAGTTTGATGAAGTGTTCAAGTATATGCCATTCCTGATATCCCAATCACTCACTTTGAGTCTCATAAATGCTAAGGCATTATCTGAGATAATTGATTTAGGAACCCCAAATTTGGTTACTAAATTATCATAAAAATTCAAAATAGTATTCTCATTGGCTTCTTTCAAAGCCACTACATCAGTCCACCTTGTGAAATAATTGGTAGCAGTGAGTACCGATCTGTGACCTACACTAGAAGGTGGGTTTATGGGTCCAATAAAATCAATGCCCCATCTCATGAATGGTTGTTCCACTTGAATTGGTTGCAAAGGTAATGTTGGTAGCCTTTCTTTTCCTACAAAAATTATACACTTTACACATTTCCTGGCCCATGCATGGGCATCCTTAAACATGCTTGGCCAATAGTAGCCAGCTCTCATTATTTTCCATGCAATTGTTCTTGGGGAAAAATGACCCCCTGCAATTACATCATGGAAATCATGAAGCACTTTATCAACCTAATCCTGATCAATACATCTTAACAACACACCATTAAGGTCTTTTCTGAATAGAACATTGTCAATTAGTACATAAGGAATAGACTACAATTTGAAGTACCTCATCTTTGCCTTGTCTAAACCTGGTGGACACTCACCAATTTGCAAAAATTGAGTCATGTCATGAGCCCAGCTTGCACCTAATGCAAGTGCAGCATTCTGATCTTGATCATCAAAGACTAAAACAGCCTTTATTTATGTTTTACCTTCATTTTCAGATCCTACAGCTAGATGCTCACACAATCCCTTCCCTCTTACAAGCTTAGTGACCTTAATATCTATATCATATTCCATAGCTTCTGTGATCCAGCCAACCCTCTTTTCATTCAGGTCCTTGCTTAGCAGAAACTCCTTCACACTTGGGTGGGAAACCATCAAATGTATCTTATTGTTGGAATTCAAAGGCTTAAACTTTTTCAAACTTCTGATTACAGCTAGAACATGTTTCTCCACAAATGAATACCTTTGTTCATAATTTTCCAATCCTTGGCTAAAAAAGGAAATGGGTTGTTCTAAGCCCTCATTATTCTACTGTACTAGCATTACAGAAACATAATCTATGTTGCCAAAAGCATACAGAATGAATTCTTTGAAAAATATGGGTTTACCAGTGTAGGAGTTGCTACTAAAGCCTCCTTAATAGCTTCAAAGTTGTGTTTGGCTTCTCTAGTCCAGCTAAAGCTTTCATTTTTCTTTAACGTAATAGTCAATGGTCTCAAAAGGTTAGCAACATCTAGGATAAATCTTCTTAGAAAATTAATTATGCCAAGGAATCTTTGCAGCCCCTTTTTGTGATTGGGTAAAGGAAGCTCTAATATGGCTTTCACTCTCTCAAGATCAATAGTAATTCCCTATTTTGACACTATGTATCCTAATACTTTACCTTCATGGAAAGAAAATATACTCTTCTTGGGATTGAGAGATATCCCATATTCCCTACATCTTTCAAATAAGTGTTTTAAATGCAGCAGATGTTCATCAGCATTTTTAGAGAATATAGTTACATCATCCAAATAAATGAGCACAATTTTATTAATTAAGCATTGAAACGCCATGTCCATAGCCCTTTGAAAAGTGGCTCCAGCGTTGGATAGGCTGAAAGGAATTCTCTTGTAGGCCATAGTTCCCCATTTTGTTGTAAATGTAGTTTTGTATTGGTCCTCTTCTTTGACCAATACCTAGTTATAACCAGAATATCCATCAAGCAGGGAAAGTCTCTCTGAACCAACAACTTGAAGGATCTTCTCCATAGAGGGAAGTGGGTAATGATCTTTCAAAGAAGCCCTGTTAAGGTCTCTAAAATCCACACAAAGCCTAATTTCCCCATTTTTTTTTCTAACCAGAACAAGGTTTGAAACCCAAGAGTTGTGTTTGATTGGAAATATAATACCTCCTTCAATCAGCTTGGTTAACTCCTTAATCATAAGAGTTTCTAGTTTTGGGTTTAGAGGCCTATGTTTTTGTCTTATAGGCTTTGTGTTGGGTTCTAGTTCTATTGTATGTTGAGAAATTCTAGGATCAAATCCTTTCAAATCAGAATAATCCCAAGAAAAAACATCTTGAAACTCTTGACATAAAGAAACAAAAGCCTACCTATCTAATTGTGAATAGATTTTTCCTATCGTGAGAAGCTTACCTTTAAAAATCTCAAGCTCTTCATAATGCTCCTCTTTAAACTGAATGTTTTTTTATTCCTTTTAAGCTAATCATCAGTGTTGAAATGGACTCTAATGTAACCAAACCCCTAGGCAGCTTATTATTCCTCAACTGGATAATCTGATCCTCATATTGCAGTCTAAGTTTCTCTTGATTTACAAAAGAAAATTGATCTTCTTCAAGCAGGAAACTTAAAACCTTCTCATCACTTTCAAAGACTTGGGAGTGAAAATTATTGTTAGGAATAGAGGGCCTAACTACAACTTTAACATATTGTTGTACCTTGTCTTTTCTAATTTCATTGGGTATGTCAAACTGAGCACCAATTGTAGCCAATCTATCTGTGTGCTTATTTTGACTCCTAGGGATTGAAATCATATTAAAGGCATTGAACTCTTCTATCATATCCCATACCCTATGCTTATAAGATTTCAAAGCATCATTTTTTGTCACATTTAATCCGCTCACCTGGTTGACAATCAATTTGTTGTCCCCAAATACTTGCAAGCAGCTTATTCCTCTTTTCCTATCCCATTCCAAGCCCTGAATTAGACCTTCATACTCAATAGTATTGTTAGAATAGGAAAAATAAAATCTAAAAGCATCATAATATTTATCACCTTGTGAAGACACTAACATTGCACCCCCACCAGCTCCATTTCTGCTTCTAAGAAGGATTGGCTTCTTCACGAGTGCACAAATCCTTTTTAGGTTTCTTAAAGTTACGCATCCTCCTCTCATGAGGGATGGGAGTTGAAGATCCCCCATCACCACCATGGGGTTATGTTGTTGACATAGAACCAAGTTGAGGTAATGAAACACAAGATTCTATAGGTGTATATTGTGAGATTTTGTACTCTCCCATAAAGGAGGGTGTAAAATCTAATGAACCCCAATTGTCACTAAAACATGTTTCTAAAGAGGAATCATTTGCATATGACACTTTGGACTTTGAGGGTGAGATTTTGGACTCTTCATTGAAATGAGATGTAAAATCTAATGACCCCCAATCATCACTAAAGAGTTTTTTTTGTAGGTGAAAGACAATTAGGATTAACATCAACTTGCATAGGATCTACTTTTGAGGTTGGAATGAAAGTATTAGGGGAGTTTGAAATTTTATGATCATGTTTAACTTGTGACTTATAACTTTTCTCATTTGTTTCAACCATGTATATCTTGTTGTTATATTCAAACTTCATCGCATGGTGAAGAGTAGATGAGACTCCTTTCATAGCATGAATCCATGATCTCCCTAGGAGAAGGTTGTATGAAAGAGGTCCTAGTATTATATGGATAGGGATAGGAAAAACTACAGGTCTGACCTCAATAGGTAATGTGAAAATTCCTAATTGTTTTCTATTAACATCATTGATTTGAATAAACTTCTTGTCAAAACCAATTTTATTTACAAGATCAATGCTAGAAACATTAAGACCTGCTCCATTGTCTATGATAGTGCACCTAATTGTGGTTTCATTAATGATCACCTTTATCATTAAGGCCTCATTTTTATTTTGTATCTCAAGCAAGGGTAATTCTTGTTGATGGAGTGTGATATTTTACTTTGCCCTTGTATACAATCAAAGGAGGTTGCTACATCATTCAACTTTACAGAAAATTGGATATTATTCTTCTGCAAAGTTTCTTGGAGCATCCTATTGTAAATAGGTGATGTTTGAATAACATCCCATGCGGATATCAAAGCAACAATATGTTTAAGTTGTTCAACAAAATCATACTCCTTTTTTCCATGTAAAGGAAAATGAGGAGCACTAGGAAAAATAGGTTGAGGCAATAGTAATGAGGTAGGTATGGTTTGTGGTTTCCTATTGTATGTGTGAGAAATGGTATTGTATCTTGGTTGTTGTGAAACATTGCCATTATCAAGCTGCATTATAAATTTCAAGATATCTCCTAGTTTTAATGGTTTCTTTTTAGGTGCTTTTATGATGGGAGGCAAGTCAGGAGGCTCACTAATTAAAGAAGGTCCAATTTGTGCAATCATATGTAATCTCAACTGAGTTACCTAGATAAACTTCTAGTGAGGGGGGATCTAATGTGAAATTAACATATTTAACTATGACATCCATCTTAGTGTTTTTTGAGAAAAATGTAGCATTAGAAGAGGGAAAAACAAGATTCTCATGACACTCAATAATTGGGTCTTCTAACACCAAAATACCTTCGTCACAAGTAGTAGAGGTATTGGGAGAAGAGCAACTATGATTTTCATCATTGTATATGCTTGCATCCTCTTGTACCAAAGCTTTAGTGGATGATCTAGGTGAGATGAATTCCTCGAGGAATTAATCTAACATCTGAAAGTAATCACAACTAAAGGGTTTGAATGACATTCTTTCTCCAAGGTTAACCATTAATTTTTAGTTTTTTTGTTTGATGTTTTTTTTGTTTTCTAATTATTGCAAAATGTGAATTAATCCATCTAAGCTATGAAGTGATGCTAAAAGTAAAGGAAAAATGCATAAATCTAACACTATCCTCAATTGAAATATGCAAGAAATTCCTTCCAAAATGTTGCAAAATCTAACTAAATGAGAAATAACTTGAATGCACAAATAAACTGTTTCAGGAATTTAATTCTCAAATCTGAAAACAGTAACAGAAATGCAGAGCAGAGATTAAAAAAAGCACTCAGAAATTTGTCAAAATAGGTCTGTGTAGGGACTCATTCGCCCTAGGTTGAATGGGTCCCAAGTTAAGGTTTTTTAAATTTTTATTTTTTTTTTATTTTGAGTTTATCCTATGTGATTTATCTTTTTGATCTATAACAAGAACTTATGTAACAGATTTTTCCAATTTTTTGTCTATAAATGCAAGTTTAATTATGGTCAAATGATGAACTATGTGAATTTTTAGTATGAAATATGAGTCTAAATCTGAAATTAAATGATTAAATGATGATCTTATTGTAAGTACTATGTAAAACAAATTTAGATCTAATGCAATTTTTCTATTTTTTTATTATTTTAAGTGATGCAAACATGCAAATTTAACTCTAAATGAAATTTTCACTAATGTAAGATTAAAGAATATTAAATGTAATGAAACTAATGCAAATCTAATGCAATCTAGTGCAAAACTCATATCTAAGGTTAAAAGGACTCCAATTTTCAAAATTTTGTTGTACAAGGTTAGGTTCACCAAAATGAAATGAAGAAAAATAAAGGGTTTAGGGATTTCCCAAAATGGAAAAGTGGATCCAAAGAGGGAAAAGGGGTCATAATTCTCTAATTTCATTAGGAAATGAAATCCCCACAAACAATTTACTAACTACCCTTAGGAGAATCAATTCTATGGAGGAATCTTCAAATTTCCTTTTTGTGTCAGGATGGGGGTCTAGGTCTAACAACACTTTGGGGAGAAAGATTAAAATGCAATCTATCACTTGGATTTAGTATATTAAGCATAAAACTAAAGGAACCAAAAAATTTTATGGTAAATCTAGAAGGAATAAGTGTTGTGCACCTGTCACAAAATGATGTTTTTAGAAGTTGTCTGAGGACTCATTCACCCTATGGCGAATGGGTCCTATGTAGGGAATTTCAAAATTAGTTTTTGGGTCCTCTGCTCTTGTGTCTACACTTCCATATTCTTGGGTTTCACAGTCAGAAATAAATCTAGGATATGAGTTTTGATGAGATGACAACAAAGGTGACAACAAATGCAACTTTGCAATTTTGCACTTTTGAGATCTTCAACTTTTCTTCAACCTACAAATCTATAACACACAGAGAGGGGAAAAATGTTTTTTTTGGGTGAATGGGGCTTTTCCTTGGTCAAACATCATTTTGGTAAATTTAGGTCCTAGGTCTAAGGGAGGAGCCATTTTCCCATGGTTGAATGGGTCTTAGGTCCCTAAACCTAGGACATAAATTTATCAATGAGAAGTGTAATGTTAAGGAATTAATGAATGTTGGGTTTCCTCTTCAGAAAATGTAATAAAATAGGCTTGGTAAATGAATTAAAGGACCAATTAAGGAATAATTAAGCTCAATTAATTAAAGGAGGCCTAAATAAGTGTGAAAGTGTAAATAAATATATTTTACAACACTAAAATAAGGAATTATTAAGTCCATTTTAACTAGGAGGGCCCAAACAAATGAGAAAATGTAAAGGGATACATTTTTCTGCACTACAAATATCTACAATGAAAAATAGAATTGAAATATTTAATTAAAATTCAAAAGCATCAATCAAAGAAAATAAACTATAACACTTTGAATGGCATGTGTGATCATGATTTAACTTCCATAATAGGAAATGTGCACAATAGATCCCTACAAATTTTAAAATACCCATTTAGACAATAGAAACATAGATAGAGATATGTAGTGTAGGAAAAAGTATCCCTTTTTCACACTTAATTTGGGAACAAATGTTAAATAAAAAGGACTAAATTATGCCTTAATTTAGTGTTGTAGTATGTATTTTACATATTCACATTAAGTTTAGGGAATTTTAATTAAAATGGACTTAATTTTTCCTTATTTATGGTATTGTAAGGTGTACCTTTACACTTTCACACTTATCTAGGGATTTATTAATTAATTGAGATTAATTTGCCTTAATTGGCCCCTTTAATTTAAATCCAAGCCTAATTAATTGAAATTTTTGAAGGATAAAACCCGACATTCATCAATGTCATAGCATAACACTTAACATTGGAGATTGTGTGTCCTAGGTGAGTGACCTAGGACCTATTCGCCCAAGGGTGAATGGGTTTTCTCTTAGACCTAGGACCTAAATTTTAAATATGTTTTTGGAAATATTTCAATTATTTCAAATGTGTATGAATTCACATGTTGGCTTGTGTTGTTTGAATTTCGAGAATTAATACTAACATATGTATAAATAAGATGTCATTTCACTAAGTTTCATCCTAGAATTTTTCATGCAAGCATTCCTAAAGTGAAGTTGATGGTCAAAGAGAATTATAAGAGCATTTTCAAGGCATTCAAGGGAAGATTATTAAGAATTATTACGGCATTAAAGATCCATTATCATGTCAAATTCTTCTTGCATCATGCATGTTATTTGAGCTAATATGTTGATGTAGTGTTCAAGATCCATTCAAGCATTCAAAGGCATTGTTTCAAGTCAATTTTCATGATCAAGATTCACATCCATTAAAGCCATTTCATGCAAGTTATAGATCCATATTCCAAGGTTCAAACAAGGGTTTTGTGAGTTGTGACATTGCATTTGTTCATTCATCATTCCTTCATGCTATTTCATATCATTGCAAGGCTTAATTACAAAAATGGGGTTTGACCAAGGCAAACCCCCATTCACTAACAAAACAAAAAAATTCCCTCTTGATGTGTGTTTGCATATTTTAGGTGGAAGATCTCTTGAAGAGAAAAGTTATCAAAGTTGTCATCATTCTTGCAATTTCATGGAAACTTACCTAAAGGATTTATTTTCGACTTTTTGACTATGAGATTTGGGAATCTGAGAGTGAAAACACAACAAAAGAGAACCCAAAAACCTTTTTTAGGAGCCCTAGCCAAAACCCATTCGCCATAGGGAAAATGAGTCCTTAGTTAGCTTTCGAATACACCTTTTGTGACAGGTACACAAGATTTATCCCTTCCAAATTCTCTAGAAAGTCCATAGGTTCCATCAGTGTTATGCTAAATCTTCTAAATCCACTTTATAGATTGCATTTTGGAGTTAATTTTCTATTTTTAATCTTTCTCCCCAAAGTATTGTTTGACCTAGACCCCTGTCCTAGCACATAAAAGGAAACTGCAAGATTCCTCAAAGAATTCACTCACCTAAGGGTTGAAAGTGGATTTTAACTTGGAGGATCTCATTTCCTGAATGAAATAGAAGAATAGGTTGGGTTCATTCACTCTGTTTTTCCCTTTCTATTTATAGTAAGTTTGGTGAAATATCCCAAATTTACTATAAAACCCTATGTGTTTGAACCCCTACCCTATTTTTCTATATTTCAAGATATAACAATAAGATGACCTAATATCAATCAATCACTTACACCTTATTAAGTGGCCCTTCTTTGAGCCTTACATGTTTATGGTTGTTATATTTATCCTGTAATGACATATTATCATTAGAATCCATATGTATAGTACATAACTAAATAAATAATAATATATCTACAAATAATATTAAAAAATAATTAACATATCTTATAGAAACCATTTCCAATATATTCATACATACATTTATAATATATAAATAAAAATAAAATTACAATAACTCATAATTAAAATTCAAAAGTTTTAATAGAAAAATAAGATACAATACTATCAATGACATTTATGGTCACACATTAACTTCCACAAAATGAAACATGTACAATAGATATATAAAAAGAAGATGATTTGATGCCAATAAAATCAATCAGGCCTTACTAAGTGTAACTTCCCTAAGCTTTATTTTTTATGTGTGTTAGGTTTTTATTATAAATAACCATATTATCGTTAGAATCTATGTGTACCGTTATTAAAATGAGAATGATACAAGACAATAGAATAAACAATAAAACATGTTCCTTGGAATAAAACTTAAATAAATATTAGTTTTAGTGATAGTCAAACATCAACAATACATGGTTATCATAAGTTAAAACCAAAATCATCATTATATATAGTAAGGGAGGCATATTATGTTGGCAACATGAGCATGATGGTGTATGGTGTTTTTATTGATTTCAACCCATCTTATAATTGATGGTGTATCAATAAGTACATAGTCTAAAGAAGACCAGGTGTTTTTGGGAAAATTGGCTAAGTCTCAGACTAAGATAGTGCATTTTCAATGTAACAGGAGAATAATTGTGTGGTTTGTATTGTTCTTCTTTTTATTATCCTATCATATGGTTTTGAAGTAATAATGGTATGTATTGGAGGATTCCATATCCAAATTTTTAGGTTTTATGTCCTATGCAGTAGAAGATATTGATGACAGAGTATCGGACTAAGTAGTGACAAAGTTAGAGTTGGAGAGTTCATGTTGAAAATATTTGTATTCCACCAAAGATGATCTATAAGAGCTAAAGATTAGCTCAATACCTAAGACCACCTGCGAAAAAAATGAAAACCTTCTACAAGAGAGTATGCAAGAATATGAGCTTGCTTGATGTTAAGACCTATCAAAATGATGAGATATGAAGTATGATAAAGTATGATAGAAATGAGTACAAGAAGCTTCCTTGTATAGGAAATTTTGAGACGTAGTATGTAACATGATGTTGACATGTGTCATAATCTTATGACATGTGACAACTAACTAACTACCTAGTAGAATGTGAAGTCTAGATAAGACTTCTAGAAGGAATCTTATTTCTGAAACATGTGACAAAGGGTCAAGGCCCCATTATAACTTATCACCTAGTGAATGCAACCTAGGAACATAACCTAAGTAAACTTATGTAAGTGTAATTAGATAATTAATTACACCAACACCCCTCCCATAAGTGCAACTTAGGGAGAATATTATTATGCAAATGATGCAAATGAAGATGCAATGATGCAATGATGGGTCTCAGCTACATGGCCATTTTAGGTACCCATGTAAAAATGATAATGCAGTCTCTTACAAATGGAGCAAAGGATAAAAACCAGTGGGAAGAAAACTCCTCTCCAAAAAGAGATGAAATGCAAATAAAAGAAAATCATGTGAGGAAGGATGCAGGACTCTATGATACCCCCCAAGTACACCATATGTCGCATATATACATTACAATAAATAGCCCCACCCCATAGGATGGAAGGAGAGAGAGACTATGTAGCCCCCCCAAAATGTGTAATCACCTACAAAAATGGTAAGTGTTTGAAGACAAAACATGATCCAATGTCAACAAACAACTTGTCTCCCTTTTGGAAGAAACAAAACCATGTACAAATGTAGGTATGCTTCCCATTCCAAATAGGATTTGAAGGAAGGATAAATAAGGATGATGATGGTGTCTCTGAAAGCTGCTCATGTGTTTTTCCACTGAAGATGAAGATGCCACAATCAAATCAGGTACATTCCCAATCAATGAAGAAGGTGACAAATCAGGACTATGTGGAAACTGATGTTGAACAATATCCAAAGACCATGATGGTTTGACAACACTTGTGCAATGGTTTTCATCAAATAGGAGAGTTAACCCCTCAAATGTGTCCTCCAAATCTTAAATGTGAGATTCCACAAACAAGGATGAAATGTTTGATAGATAGGAATCCCAATCAGGAAGATAATTATTTGAGATACTGGTTGTAATGAATCATTTGGCATACTCAATGAATCATCACCAACATATGATGAATGGTCTTGTTGAATAGGAATGATGGAAGCCTCAATCAATGACTCTACACAAGGAATCACTGAAGGTGAAGGTACATCAACTTTCTTTGATGGAGAACCCTATTCATCCTCATCTGAAGATTCAAAGTAGTCCAAGTATTCAAACTCTTGCATAGTATCTGCATCATAGGGTATCCTACCTGAAAAATGAAGAGGCACAAGACAATTTGAAATAGGATCAACTGGGAATGGATAAGTATTAGGATCTCCATGTATCTCCCAAATTTTAGTCCAAAGAGTATGAGGACACTCAAAATGATCAATAGATTTCAAAGTGGCAACATCAATATTCATTGCAATAACTCCTAAGACATGATCCTATTTGTAATTCCATGCAAATTTCTTACTATCAATACCAAGAGGGGGAACAATATTATACAAATGTGGCAACAAATGAAGCCATATGAGATGTTTAATGATACCATTTCTCCATTTTATATAGTTTTCCCTTTTCAACATAATCAAAGCAGGATGAAGTAAAAACCCCATAATGAACTATGATATATCTCCAAGATTACAAAGACAATAACCTTCAAGATGAATTATAAAATCCCAAATATGATATATATTGTAAATGAAGTCTTCCCAAACTAATAGAACCTCTCCAAGATTCAGGATGTCCAAGTAATCAGTCACAATGCCAAATATGCAAAATACTGAATAAATAATACTTGGGGTTGAATCTGAAAAAGATGCATGGGCACAATGAAAGAGCTCCAAAATACCTTCCAAACGCAACTTGAATCACCAAAATTAGAGAAACTAACAGAAATTTATGAGCTCAAAGGTCAAAATGGGAGATTTCACTTCAAATGGCTATAATTTGTACCTACAACCAAATCTAGTAAAATGGCTTGCACCACTACAAAGTACGTGGAACCAACTTTCCATCAATATATCATTTGTATAAACTCAATATCATGGCAAAAAGTTATCAAAAAATGGGAAAAAATAGTTTTATGACAAATCAGGCACTAGGAAGGCTAAATAGGCATAAAGATTGAAGACTAATCTGACAAAAAAATTCTAGCCCCTATGGGCTAGCTCCTGATCCTCCATATGACCTCGTCCAAATGAGGGACAAAAAGTTTTAAAAGGGGGTAGAGAAAATTCGTGCCACCTAAAGGTGGTGGTGCCACCCCCTAGCAAGCTCCACCAATTTGAAGCGCTCGGCGCTTAGAGAATGGGACCAACAAAGAAATCAGTCAGCATAGAATAAAATTTAACCCGTACAATGTTAAAATGTTCACCAAAACTTAGGAGCCAACAATCAAAGAACTGTGAGCAGTCGGATGCTATGAAGGTCGATCAATTCTAAAGGATCGATAGTGGATATGAACGGTGATTGGCCAAAAAGGAAAATGGGATGACCAAACTGTAGATGGGGTGACAAAATGAATATGGCCTACAAAATACTTTGGTTGGTGAACCTAAATGCCTCTTGCCACAAACTACTTTGGCCGGTGAACTTAAATACGGGTAAGAGTTGGCTGGACGGTGGAGATTGGAGGGAGGTCGGTGATGAGAGAACCCGGTGGGAGTACTATGTGGGCAATGTGAATTCAATGGCTAAGAAAAGGTACAAGCTAACAACCTTTGGCATATGTGGGCCAACAAGGCCCTATACAGACTTTGGTCGTAGAACAATATCTATAGAATAATTAATTCAAATGCCAACTTTTTAATAAAAGCCCCCAACAATTATAAATAATTTTTCCCGATACAATTTTTTATAATATCCCGTTGAAAAATAAAAAGCTGCAAAACATATAAAATATTTATAATTTTTATTCTGTGAAATAAAATTGAATATTGTACCTATACCTAGGTAGGCCATATAGCCGCCCAAGTAAAAAAAAATTCCTCACGAACAGCTGAAGCTGAATATGGGCATATTTTATGTCAATCTTCGTCTCTCAGGGTCTCTAGGAATGATGGTGAGGTCTGATCGGGCTCAAAGTGCACTAGAAGCCCTGCAACCTCCAAATTTTTATTTTCTTCAAACCCTCATAACTTTGGCCAAATATGTCAAATTTTGGCGAACCAAAAGTCAATCTGACTTTCTCAATAGCCCTAGACTCGGATATGAGCTTATATATCCTCCAACATGCACCAAAATTGGCCTTCCATGAAACCCTTGATATAGAGACAACCTCAAAAAATCACCAAGATCTTACAACCATAGCTCAATCCTCATATTTGAGAAGGGTCTTGTAGGAAAGGCTTTGATACCATGTAAGAGCTGAAGATTAGCTCAATACCCAAGACCACTTGCAAAATCAATGAAAACCTTCTACAAGAGAGTATGCAAGAATATGAGCTTCTTTGATATTAAGACCTATCAAAATGATGAGGTATCAAGTATGATAAAGTATGATACAAATGAGTACAAGAACCTTCCTTATATAGGCAAGGTTGAGATGTAGGATGTAACATGATCTTGACATGTGTCATAATCTTATGACATGTGACAACTAACTAACTACCTAGTAGAATGTGAAGTCTAGATAAGACTTCTAGAAGGAATCTTATTTCCTAAACATGTGACTATGGGTCAAGGCCCCATTATAACCTATCACCTAGTGAATGCAACCTAGGAGCATAACCTAAGTAAACTTATGTAAGTGTAATTAGATAATTAATTATACCAACATGATCATTGTTCTTTGTAGACCTTATGAAGTTCTTGGAGATGTTATATGTGTGTGCATTCTAAGTTTCAGGTGGTTTGGTGGTCTGCATGTCAAGTTTTGGATGAACAGTTGGTTCATTCAGTTGTTGATTTATCAGTTTGTTTGTGTGGGGCCAACATAAGTGTTCTAGGGTCATTCAGGATTAAATTGTGTATGGAGAAGGCTCATGGGAGTATTTATAGGTCATTCCAAACTATTTTGGTGAATAACACACTTTGGTTACTTTTGCAAGGTATGTGTGTCAGAGTTTTAGGCTGACAGATTTTGGGGTCACATGTTTCATCCATTTAGGCCAACCTAGTTGATGATATGTATAGAGAAGGAAAATTTAGTGTATGTATGTAGATGGTAATGTGTGTGTTGTAGCGTAAAGTAATCTTGTGCATGTGCATAAAAGTGGCAGTGAAGGACGAAGTGTGTAAAGTCAGTTTTTTTATAAAAACAAGGATTTGTGTCTTCAACATATAGAAAATGCATTGTAAATAGTTCAACTCTAGTTGTGAGCCATTTTTTTATGTCCATTTATAATTTATGAAGAAGTGATCTTCCTTGGGTAGTGATCCATCCTATTTTTTGGACAATGAGTCCTTAAGTTGTGATTTATTGTAACAAATTATGATATATTGTGAGTTAATCCTCACCATGGATTTTCCCTTTCAAGGGTTTTTGCACATAAAATTTGGTGTTCTTTTGTCGATCATTGTGGTGCATGCTTTACTTGTTCCTTTCTATTTCTGTAAATTTAATGTGATACTTTGTAATGCACTTTTAAGTTATTGAATTTCAGGGAATACTCATTAACCCCCTCTTAGTATTTCAAGTGTTCAACAATTGGTATCAAATCAAGGTTCCTTCAATTTTCCTAACAGTTGAGGCAGATCTTGGAAATTGAACACATGGAAACTAGGAAGTATCCTATCCATCTAGAAGAACTTAAATGATGGAAGGATTCACTAAAGTGTACTATGAAGTTGATATGGAAGGAGAACTCAAATCTTCTCTTGATGACCTGGATAAAGCATAATGTGAGAATAGAGATGTAAAATAAAATCTTAAGGAAGTTGATGAGTGTATCAAGAAGTTGAGGAATCAATTCAAGAAATTTAATGATCAACTCAAAGAAACAAATGAGCAAATCCAACAACCAAATGAGACAATCACTAAGTTGAAAGTGTAGGTTGAAGAAGGAAAAAGAGTTGAACAATGCTTGCATGCTAATTGAAAAACAAGTTTGCAGAATTTGCAAAGCTTGTAGAAGATTTTATGTCTCTGAGGAAAGATCTGGAAAAAGAAAAGAGTCAAGAAGAAAAATTCAAGAAGAGATCCACCTTGCTTGATGATATGCTTTCTAGTCAAAAATCTCATAAGGACAAAGAACGGTTAGGGTTTGAAAAAGGAGAAATCTCAAAGGAAAATCATACCCCAAATAATGTTGAGAAGAATGTTTTCAATAGGTTTGCACCCTGCTGAATGTAATACTTAGCAATCTACTGAAACATGGAAACCTCCTTCAGATGTTGGTGATCTGAGTGAAGGAGGAATCTCCAGAGTGAGCTGGTTCTTCGAATGATAAATCCTGTTTTAAAACTTCAGGTGGAAAAGGGGATAAAAGATGAATCTGAAAACAAATCTGAGTCTAACTGATAACTTCAAAACCTGATAATGATCTAATGATGATTATGATCTCTTCCTCACAAACAGCTTTCAGAAAAACATAATATATCACAACCTCTCATGAACAATTGATACATAAATAATTTGCATGAAGACCTGACTTGAAGCACAACATGCAACCTGTATTCTGAACTTTCTACATTAAGAATTACAGTTTAAGGACAAAAGAAGGACTCTGTAAACAGAAATCACAAGATGAAATCAAACTAAAACTGCAAGCAAACATAGAAATGAGAAGTAGGAATGTTGTCTTTATTCAATCTGAAGGAGGATGCCACAATCTGAAAACTGAGTACAAAAATGGGTTCACAGCTCAAAAATGTGTATGAGCTGGAACTCTCATCTGAACTAAGAGAGGAGAGATAAAATACTAAGTCTTTCAAAACATAACTCTCAAGAAATCCTAATCCGAGCTTAGAAAAAAGCTCAAAGAAAAAGGCTTCAAACTACCTCAAAAAATTGCCCAAAAGTAGAAAAAGAATACTGCTTTTATGATCACACTGTCAAGCCTCTAAAAATAGGCTGAATATGCTTTAAAAGCTCAAAAAACACCTTATCTCTCCAAGATAGGTCTCAAATCTGACCAAGAGGAAAAGCAACAAAAATCTACTAAAAATAGCAAGAAATCAAAAAACAATTTATAACAGATTGTTTATGATTTTGTTTACAGGATTGCAAATTTGCAAAATTTGTCTATTTTTTGCAATTAAAGATTAAAATCTTTTGCAAAAAGAAAAGCTCCTTATCTCTTCATTACAATAATTTTGATTTTTCTCCAAAATCATAAAAATATAACACATCATTATCTTCTCTCATAACTTCAAATCTCATTGATTTCTCTAAAATCAACTAAAAAATAAAAACCCTAAAAAAGGTAATTGACCCTAAACAATCAGATCCTAGGTCATATGATATTCACCACTACACCCTTAATTGATTTTCTCTTAAATCACCAACACAAGATCAAATACCCATATTTCACTAAGGCAAATAATAAGTCCTAAGACTTAAAACATCGACCTAGCACATGAATTTTCGGCCTCCCCACATATACATTTAGACTTAGATTTTCATAAATCATAATGCAAAGGTAAAGTCATGCAAAATTCTCCATGAGTTATGACCGAACCTTCCAGATAAACATAAGGTCGAAATAGGGTTTCAACAAAACATAGTCAAACCCTAATCATCACTCCATTTTGCACTCTCCAGCTTGAAGGAAAAGAGCTTTGTTCCTTGTATTCCGCCGCCATGATTGAGTTGAACTTGAGCTCTTGTACCTTGGGAATCTTCACCATGCTCTTCAGATAATGGAATCTTCAATGGGTAAGCTTTGTTTACAGTATCGAAGCTTTTTCACTTCATTTGGAAAAAGAGAAAGGCCATTAAGGCTGTGGACTGTCATACTTATCTTCTAACTCATTCCTATGCTTTGATTTTCCTTGGTCGACATGAACTCGAGCTCGGCTTCTGTCAGTCCACTCCATGAGAGCTCGCCTTGTGCTATTGGTTTTTACCTACTGTCACAAGGGTAAGTTGTTCGCTCATAACTTCACAGCTTCTATGGCTTCATATTTTATTCTTTATGGCTTGAGGCCATGGCTACCACCATTTCTGATGTCTCTACTTGCATTTTCTTTGTGTTTCCTATGTTTACATCAATCATTGTTGTGTACCATCCTCACCATGAGAGCTCAACTGTTCTAACGGGCTCGAGATCTTGGCTTCTGGACTCTCTCTAGAACTCCTAGCCATGGCTAGCATGCTCCTTCAGAGATATAAACTGGTAACTACCATTCATATAGATGCTTCACTCTTCAGTGACTAAAAGAAATTCTCCTTACCCATTAGTTTCTAGCCATGTTCAGGCCGCACCAGATGTATACTATAGAAAACATTATATGAAGCTTTGGGCTTGACCCAGGACACAAAATTTATCTTTATGCCTATTTGATAGCATTTTTGCATATGGGTATCATAAAAAATAGAATAAGACTATGTTTTCTTCATTCTGAAACCCGATTCACTACAGGAAACTCAAACTTTTAATGTCTTCTTGCTGTCTCATACAAAACTTCATGTGGGTATCGGTGTTATTGCTTTTCCTGCATTTTGAAAATGAACCCAAATATGGGTATCATATATTCACTTTGCATTTAATTTATAACTCGGCCCATAATAGCTGATGATACTCTTTGATATTTTGTGACTGTATTTCAAACTCCACCGTAGGCTTCTTTAATATGAAGAAAACTGCTCATTGAAAATTGTCTCAAAGTATCTTTTATTTCTGCTATTCTGAAAACACACTCATATGAGTAGATTAAAAAGCTAAAAAAAATTGATTCTCATGGTATTCTACCCTTCCCAACTTTCTTTATGGGCATGTTGTATAAATTATGATCTTTAACAAGACCTCCTCTTAGATATTGGATGATCACTTATACTCTCCATTCCATAAGGTTGTTTGTAGTATTAAAAGACTGCAACTGTATAAAATCTGAGCCTCTTTAAACCATTCAAAATCTTACATTTCACCTTTTGATAGAACTGAAAGCTTAACTAAGACATTCCCATATCTACACTTCCAGTATGACTTCTTTATGGATGAAATACACCAGAATATACTAATGATGAACATCGGCCATAAGTCTTTAGAAGGCTGGAATTGTATATGCTAACTGTATCACCTAAACATTGACTTCATGCTGCTTTTTTCCACATAGAAAATCCCTCTTCTGAATTTCTCAATTTTTACCATACAGCAACATTGCTATTGCTTTCTATTCTTAGACTTTGTAGAGATTTTAACTCAAAACATTGTAGCACTGTACACATCTACATTCAAAAGATTCCTCCTGTGACTTCTATTTATTTTGGGCATCATTGACATGCCATGTTTGAAATCTCATGCTTTCATAACTTGCTCTTTCTAGAAATGAAGCTTATGTATCTGAATCATTGTTGAATCTGGAACAATCATTTGCTTGATACTTGTAACTCCTTGGAGATATAATAGAACAATCTCCACCATACAAACTTGCTTGAGATATCAAAGGTTAGTAATCCCAATAATTGTGTAAAGTCTGGGCTTCTTTAAGCATTCAAATTTCTTATTTTCAGCCTGACTTTGTGTTTGTCTCATCATGGAGAAAATGAACCACCGACTTGTGGGATTCTGGCAACACATCCCTTGTTTAAATTACAGCCATATGAGTTTATACCGTTTCCTCTTGACACAAAATCTATCTTTGATTGAAATTGCAAATTACCTATTTAATGCATCACCTGCTCATTTATGTGTTAAAACTCTTGTTGAAGTTGTGCACACTTGTGTGTACGATACCTTTAAACCATTCCAGTGTTTGTCTGTTGTGAAAAGAAGAACCTCTTAATGTATATTGTTTCCATGCTCGTTCACTGTACGCACAGTAGTGTCCTTTTGACTTTCCTTAACCACAACACATCAACTTTTTCCTTCTACTCTTGGACTTCGTAGAGATTTAGATTGAACCTTGCAACACCACGAACCACCTCTATTCACCAGTTCCTATGCATACTTAAAGCCTCAGAAGCATCATTCTGGAATGAAACTGTTATCATTTCTTTGTCATTCTGGGACAAACATCTCTTACCTTGCAATTCTTAAAGCTATATTTACTTATCGGTCAACTAGAATTAGTTATCATTTGTCATTTGAATGCACTATCCACCTTTTGTACTCTTGAGCAACATGGTACTCTTCATGCATTTTTATGTTCCACTTATCAAACTACTTTCAAAATCTGCTCTCTTTCATGATGAAAATCAAAACAAAACTCTTCATTAAGGTATAATGTATGCATGTTCACTATCCTTGACTGTGAAAAGAATGAATTAATGAACTGAAACCTGCATGACATATATGATTACGATCAACAAGATAACACAAAACATGAACTTTGTAGCAATATCTGATGTAAATGTACTCAGCTGAATTCATTTAGTGAACTAAACTCATTGTTCACCTGTAGCCTTCAGAAAGTATAACCTAATCGTTATGAATGCACAATTGGTTTAGTTACTCGATGGATAACTCTATTTTTACTTCTTCAGTTGTATTTCATTTCACTTGATGAACATGATGATGTATTTGTAAATCAGCCCATTAATGAATAGGGCATCATGTCGGGCTCTACCCTTATGGGAGCCCATTTTTTCTCCACATGCTTGGTCTTCAAATAATGATCATCTTCGTGATTTCACCTATACCTGCACAAGGAAGCAAACAATGTTAGCATAAAAAAAATAGAATATGATGATCGTGATATTGTTATTTCTCCTTCAGCTTATTTCTTCCACACTTGATTGATTGTTTCAATGCATGACTAATAGTAGGTTGTACTATTATGGGTGCCTCATATAGGTTTCTTCATAATCAAAGCCACTAACACCCCCTCTTTTCTCTTATAGGTTGACGGAGCTCAAGAAGACAAGGGTGCACCATTCAGCATCAAACGTCGATAATCAGGAAATGATGATTATGTCGTCACTTATATGTTTTATTTTATGCATCTTCAGTAGTGTAATGTTCTATTAGTGATGTATTGTAACAGTCACATCCATGGCTTGTGTGGATCTTTGATTTCAATTATTTCTTTTCATTTGAAAAGAAAATGAATTTAAATGCATTGTTGTAATATCTGATTCTTGAAATCAAAAGAAGCCTTGTAAATATGAGTTTTTCATGAAATAAAAGAAAGCATCTGAAATGCTATTTTGCTTACATGCTCAATTCTGTATTTCTTTTAATTTTGCAATATTTGGATGGCATTTTGAAACTCCGTCTCCTTTTAAAATGCATAGCAGTCACTTGATAAATAATGATAACAATGTGAAACAGCATTTGAACTTAAACTACAATTCCACCTCATAATGTAATAACGTTTAGCCAGCTCCACCAATCGAGTTGTGGCGAACAATTGGTAACAAAGAACAATATTGAATGAATTGAGACTGGAGATAAAAAGAGCAATATCAAACATGTCCAGAAGAAAAAAAAATATTTCAAGAGACCTCCTCTCAAATAACTAGCTACACAAAGGTACCCATATTTTAATGGTCATTGTTATTCTTGCTCTAAAATTTGGGCATAGAGTTGTAGAATGTAAAAGCAGGATGAATCAGATTTTTCAATCATTTTTCAGTCAATACTATGCATGCGATAGATTTGGTTATAGGGCTAGTGAATGCAAAATGCAAATGATGAATTGTTACAATAATGGCATGGTGTTTCATGTTTATAATTACTCATGCAATTGGTTTGGGAATAAGGCTTCTAAATGAAAATCTAAAATGGAAAGAAATAAATTTTCTCTGCAAAAAGGTGTCATGCTATAAATTTAGTAAACCAAGACACGGCTAATTTTTTTAGAGGAAATAATGTGAAACCCTCAATTCCACAAAAAAAAATTGATCTAGTTGAAGAAAAGAAGATAAACAAGATTTGGAATAAAAAAGAAGAGAATGATGTAAAGAGTGAATTTGTGCCAAATTTTAGTGCAGATGTTTCCTCTAAAAACTAGATAGGAAGTAGTTGTAGAAGATTCAAATATGAAATCCTTTTCCTTGGAGAATATTGTTTCCTCATTATCTCATGAGGAAAAAGTTAGGTTGTCTCAATTACAAGTCCAAGAATTTAGAATAAAGCAAAGAGTAAATATTATTATGGGAAAGGATAAGGATAATATAGAGAAGTTAAGGGAAGAAACCATAAAATCAACTAAAAAGCTTCTTAAAGAATTGGGAGCCTCTCTGGGTGATGAAGATGAAATGCAACAAGATACATACCTCTTGAAAACAAATGAGCTATACAAAGAGCAACATGAGCATGAGCATGAGTAAGAAGAAATGTTGACAAATAACATCCCTTTGGATGGGCAGACAACTATAGAGAAAAGCAAAGAAGATGAACAAGAAGTCTTAAAGAAAACTAAAGCTCAAAATGAATAAACTATATCTCCTCCAAAAGTTGAAAAGAATGCAGAAAAGTGTTCTAACAATGGAGAGAAGGAGGAGGATGATAATCATATAGAAGAAAGTACAAAAATAGGATATGTATCCTCCGCACCCTCCAAAGATTCATTCAAAGATATTATGGATATGCAAATGCAGTTTCAACCAGTGGTGTTTGCACAACTATTGCAAATTCCTATGAAACAAGGTCAAGTGGACTTTCATAGGTCAAGTGGACATGGAAAAAATCTCTCCCTTCCATACATTGCAACTTGGTGATGTTTTCCATGCCTCCACAAGAAAGTAGATACTACAAACTCACCATAAAGGTACAAATTTAGCTAATGAGGTTGTCATGGTTTTGCAAGAAAGTATTCTTGGAGTATCCATTAATACTTCTTTGAAAAGTGTACAATAGTTGAAGTTACTACTAGATTATTTTAAGGAGTACTCTATAGGTCTTGAAGAGAAGACAGAGAAGGAAGTATCAAATATATTGAATGATAAGAGGCTAATTGATACCTCAGATAAATGTGCTATTGTACATAAAAGGTTACAAGGAAACTTGGAAGATCTTCAAAATTGTTTGGAGGAAGCCAAACTATCATTCCAATTTTGTTTGAAGTGGCCATTTTCTACAAAAACTATAAAGGATTAGATGCACTCAATTGAGTCCCAAATTGCTCAGGCCTAAGGTGTATATGATCCAGTGAATGATGAAGATGGAGCAACTAGGGTGATTATTAAAAATATACACACTCAATTCTTTTTACTATAGGAACAAAAAGAGAAAATCATAAAGTATTGCAATTAGCTTTGAGATATGGTAATTCTAAGGCTTACATCTTTAACTGAAGCTTTGGAAAATGTAGAAAAAGTTGTGTGAAAGACAACAGTGCCTAGCTCTCTAAAAGAAGGAGAAGACATCTATGTATAGTTTGAAAACTAGAGCTACATGCTTGCTTTCACCAAGAAGGATTGGGAGGTCACTAGAAGGATTGGGAGGCACACCTTGCAAAAGTAAAAACAACATCATCCAACTGAGGTGTATATTTTTTTGAATTGTATAGACAATTTTGATCTCAATGTACATTTAAGAAGTTAGTAGATGGTGTTGCAGTAAAATTTTGTCTTTTTGGTGATGGATAACATAGTTAGGGGGATATATTCGCATGTAGATATTGTTAAACAGGCACAGAACAACTAAGAAGGGGGGTGAATTAGTTGTCACACAAATTCAAACTTAGAACTTTACCACTTATCAAATCTTCAACCACACTATTCTGTTATTAAATATGAGCATTAAACACAGATAACAGAAATTAAATCAACACAATGAACACCATATTTTTACGTGAAAACCCAATAAGGGAAAAACCATGGTGAGGGTTAACTCACACTATATAGTATTTTAAAAAGAGGCTCATTGCCAAAAGAAGGACTCACTGTCCAAGTACAAAGGATCACTACCTACAAAAAGGACTCACTGTCTAACAAGAGGCTCACTACCTACAAAAAAATTATAAAAAATAGAGTAAATCTTTATAGCCCAAAAATGAATTGGAAAGATGCACCTAACATGTGTTGATACAATTTTGGTGATGCTCAGTATTCATACTTTTCACCCTTCACTCTTCGCTTACTAACTATTGCCTTTTTTACCACACCTTCACATTCATTATCTCTTCACTATTTCCTCTATCACTTTCCTATAGACTTGCTGCATATACTCGCACACACCCATTCACACTTACTCACTCATTCACTCATACTTTCAAATTGTTTGCCATGTACTTATATATATACCTAGTCTCCATCGCAGGCACTAATTATGTCGACTCCACAAAGTATTTTCAAAATGTTTTAACCATTATTATGTTGGATCCAATAGTTCAAAAAATATTTCTAAACACACAAAGCAATCTATAGCACATTTCATCATGTCGGCTTGGACTAAGAAATAGGTCACACATAAGCTTTCACATCAAATCAAAATTAACTTACCAAGTCGGCCAAGAATATTCTTCAACGCAACAAGGCAACACTCAATTTGTTGGTTGATACTATGTTGTATGAGCACCAAAGGATGAAATAACTTGATCATGCATTCCTTTAACATCCATCAGTAGTTTCCAAAAACTGCAACTAGATATTATCATCCGCAGAGAGGTGCAGACTAGAATACTAGAAAGGCAACCAAAATACCAAACCAACCACTAGAGAGGATAAGCACCAGTATAAGAGTACCATACCCAACTACTAGCATACTACCAACATGGTGACATCAATGAAAACAAATAGATAACTTTACTCATTTTTCCAACAATCTCCCCCTTTGTCATTGATGGCAACATGTAAACAAAATTTTCAACTCCAATCTCTCCAATCTCTCCCCCTTTGACATCAATGGAAAAGGGTACCAAAAATGAGTGCAAACATGGTGACATCAAAATTTCAAGAATATTTCCAAAAACTTTAAAAACTTTCAACAGTCCAAATCATTTAAGCAAGTCGAAATTAAGTGAAGATGACACTCTTGACCTGAAACACCTTATACCTTTCTTTGAGAACTGGATACAACTTCTTCCATTTAAAAACAACAAACTCCAATTTCATGCATGTAATTTCCAACAATCCCAATAGAGTAAAAGAGGGTGACCAATCTACATCAAAAAATTATTTCTCAATATCTTCAGCATCAACAAGAATTCCAAAAAGATGCTCTAACTAGACTTCAACAATTTCTTTAAGAAGCTAGAAGATCTTTGTGACATCATCTCTTTGTCTTTGTGTAATGATCAATTCAGCCTGAAGTTCACCAACTCTTATCCTTTGTTTCCCTTCATTATCTTCAAATATGTCAAAGTTATTTCCAATCTCATTCACCTTGGCTTCAATCGCTTTAATTCTGCTTTTGAAGTTGTCTATAGCAGCAAGCCACCGAAGACAATACTTGTTAACATCTAAAATTTCTTTAACACATTTCTTTGTTTCCACAATTAATCCAAACAATCTCTGCATAGCCTTCTTACATCTTCTTTCAACCAAGATTCCCATCTTATGTCCTTTTGGACCTTCAAGCAACATCCTTCAACAATCTCAATTAGATTCTCTAGTAAGAAATTAGAAACAGTGGATACTTCAATACCTTTCTAAAGTAGATAATCTACTAGCGCATCATCAATTTTCAGTCTGTCAATAGGTGAGGCAGCATCTCATAATTCACCAATCTTCTCCATTTTTCCTTCGACTATCATAGACTGGATATCATCAGGATCAAGGGATTCAGTACCAGTCAGTGATTCTTTCTCCTTCTCATCTAAAATATCAGTGATGTCTTCAGACATTTCCTTTCTCTTTTTTGATTTTGGAGGGGAATCACTGATAATAACTTCCAATTCTCTTTTCCTAGATGAAGAGCCTACTTTGAATCAACTTACTCCAAATATACTGGAGCAAGGGTTTGCTCGCAAGGATGAGAAATATGATCTGCACATATTTTCATTATCTTCCAAAGACTCTAGATGTTTGTAAATTTGTTTTCCAATAGGGATACCAGATTCCCACACCACATTATCTTTTTTGGGTAGATAATTTAGAAAGTAAAACACTAGGCATACCAGCAAGGAGCCAAAATGAAATAGATAATTCTCAACCAATGACATTCGAATATTTTCAAGAAAATTCTCAAGTAACAAGCTACATAAATCAAATTGTATATTCTCATTAACCATCATGTGGGCAATGTGTATGGCAATAGCCGAAGTTGAACTTTCATGATTTCTAAAATAAATTTTGTATGATAAACCATATGCAACATACATAATGGCTAAGTCAGCAAGTGTATCAATCAATAATGCTCTCTAATCTCTGCCAATTCTAGTCAGCTCCACCACATCTTTATATTTCACAGTTTTCTTTCCAAGAAGTTCTCCAACACTACATAATCCAATGATCATTTTAATTGCTTCCTTGAGATCAAGTAGGGTTTGTCCAAAACAATGCTTCCATCCTTAAGACATTTCAATAAGAACAGGATAACTTCCTTATCTAAAACCCATGGAAATTCACTCCACAAATCCATTCCTAGGGTTTTTATATTATGTAATTCGACTTCACTCAACCCTAGTTCAATTTCCTTCATTTTCCTATGATTGTATTCTTCTACTGCAACCCTTTTTAGCTTCAGAGAGATAACACCACATGAGCCACTATCCATTGCTTAGCTTTCTTGAAATTCAGCGATACTTCTTCAATTTTCTTCTTTCCTTATACAAACAGAGAGAGGGTTTCCAGATTACCTAAATCAATCTTCAAATTTCCTTCAGAAACACTTTGAGCACGCCTCAAGAAATCTTCAGAGCACTTTTTGACAATTTCAGATGTACAATTAACAAAAAATCATCACAAATTTCTAAGTTTATCCACTGTCAAGTTTTCCCTAAGTGCATTAAATGCGGCAAACACAAAAAGCTACTAAACACACACTTCACTTAGCACAGGAAACCTTCAAATGGTCCGCAAATCCTCATACCAACATATTTTTCTCTGGTTCTTCTTCCAAAACCTCTAAACAAGCATTCTTCACATTTTGACCACATGACAGCCTCTGACACACCATTCTTCCAGGGGTTTTTTATGATCTTCTGATAATGCTCCCCCTAAGACCATGCTAGGTCTAAATTTCAAATAAGTCATTTGCACTGGATGAGGGTACAAACATATCAGGAGTCTTAAATTTCTCTTCTTCTTCTTCTATCTTCTTCCAAGTCTTCTCCATCTCTTGCTTCATCTCTTCTTTATCAATCTTCTTTACCGGCTCACTCTTCTCTTTTGAAGCATATTTCTTTCCTTTCTTATTCTTGCAAACTTTAGATACATGTCTAGGTTTATTGTAGTTATAACATAACACACCTTTTTTATTACACTATCCTCCATTATTCCTCAATCTACACTAATTTGCTTTGTGTCTAAATTTATTGTAGCCATAGCAATAGCCATTAAAGAATTGATTCCTTCTACCTTCATTAAACCTATTTCTCATTACCTGACTGATCACACTTACCTAATATCTATATTTTGTAGCCTTATGTCTAAACTTCCCACATTCAAAACATTTTCGGGAAAGAGAGCTAGAAAACTGGTTTATCCTACTTATGCAATTAGTTGTTCTATGACCATATTTGTTACAAGAAAAGAAAACACCATCAAAAGAGGGGTACCTTTGTGCATTAGGTTGTTTCACAGGAATTCGTCTTGCAAAATTCCTTCTTTGCTTCCTCTTACCTTGATTCTTCTTCACATCTTTAAAACATTCACCGATATCAACTCTTAAGCCACCTTTGTCTTTACATGGTTTTTGTCCTACAAGCAATTCTTCAAGTTTACTGGAGTTGGATCTGAAATTATTTTCACAAAGTTAGCCTTCTCTAATTCCACTCTCAGATTTATTATCTCCTACTCGAGTCTGGAACATTCTTCAAACTTTTTTTGCACCATTGTATTCAGACATTCTTCAATCCTCTTATTTTCTTCTACTGTCACTTTCAGTCCAATTATTTCTTGTTTCAGCTGCTCACTTACTTCTATGTGTCTTTCCTTAAATTTCTTCAATTGTTCCTTCAATTTTTGAACACATTCATTTGCTTCATCAAGATTGTCTTTCAAATCTTTGTTTTCTCTTTCCACTTTATCAAGACCTTCAAGAGCAGTCTAGAGTTCTCCTTTGTCATTCATTATCTCCATCTTCAGGATCTCCCTCAAGCTGTTAGACTTTACCGGAGGAACCAAGTGCTCTAATACCAATTTTTAAATAGGAACAGGACAACTAAGAGGGGGGGTGAATCAGTTGTCACACAAATTCAAACTTAAAACTTTTATCACTTATCAAATCTTCAACCACACTATTTTGTTATTAAATATGAGCATGAAACATAGATAACAGAAAGTAAATCAACACAATGAACACCATATTTTTACGTGGAAAGCCCAATAAGGGAAAAACCATGGTGAGGGTTAACTCACACTATATAGTATTTTAAAAAGAGGCTCACTGCCAAAAGGACTCACTATCCAAGTACAAAGGCTCACTACCTACAAAAAGGACTCACTGTCCAAGTACAAAGGCTCACTACCTACAAAAAGGAATCACTGTCCAACAAGAGGCACACTACCTACAAAAAAATTATACAAAACAGAGTAAGGCTTTACAGCCCAAAAATGAACTGGAAAGATGCACCTAACATGTGTTGATACAGTTCTGGTGATGCTCAGTATTCAGACTTTACACCCTTCACTCTTCGCTTACTAACTGTTGGCTTTCTAATCACACCTTCACATTCATTATCTCTTCACTATTTACTCTATAGCTTTCCTAAAAACTCACTGCATATACTCACACACACCCATTCCCACTTACTCATTCACTCATACTTCCAAACTTTTCGCCATATATATATATATACCCGATCTCCATCGCAAGCACTAATTAGGTCAGCTTCCACAAAGTATTTTCAAAATGTTTTAATCATTATTATGTTGGCTCCAATAGTTCACAAAATATTTCCAAACACACAAAACAATCTTTAGCACATTTCATCATGTCAACTCGGACCAAGAAATAGGTCACACATAAGCTTTCACATCAAATCAAAATTAACTTAACAAGTTGGCCAGGAATATTCTTCAACGCAACAAGGCAACACTCAATTTGTTGATTGCTACTACATTGTATGAGCACCAGAGCATGAAATAACCTGATCATGCACACCTTTAACATCCATCGGTAGTTTCTCAAAACTACAACAAGAGATTATCATCCGCGAAGAAGTGTAGACTAGAATACCAGAAAGGCAACCAAAATACCAGACCAGCCATTGGAGAGGATAAGCATCGATATAAGAGATCGGACCCAACTACTAGCATACTACCAACATGGTGACATCAATGAAAACAAATATAGATAACTTTAATCATTTTTCCAACAAATATATCAATAAGGGAATGTATTGTAGATTTACTACCCTTTACCCTTGATGTCAAAGGGGGAGTGTGCAAAGAACTGTATTGCCATCAATGAAAAAGGAGGAGATTGTTGGGAACATGATCGTGATGTTGTATGGTGTTTTCATTGATTTCAAACCATCATAGAATTGATGGTGTATTAGTATGTACATAGTCTAGAGAAGACCAAGTGTTTTTTGGGAAAATTGGCTAAGTCCCAGACTAAGATAGTGCATTTTAATGTAACAGGGGAACAATTTTGTGGTCTTCACTCTTCTTCTTTGAATTATATCATCATGTGGTTTTGTGGTATGTATTGGATGAGTCCATATCAAAAAATTTATGGTATTATATCATCTACAGTAGAAGATATTGATGATAGAGTATCAGACTAAGTAGTGATAGAGATACAGTTGTAGAGTTCATGTTGGAATGCTACATTCCACAGCAGATGATCATTGTGCTTTTCATATTTAATAAGTGCATGGAGATGTTAGACATGTGTACATTCTGAGTTCCAAGTGGTTTGGTGGTCTGTGTGTCAAGTTTTGGATGAACAATTGGTTCATCCAGTTGTTGCTTTATCAGTTTGTTTGTGGAGTGTCGACCTAAGGGTTTTGGGGTTGTGCAGGACTAAATTATGTATGGAGGAGAATCATGGGAGTATTTATAGGTCATGTTGACCTATTTTCTTGAAGAACTGCAAGGTATATGTGTTAGATTTTTGGGTTGACAGGTTTTGGGGTCACACATTTCATCCATTTAGGCCGACCTAGTTGTTGATATGAATGTTTGTGGAAGGTATATATGTATAGAGAAGGATAATTCATTGTATGTATGTACAGAGTAATGTGTGTATTGTAGTGTGAAGTAATCTTCTACATGTGCATAAGAGTGACAGTGAAGGATGAAATGTGCAAAGTCAACTATCTAAGCAAAACAAGGAATTGTATCTTCAACATATATAGTAGATGCATTGTAAACAATTCAAACACAGGCAATGAACCATTTTTGTATGTTCATTTTTAATTTAGGAAGAAGTCATATTCCTTGGGTAGTGAGCCCTATAATTTTCTAGATAGTGATTCCTTTAAGTTGTGATCTATTGTAACTGGTTATGATATATTGTGAGTTAATCCTCACCGTGGTTTTTCCCTTTCAAGGGTTTTCCATGTAAAATATGGTGTTCTTTTGTTGATTATTGTGGTTCATGCTTTAAGTTTTTCTTTCCATTTCTTCAAGTTTAATGTGATGCTTTGTAATGCACTTTTAAGTTATTGAATTTTAGGGAATACTAATTCACCCCCCATCTTAGTATTTCAGGTGTTCAACAATTGGTATCAAAGCAAGGTTCCTTCAATTTACCTAACAGTTGAGGTAGATCTTGGAGATTGAACACATGGAAACTAGGAAGTATCCTATCCCTCTGGAAGAACTTTTGATTGGAGGATTCAATGAAGGAGAGTATGAAGTTGATATGGGAGAAGAATTCAAATCTACTCTTGATGACCTACAAGTTTAATGTGATGTTTTGTAATGCAATTTTAAGTTATTGAATTTCAAGGAATATTGATTCAACCCCCTCTCAATAATCTAGGTGTTCAACACATCATAATAGGATCACTTAAATAAACTTTCTTTTACAAATAATAAGACTAATATGGTAGGTTATGATAGGTTCACTAAAATATGGGGAACAAAAGATGAAATATTATTTAGGTTTTAGTATATTTCTTTTTTGATAATTGGTATGTGCAACTAAGTTTATTAAGTAAAAATAAAGTTTAAGTCCAAGTAATTAGATATAATGTGTAAATTATATGCAAAATAAGGCACCTAAATATATATCCAACCAATCAAACCTTGATCAATAATCACTAATAAGACATGATGGATGTTGGGAAATAATTCTAAATGAAAATGAAATAATGAATACAAATATGAATTGGAAACTATGACATTGCTTTGATATAATGTAGAAAAATAAAAAAATGGAGGCATCAAATACACCTAGTTAAAAGTGTGATAGTCATGACAGTTGCTAAAAACTAGATTCTACATATACTAGCCAAATGCAGAAGCATTTTGAGGTAGAAACTAGGCCTCTTGATGCTAAAATAACCTATAGGAAGGTCAAGTCTAGGTGTCGCCTTGTCTAGGTAGCTAGTGAGGAATTGAGACTTTATAGCCACATAAAAAAGAAATAAATAAACTTCCTTTCATATTTAACTTCACTTTGGTGGTTTTTTAAGATATAAGTTACAATGATAAGAAGTTTAATTAAAAAGTTATAAAACTTTATAAGTATTTTTTTAATAAATAACTTTTATTTTAGCTAGTTTTATAAAATTATATATAATTTTTTTAAGATATAATCTTGAGAAATAAGTTGGTATCTTTGTCTCTTTTTAATCATAAGTGAATTAATTTCTTATTAAGAACATTTATATTTAATTATAGGGAAAGAAAATATATTCTTATCTTATTTATCCTTTAAAACATTTTCTGTATAAAACAATGCTTATAAATATATGAGATATATTTCATTAAGTTATAAATATATCATTATTTTTAATTATAATTATTTGATTATTTTTTATTAAGGGGAAAAGTAGGTTTTTATGAGACCCAAAACCCATTACATTCAAGTTTTGAAGGGATCCAAAATACTATCCAAATCAAGAATGTTGCTTACAGAGAAAAAAAAAATTAAAAATTAAAAAATTAAAAATTAAAATAACCAACAACCATCAAAAAACAAGACAATATGGGACGCAAACAACAAACAGGTTTTGAAGGGACCTTGAACCCTAAAAACTAGGTTCTTATGGGGACCTAAAACCCCACTAACTGATCAAAATAACATCCTACATTAGCTAGGATACAACTAACCAAATGCTCAGAAAACCCAAACCTAAGCCAAGGAAAACAACCAATAATGAAACACACCCCTGATAACTAGAAATTTTAACACAAACACACCCCTCTCAATAATGAAGAGGTAAGAGAATATAGTTGAACACTGAGAAACATCAGCAACTATGTAGTACCAATCCACTTGGATAGCCATCTCAAGCTTCACCTCTATAGGAGAGAGCTCCCCACTAAAGGAGAGGATAGTATGAGGATGGTTTCTACCAAATCTACCCCTCTCCAACTCCCACAAGCTCCACCTCAATAGAAACTAGTAAGAGAGAAGATATTTTTCCACCACACCTACACCCATCCACTCCACATCAATAAGAGAGGGCTCCCCCTCAATAGGAGCAATCTCCACCTCTAGATAACACTCAAACTATAGAATCTAGCAAAAAACAACTTCAAAAGAAAGGGTGGACACAATATCCTTCAGTATCATGAGCTCCTAGCACATGAAGCAAGATTGAAAGAGTAGCCTACCAATAAGCCAAAAGAACTCAAACCGGCAGGGAATTCTACACACACCCAAAGAAAAAAACCCCACTACTCAAAACTATGAAGAAAGCAAGAGAGGAGCAGAGATAGCTCCTTTAAGCTTCACAAGAATCTGGGTATTCAAGAAAGATATTGAAATCATCCCAGCCAACTTCCAAAAAATAGAAATAGGGGTAGCCACCGCTCCCCTGAACATTAATAGCAGGGACCTAACATCCTTCCAGAGCCAACCACATAGGTCGAAGACTACCTTAAGCATACAAATATCTAACCCCTTTTCCATCATCAAATGCTTCATAATCCAACTATGGTTTGACACCAAGTAAAGAAGCTTGAACTCGGAATAACAAAAATAGCCATAAATATATTGTACATCAAACCTATCAACATCTAAAAGGGTAGCCAAAGCTCCCTTAAAATTCAAACCCAAATGGGTTGTCATAGAATTTATAAGAGTTTCATCCCCACATCTTGGACAACCCCTAAAAAAAACTTAGAAGCTTCCATAACCTAACACATGCACTAAAATTTAACTCAGCATACACATGAGCCTTGAAAAGGCAGGCCAAAAAGCTTCTAAAAATATGAGGAGCAATAGAAACCTCCACCCCATCATGATGAAGAAGAAAAATTGTCATGTTCCAATTGGATGAAAAAAACCTACTCCGCAACACCTCTACCCAACTAGAAAATGGCAATAGCCAGCACCAAGTTGTCACAACCCAACATCTCGACATCAGCAACCTACCCAACAACAAATCACCTCCCACCAGAAATCTATCTACCTCCTCTAAATCATCTCCTTCACCGCCTACATCATCTCCTGAATTCAAATTTCCCCCTCCACTCCTCTTTCTACTCCATCTCCTCTTCCTGCTCCCTCTCCTCTCTCGAATTGATTTTTTTTATTAGGGATAAAATAGGTTTTGATGGGACCCGAAACCCATTACAAACTAGTTTTGAAGGGCTCAGTAACCCTGTCAAAGAAAAGTATGTTGCATACAAGATAATTTGCAAAGCATTAGCAGCCAAATAGCAGCAACATCAAACAAATAAACATGACAATACAAGCTACAATAGAAGAGAGAACAAGGGATCGAGGTCCTTTTACAACCAAGTTTTAACCAAGTCCTTTAGGTGAACAAAGAAACCACCAATATTAGCTAGGCAATAGTAAACCAACCGCTCAAGAGAGACACCTTTGAGCCAAGAAGAATAGACAACTTAATGGTGCAGAACACCATTAAACCCCTAAACAAAAACAATAGCACATGCAAACCCCCCACCTCAATAGGGGAGTTAGAGGGCACAACAGAACCCTAAAGTACAACTCTCTTGTAGCAGCACCTCACCACCACCAACCCCATCTCAACCTCAATAGGAGGGAACTCCCCTCTATAGGAGAGGAAGATATGAGAGTCCCAAACTCCAAATCCATCACTCAACAACCCACACAAGCTCCACCTCAATAGGAACAAGCACATGAGAGAGGTACTTTCTACCAAATCTACAACAACCACCTCCACCCCAATAGAAGAGGGCTCCACCTCAATGGCAGTAGTCTCCACCTCCATACAAGACACCCCCAATAGATCTAGAGAGAGAAAAAAATTCATAAGGAGGGACAAACACAACCTCCTTAGGTATAGAAATATTTGGGTGCAAGAAAGAAGTAGAACACACTTCAACAATCAGGAAAAAACACAAAAGCTTTTGAGCTTTCAAAATAAAAATTTGTAATAGCTCAGCCCACGAGTGACCCTCAATCACCAGCACAAAATAATAGCGACCTCCAATTTTGTAACAGCAAACCATCTAGATCTTGAGAGTGAAAAAAGACCCAACCGATAGCCAGAGAACAAGAGGAAGAGCAAAGCAAATCTCCCCCTAGGTTATGAGAAACCCCACCTACTAGAGGGAACACAACACACAGCAAAGAGAGGAAGTAATAGAGACTTCCACCACATCCAATGCCTTAACAAAGGCAGTCTTCCCATCAAGAATAGAGGCCAACCAAAACATCCTCGATAACTTGTAGCCACAAGAAAGATATGCTTCAAAGAACTGCCAACCTCAACAAGTGAAGACACCATAGGAAGAAGAGACGGTAGAGAACAACCCCTACTACTCAACCAAGAAAGCACCACAGAAGAGAATCCAAGCAATCCAGTGGCCTCTCCCACCTCAACTCCTCCAATAATCAAACCCCCAACTTTGGAGCACTTTCTTCCATGTCGATTCAAAAGATGGAGACCATAAGCACCAAGCGCAAGCAAGGAAACAACAAGGATAGGAGATTGTAGGCCAACCAAGAGTATATTTGCACCCTCCCAAAGAAAAAGGGTGCTCAAAAAGAACACACAAGCTAAAAAGAAGACCCACTCAATAACAAGCTTACATACCACACTCAAAAAGAATCCTCAATACGATGTAAATGATTCCAGAAAAGAGCCCAAGCAAGAACATGAGCCACGATAAAAGCTTCAGTCCAGCCAAACAAGTAGAAAAGAGCTTGCAAATAAAGACCATAGGCTTCCAAAAGAACAAACCTTAGCGCCATAGGAAAGGAGATTGCAAGGCAACCAACATCACCCAGAAGATGTGGTAATATTAGATGATCTACTAATCATCTGCCAAGTGATAGGGCCAAAAATGGTCGAAAGAGGATTAGGGCTTGGCTAGAGGAGAATTGGAAGAAAATGGAAATTGTGAAATTTCTACCGAAAGGATTCTTTGTAGCTATCTTTATTTCAGCAAAAGAGTAGAACAAAGTCCTTCAATGAGGCCTCTGGTTGATGCATGGTAGTTTGATCTATATTCAAAAGTGGTGTCCTAACTTTGATCCTATAAAGCTACAGTCGTATGACAAACCAATTTGGATTCGCATCTACAATCTTCCCTTGGAGTATTGGGTGGATGAATGTATCACAAAAATTGGGAGGACTGTAGGAAATTTTATGGCTGTCGACTCAAAACTTGTAGGAGATTCATATCTATAGGCTATAATCCAGATCATCATGATCGCCAAAGTTTTGAAAGAGATCGTACTTTGTGTTGGAAGATAACACAGGCTCATCCAAGTTGATGTGGAGGAAGATAAGTTTTTTTGCATGAGGTGCGATAGTAGAAAACATGCAGAGGATTCATGCAAATGGTGCCCAAAGATGAAGTCTCTTTGGCGCCCACAAGAGCCTCTAAATAAGCAATTCGCTACCTTGACTCTCCTAGTTGATTCAAAGGCAGAGCAAGATGGTGTGTGCAAGGAATTCTTGGACATTCCCTTATTTAAGGATGGAAAAATGGCTACACATAACATCTGTGCTCCCTCATCCTTTGATTGCATGGCAAGTGGGTCCTGAGATGTTCCTAGGGCTACCAAAGGCAAGGTTTCTTTGATTTTGGGGTGCAAGGTCTAGATGGCGTTGAGCCAGATCTGGAGAGGGATGGTGAGAACAAGGTACATTCAGCTCCCGATGAGATTGGCACTAATCCAGAGGAGGATTTTTTGGAAGATTATCCCTTAGAGGAGGATGAATTGGGAATCCTAGATCCCCATCACATTTTCCAAATTGCTGCTAAGATCCAAAGCAAAGCCGAAAAAAGGAAAGGGGAGGAAGACGCTCTGATAGAAGCAAGAGGAAGATGCTGAAGAGAAAGGCCTCATCAATGTCAAAGATTTTTTGTTATCCAAGGGATCTAAGTTCTCCCTTGGAGGACAATAAAGATTCTCACCTATAACGTTAGGGGCTTAAAAGCCCTTGACAAAATATGCTTGATTAAGTGTCACCTATAACTTTAGGGGCTTAAAAGCCCTTGACAAAAGATGATTGATTAAGTGTCACCTCAACAAGATCTCAGTGGAAATAGTTCTTCTGCAAGAAACAAAACTGGCATATGTGGAAGGCAACAAGTTCGTTAGCTATTGTAGGAAATGGTTTGGGTACTTTTGGAGTGCAACTGGATTTACGGGTGGGTTTGGGATCTTATGATCTTCAGTCAATGTGGAAGTTAAATTCCATGAGGCTTCTCAAAGTTGGATTTTGTGTGAGGTTTGAAGTAGGCTATCCAATCTATGCTTCTTTTTATTCAATATTTATGGACCAATCAAAACGAAGGAAAAGTTGGCAGTTTGGAAAAGTATTATTGATAGGAATAGTGAACTAGGTGACAATAGGTTGGTCTTGGGTGGTGATTTCAGTGTCATCCTGGATGTAAGCGACAAGAATGGAGGAGTGTTCAAAGAAACTAAGGTCATGTGAGATTTTAGAGAGTTTGTCAAGATAATGGCGATTGTTGATCGTGTCCCCAAGAATGGGTCTTTTACTTGGACAAATCATAGGGCTAGCTTTAACAACATCACAGAATGTTTGGACAGGTTCTTTGTTGGTGAAGGTCGGTTGAGTGATGAGTTTAGCTGTGAGTCAAGTATTCTTCCGGTGGATGTGTCTAATCACTTCCCAATAATGCTTAATCTTTGCCTTAGTGAAAAACCAGTAAAGAGTTACTTCAAATTGAAATACATCTGGTGGAGAGCACATAATTTAATCAAGAATCTGGAAAGGTGGTGGTTGGAGACAATTCCACCCAAAGGCACAGTTAGCTTTTGCTTTGTAAAAAGGTTAGCATCAGTCAATTAAAACTAAGAACATGGAATAAAGAAGTTTTTAGGAATATCTTTAGCGACAAAGAACAAGTTGAGGCTGAGCTAGAATCTTTGAATGAACAAGTTATCAGATCAGGAATGACACTAGTCGAATTCCAGAAGGAAAAATAATTAGAAGCTAGACATGCAGAGTTACTAGCCAAGAAGGAAGCATTTTGGAGAGACAAAGCTCGTGAAACATGGCTCAAGGAAGGTGACACAAATACAAAAAAAATTGACAACTCGGCAAAGGCACAAAGAACTAGAAATCAAATTGACAGTATCAAAGACCCCGATGGTGTGGAAAGATGTGATAGAGAGAGTATGGAAAGTGAGGTGGTAAAAATTTTCAAAGCTTTGTTGGCGGGTATGCAAGATATTGGGGAATTGAATTATGATGCATATTTGGATTGCATTCCTAAATGTCTCGGGAAGGAGGACAACAAAGTTCTACGTGATCCTTTCTCATTGGAAGAAGTTTGAAAAGCGGTTTTTGGGCTCCATCTAGATAAAGTGTCAAGGCCAGATGGGCTAATGGCTAATTTTTTCAAAATTGTTGGCATTTCATGGGTTGGGACATCCTAGATCTGATTGAATACTTTCATAAAAAGTAGTTTGTCTAGGATCTTAATAACACAGTCATAGCCCTAATCCCAAAGAACAATGATTGCTCCTCAGGCTTCGCCAATTTCCACCCAATTGCACTATGCAACACAATTTATAAGATTCTGGAAAAAACTTTGGCAAATAGATTAAAGAAGGTTTTGGAGCTAGTAATCTCAGAAGAATAAAATGTATTTACTCCAAGAAGAGAGATCATCGACAATATTATCATTGTTTCTGAGACAATCCACACAATTACGACTGAATGATTGAAAAGTATGATAATCAAATTGGATGTTAGCAAGTCTTATGATAGAGTCTAATGGGATTTTCTCTTGGCGGTCATGAAGAGGTTTGGCTTTTCGAAACAACGGTTGGACATGATCAACACCTATATATCAACCCCCAAGTACTCAATTCTAGTTAATGGTTCTTTATGTGGATTTTTGGTGCAACTAATGGATTGTGATAGGGAGACCCCCTTTCTCCATTTCTATTTGTAATAATGGCAGAGGCAATGGGATGACATTTCAAGTTTGTGTCTCAAAGGATGTTGGAAGGGTGTGGATATCATAGATGGTCTAGACCCTATCACTCACTCTTAGTTCATGATTGACACAATGTTGTTCGATGAAGCTACAGTAAGGGAAGCAAAATTCATAGAAGGGGGGATTAGACGAATACACTATGGTCTACAACCAGACCCTAAACAAAGACAAATCAGAGATAAACTTCTTTAATACCAAAAGTGTCATCTAAAAGAGGATAGAGAAAGTGTTTGGGTTTCATGTTGTTGCACTCCCATCCAAACATCTAGGGGCACCACTCTTCCAAGGAGGCTGTAGAATGGATCATTGGCAAGAAACGATCTCAAAATGTAGGGGTAAGGCAAAGGCGTGGGAGAGAAAATGGCTCTCACTGGCTGGTTGCATTCTCATGATAAAGTTTGTTCTAAAAGCAGTTTCGATCTATGTGATGTTGTGTTTTGGCATGACAAGCGAATTGATTAGTGAGATTGAAGGATTTATGAAGAAAGTCTTGTGGGAGGGAGCAAAGGAGAAAAAATGAATGCCACTTATCAATTGGAACACTCTTTGCCAAGACAAGTCACTTGGGGGAGCTGGTCTAAGGAAGATGGAACTCCAAAATCAAGCTCTTGGAGAAAAACTATGTTGGAAAATTTACCGAAATCTGAATAGACAATGATGCAAGATTATACAGAGGAAATATCTAGATAATGATGACCCCTGCCGCATTCTTACAATTTCCAATTCGAGTGGTGGTTCGGTGATCTAGAAATTTATTTAGAGCCCCAGAGATGTAATCATAGATCATCTATCTTGGAAAATTAGGGATGGACGAAGAGCTGAGTTCTGGTTCGACTCTTGGAATGGGCATACTACTCTCTCGAAGATTTTTGGTGATAGAGATTGGTTGGTGGACCTTATACAAGAGAAGGGTAGACTGGTAGTGAACTATGTCTGCATTATTGATGATGGCACAATCCCTACATATGCTTGGGTCAGTTCGAACGGCTTGGACATCCCTCCCGAAGATAGAGTGATGTTAAAAGATATATTAGCTAACCAAAAAGTCTTGCTCATTGAAGCGGAGGATGAGATAATATGGACTGACACAAAGTCTGGGGAATATTCAGTGAAGTTGGGCTACAACATACAACGTGCTCGGGAGTCTGGTTCCTGCTAGCCATCGAAGTTGTGTTGGAAATCAAGAATCTTGCCTAAGGCGAGTGCTTTCCTCTAGACTGCACTCCATAAGAGGATCCTCACTGGGGATAGATTGGATTCGATTGGTATACATGGTCCAAGTATGTGCCCTCTGTGCTGCAAAGATGAAGAATTGACAAACCATCTGTTGCTAAATTGTGAGTATGCTTTTCGATGCTAGGACTGGCTCCTTAGATCTCTTGGGTCGTCTTTTCCAAGACAAAATGATTTGTTCCAACTCATCAATAGTTGGCCAATAGGGAGGAGAAGCAATGTTTGGGCAAACATTTAGAATTTTTTACGATAGTGCACTCCCTATTGAGGTAGTAACCAAGAAAATTGAAGCTGGGATCTACAAAGTAGTCAATTCCAAGTGGAAGAGAACAAAAGGGACTCATTTCACTAGTTGGGATGAGTTAATATAGAAATGGTGGACTGGTCTCAAACCCCCTTGTTTGGATCTGTTGATGCCGACTAATTCAAGGGTTGATGCTCGGTGGGTTCTACTGCCTGAGGGAAGATATAAACTCAATTTCGACAGCGCATCCAAAGGAAACCCGAGCATCTCAGGCACTGGAAGTCTCATAAGGGATTGTAATGGGAAGTGCCTCTGGGCGGTTGCTCACAATGCAAGAATGGCGACAAATAATGAGGTAGAATTTGAAGCCCTTGCGCAAGCTCTGAAATTGTGTCTTGAAAAGGGAATAAAGGTGATAGACATTGCAGGAGACTCCTTGTTAACGATTAAACGTGGTTTGCAAGAAAACTGCGCAAAATTGGAAACTCAAAAGTTGGATTCGGGGGATTGGCTAGTGTATGGAAAAGTTTGATTCTTACACATTGTCGCATGTGTACCACGAGGCCAACTCAGCTGCTGACTTTTTGACCAATCTTGGAACATCACTTGACGGCCCGGAGATGGTGTATGACGCAAACTCTATCCCAAAAGGCTTACGTGACCGTGTCTCCATGGATTTTGGGGACTCATACGAAACAAAGGATAATCGTCAGGTCTCAGGTACACCCATGGGCTGATGCACCCACTGGTTATTCACTGGCAGCAGGCCTATTCTTTTGCTTCTAATTTCTCAATGGTAGTTCGGTACCTGGTGGATGTGGTGGTAGCACCTCCACCATGCTAATGGTTGTGGAGGTTGTAAAGGAGATATGCCAATCCTTTTGAAGTCTGTGAATTCAGGAATTACAGATATGGAAATCCATCTAAAGATTCTGGCCCTTGCGACCACATGCGGAAGTCAGTCTTTAAATGCTTTACGTGGGGTATCTCATGGCCATCACCCAGAAATGGCAAAACATTTCGGCACCGTTTGCAAGTGTAACGCGAGAGATGGAGCGGGGAGGGAAATGGAAACTTGCGACAAACACATTCCATTCTTGTTCAACAAAACATCTGAAAAAGAGGAGGTTGTAAAGAATTTGATCGACATTGATTTCTGGCCACACCAACGATGGGTTGGTTCTAAAACGATTCTTCAATAATTATGTGCAGATCGTTGGTGCCCGGGTTAGGGGCATCTCTGCAGCGAGCAGATATGCACGTAAGGAGCTGGCTGGACTGGTAATGGATAAGATCGACAATGTGCCCATTGAGTCAGCTGACGGTCTTTCGCTTTGGCATTTTGAGCCTCAACAAGGAAAAGAAGAAAGGTAAACTGCAAAAAGCCTGGAAGCCGCATAAAATGGGTGTTGAGAAGAAATATAATATTGAGGACTTTATGAGGTTTTTGGAGGCTAACCCGGATCTTATCGATCAAAATGTTGTGGTTAGACTCGTAGATGTTGCTGAGGGCATAAGGTATTTATACCATTGATTGTTACGCCTCAGCCGATCCTATCCTCGTAATCTTTGTTGTTTTTCAATTAATATAGAGAGCTTACCCCACTCTCGTAGCGCTTATCCCAAAAAAATTAAATATTTATCAATAAATATAAGAATTAGGACCATAAATTCTAAATATTTAAGAAAAAATAAATAAATAGAAAGAAAGAAAAATTATAAATATAAAAAAAATAATTAAATAAAATAGATTAAAAAATTATAAAATAGAAATAAAACTTATTAAATGCAATAGACAATTAAAAAGAAGAGAAGAATGTAATTAGTTACCTAAATCTTATTTTCTTAGATTCTTATCTTCATATATCTTTATACCTTATTTATATAAAGATTTATAAAGATATATTTTTATAAATAAAGATATCTTGGCTCTTTGAAAAGATAAATTAAGATATTTTATATTTTTCAAGATTCTTCTTAGATAAAATATTTTTATAACTTATATTTGTTTTATTTTTCTAATTTGTTTTTTTTTTTAACGTGATCGGGGGTGCTAGCGCGACACACCTTCCGGTACCATGGGGTAGGGGAGACTAGACCTCGTGACCAACCTCCTGCAATAGGAAAGATTTAGCCAACCGAACTAGGGCCCCAACCCCATTTTTCTAATAATTTAAATGTTCATAATTTTTCTAATTATATTTTATATCTATATAGATACCTTAAATTTTTTACTAAATTAGATTTATAAATCTTGTTAAATATTTATTAATTAATAATTAATTAACAAATAATTATCAAAATAATTTACTAATAAATTCTTTATAAATTACAAATCTTCTTATAATATTTTTTCGTAGATTTTTATTTTCTTATATCTTTATACCTTATAAAGATTTATAAAGATAATACTTTACAATATATATCTTTACTTATGAGATAAATAAAGATATCTCATTTATTTATATCTTATATACATGATGTAGTACAAAGATATCGAATTATAATTTTGGAGATATTTTCACTTCTTTTATATATATAATGATATCTTTAATTCTTTAGATCTTTTATTTATTTTATTTTATTAATAATTTATATTTTCATAATATATCTAATTATATATTTTTATAAAATATAATTTTATAAAGATATCTTAAATTTTTTCATCTTATTAATTATGTATTAATTAATATTTAATTAATATGTTAATTTACTAATAATTTTTTTATTAATTAGAGGTTTCTTAATTAATTATAGGTCATTCTAAGTTCATACAAGATCTAAGATGAACTATATAGATAAGATAGATTATCTTTTATATATATATAATTATATATTTAAAGAACGTGTTTTCTTAAATAAAGTAGAGAACATATATATATATATATATATATATATAATTTAAAAATCTTCATATAAATAAGATAAAGATATGTGTATATATATACATATATGTGTATATGTGTGTATGCATATGTATGTGTATATATGTTATTCATTGAAAGTTATATATTTAAAAAAAAATTATATAACCTTTTTATATGAATATTTCTTTGTTTCTTTATAACTATATACTTATAATATATATGAAGTATAATATATATTTAAGAATAGATATTAAAAGGTTGTAATTACTTTATGGAAGTTATAAAATTATAATTTTAGTCTCTTTCTTTTGGGTTTTCAATTTATTGTCTTCAACTTCAATGAAAAATTAAATTCAAACATTAAAAATTATAATCTTAATTCTTGTGCAACTCTCTTTTTATCTCATCTCTTTTTAACTTGTCTCATCTGAAATCACCAATTCTTCTCTATACCTCTGTTTCATCCTCATGATAGATCACAAATATGATGCGAAACATTATATCCAAAAAAGCTCACTTTCATAGACTGTAAATCTTATATACTTGATTGTATCCTTCCACGTTATGTTTCAAATCCAAACAATTAGAACTGCCGAGGATAAAACTGTTTCTCACCACCTTCATCAAAGTTTCTCACCACCTCTGAAGCCATAGCACGAAGCACATCTTCCACCGAACTGGTTTTAAACTCCTCATGTTTGTCATCAAATCTACCAAGCATTCCATCAATTTTCTCAATTCCAGACTCCTCCCTCTTCATCTGGAGCTTGCCTCCTCCCTCCGTCCCGACCTTTGGATCGTTTTAGACACCTGCTCTCAAGCGAGAGCCTCTGGACATCAAGCTGGCCGTATTAAAAGATAGAAGAAAAAATTCTCTGCTCTGCAACACAAGCGCCACCCGCACCTTTCTCCCTGTTCTTCTTGTAATCCCTCCCGGCTGTTCATCTCTCCTCTTGCCAACCCCCCTCCCAAAACCAAGACACCCACTCACCTCACGTCGCTGCCATCCTCTCCCTTCGATCGCATGCCTTCTCCCCATTCCAGCAGCCTCTCCAATTCTCCAGCCAAACCTTCAAACAGTGTCCTCCTCCTGTTGATTTCTCTCCAAACCAACCGGCGATCTATCAATGGAATTTCCCGCAGCCTTCCCCTAACTACATCTAGTGCATGCCCTCTAAAATCCTCCCCTTCCCCTCCCACTCGTGCACCCTCCTCCTCTCCGCTTTTGCCTATCGTCTCTCCTTACCCGCGGCATTTCATGCCTCCACACCCTAGCTTGCTTCCGCGGTCTGTTTAGAAATCTACTTCTTCACAAAGCGCTCCTTCAGGCACAGTTCTCTCGGGGTCTCCTCATCAGTTTACGCAATTGACTTCAGCTGGACAAAAATATTCCTCTATGCAAAGCGCCCCTTCAGGCATAGTTCAGGCGAAGTCTCCTCAACAGTTTATGCGCTCGACATCAGCTGGACAAAGCTCTCGACAGGCTTCCCCATGTGTCAACCATTGCATTGAGACCTCTCTTTGCCTGCAACCAAGTTTCTTCAGAGTTCCAACGGCTCCTCTCCTTTGCTGCCAGGTAAGTGCGACCTTACATTCTCCCCTCAACGTTCTCTGCTTTGATTTTGTGATATGACTTCCTCTCATAAGACAGATCTGCCTCGAGCCCCTCTCGATTTGGTCTTTAATCCAACCACCCGGGTCGATTTTACTTTCTCCCCTCGGCCGGACTTAACCAGCACATTGTAAGCGTTGACCGTTTAGATGGCAT
This sequence comes from Sequoia sempervirens, assembly GCA_007258455.2. Classification (NCBI taxonomy): domain Eukaryota; kingdom Viridiplantae; phylum Streptophyta; class Pinopsida; order Cupressales; family Cupressaceae; genus Sequoia; species Sequoia sempervirens. The sequence continues at coordinate 195,720,732 of VDFB02270651.1, forward strand.
ATGCGGGCCCACTTAAAGTTCTGTTTTCTTTGCCATCCTTTGACTCCTGCATGAGTACATTGCGGCCTCCTGCATCTCTGTTGGTGATTCCAAGAGAAGAAAAATTAATGCTAACCAGTCTCCAAGAGCATGGCACGGATCGTTGTGCAGGCACGCTGGGTCGGGCGCACATATACCCGCTTGTGAATTTCCAACGTTGGCCTTTTCAAGAGCTTCCAAGACACTTTGTACCTGCGCCTCTTCATCTGTAGATTCTGATCCCTCTAGAAACCTTGGTTGCATATCTCGCACACATATCTATCGGATTCCATTAACATCTTGGGCGATAATCGGGATCTGCATAACACAACCCAAGTTTCCAGTGCCACACAATCAAATACACATACGTATAGCATACAAACATGTACGGACTTGCAAATAGAAGATTTTGTAATCTACCAAATTGTTACCAGTAGTGCCTGGAGGGCGACATTTTCTTTTGTTTTGGTTTTTGGTGGTGGAATTCGTTAGAAGAGACGATGAATTACTAATGCCCGACACCACTAGCATATACAAACAAGGAGAGGAAGAAAGTACAGTTCCTACCGAGGGCAAGGCTGTCATACTGAGGAAAGCAACTACCCTTCCAAGTGAGGATCTTAAAGATTATTTCACAGCACTTCTATGCAGGATCCCACATAACTGCTCTATGTTTGCCTTGAATTAAATCTCTCCATCTCTGGATGGAATGGCTTGGGCTACTGAAGCATACAAAAGGGTAAACAGTTAATGCGTATATAATCAGCCATTCCAAGCTTACAGAAGCAAAAGATGGATTAAATTATTGAGGCGAACTTCAGTTTCTAATAGAAGCCAACTGTATTGGCACTCACCACTAGCTTTAGTTGGTCTGTTCGCAGTCTGCATAATAATTCCTATTATATTAGGGGAGAGGGGCCAATAGTCATGTGGGCTAATTTTATCAGCCTGTAGCGATTGATTGGAATATTGTAGAACCTTCATTTTTTTGAAATGTAGAGTGACCTCTTATCTATCTATCTATAACTAAGATTTGGAGGTGTGACTCATCATAAAAAAAATTAACAAACCATTACATTATTAAAAAGAAATTTCAACCATAATACTTCCTATTAGAGTGCATAATACATAAACCAAATTAAATTAAATAAAAAATTAAATCAATATATTTTTAATTTTTTAATTTTATTTTTTAAATATTATAAATTCATAGGTAAAAATAGTTATTGATAATTTGATTCATTAATATATTATAATCAATCCACCTTTATTTAAAAAAATTATAGTTATTTTTTAGAATAATATATAAATCTATTTCATCAATTCATAATTATTAAAAAAAATTAAATTCATTAATTTAAATTAAATAAAATAAAAATAAAGAAATATCAAAATTTAAGATCTTAATTTATTTAGTAAATATTTTGATGAAAATTTAGATTCATAATCAAATTTATAATTTTATATGAGTTTCATTTATTTAAAATCTTATGAGAAAGTTGTGATTAAAAGTGTTTTTAGAAAATACATGTTTCTTTATAGTAAGATCAAAGTGTTACAAAAATTTAAAAAATATATATTTTTGGTAAGTTCAATTTAAGTTAATTAAATAGATGCATTAAAATGAAATATAAATTGATTTAGAGTAAATTAATGATAAGAAGGTATAATAAACTAGAATTATTATCATTATTTAGAAAAATAAATTATATTAGGGATTTGTTTACATGTAATTGCATATCATCGATGCATTAGAATAAAATGTTAGTGCTCAATCACCTCACCAATACAAAAGATTCTCTTAGTTACAAGTGGTTTTCAACAAGAATTATATCATCAAAATAGAAATAAGGTGCATAGGCAAGACTCTTCAATAATTATTTTGAATCACTCAAGACATTTAAATGACTGTTATTTTTCTATGTAATCCTTAATGTTATTTAATATCAAAATGCACTCCACTTGATAATAAATTTAAGGTTCATATGGGATGTAGAAAAATGCACTCCACATTAACTTCAACTTCACATTCCCAATGCACTCCACTTGATAGTCATTTAAATGTCACTTAAGGTTCATTCCCAATGCACTCCACTTTTCTTCAATAACCTTAGTTATTTTTCTTTTTGAAAAAAGGTGGAGTGCATTGGGAATGTGAAGTTGAAGTTAATGTTAAGTTTACTTGGATGTTGAATCTCTATAATTCTCATTATGTGACATGTTGAAGTCCTTTTTTTCAATATGTTATGACATTAGGACATCATGTAAGTGGAACCATTAAGTAGATAGTTTAAAAATTAATTTCCATAATCCTCGTTTTTCCTTTCTAATAAAGGTTATAGAAAAAATATTTAAATTGTTGAAAAAAAACTTATCATGCCCCTTGGATTGGTTAGGGAATAAGTGGTGGCTCTCAAAAAAATCATCTAACAAACACTTGTTAGTCCTTTAAAATTAGTTATAAAGCTAATGTTAGGTGTCGATGATGCCCAGGTTTAAAACCTCATGCTAAGAGTTAATTAGATTTTTGAATTGTTATATTTTTAACAATTAGAAGTTCTTATTAGTTCAAAACTTAATTTAGAAATAGAGAACATTTGGGATTGGTTAGTAACATGAAATCAATGTTAGAATTCTTACCATAGTGAATTAAATTTAATGTTATTATTAGAACCTTGGTATAGGTAGTAGATATGTGTCAACATCCAATGTTGGTTTTGAAACCATCCCTAGATTATGGCCAATGAATAAAACACGTACTTGCATGAATTTAAAGGCTTAACAAGTTCATAAAATAGCTAATGATCATGATTTTAAAAGTGAAAATTCAAGACTTATTTTTAAAATTGAAAGAAAGTGAACATTAAGAATCCTTTTAAATAAATTCATTTTAACTAATCATCATACCATAAATTTAACCATAACTCATTTTATGAGAAAGCATGGATGATCAAATTTAACAAATTACTTATGATAATATTTTACATTTTAAAATAAAGATCACTAAAATCAAACCTTTGGTAATTTATTTCAAGTAAAAGGACCTTTGGATAATCAAGAGTAAAATAGTTAACTTTGTGAGAAAAACTAAACCAAGATGAAGCTAGAAAGAAAAAGAAAAAGGGTTTTCATTTTGTTAGAAGAAAAAAAAAAGGGGGGTGTATTATTGTTTATCCTTCATTGTAAATTCCTCTAATTTAGTAAAAATTTGTTAAGAATTATAGTAGGTTAGCATGTTTGAATATTCTAATCAAATCATTGAAACCCTAAAAATTGTAAAGTGATGCTAATTTCCAAGTTTTCTCATTGTGAAATATTATATTTTTTGTCATTCTCAAGGTTCTTTGTGGTTTTCTTTGTAATATAAATTTCTATGGAGGTTTAAATCGCCAATGCATTGTTTTGATAATATCTAATGAAGCATAGGATCTTCTAATACAAATCTATGAATGTTTATGATAGATTTCTAGATTAGATTTTATACTCCCTTTACCTTCCTCGCCTTCTTTTCTTCCCATGTTTTTATAAATTAAAAATCTAAAATAAAGAATAATAATATTTTCCAAATGTCATAAAATGCTCCATTATGAATAAAGATAATCAAATTTTAGATCATAAAGCATTTATCATCTTTAGAACTCTCGGTATTTGAGTTCCCATGTGAAAAAAAAATCACAATGAACAATTGATTCAAACTCCAAGTCAAGACCCATCATTTGAAGCTTTGGGATAATTTAATTCTCTCCTAAGAAAGATAATTTCATTGGTGAATTTTATCAAGTTACCAATTTAAGATGAATTAGTTATTTGAAAATTTAAAAAAAAGTAAAATCTCTTTTTAAAAATAAAAAATTGAATTCCAATGGATAGCCAATAGTAAGAACTTAGTCATAATGAGTCTTACTTTGAAGAAAATTTACAAGTAGACATCCTTATTTTTTAAGATATTTTAAATTAATAGTTATATCCATACAAAATATTTCATTATGCCTCACTAGAAGAATGCAATGTATACCCTAATACTAAACAAGGAGAATTTGACTATTTAACTTTTCTAACAAGGTTGGATTTTGATTTAAATGAACTAATTTCACACTCAAAAATATAAAAACCTAAGGTTAGTTAAGAAAATGAAGGAAGTATAGGGTAGGAAGATGTAGCATCAAGGGATGTATATTATCTAGAGGGAACATAAGTTGGAACAAATCATAAATACAAGTGTTAAGATGTTCCACACCAACCATTTTACCTCAAATTATTTCTTTGAAGAATGAAAATACAACGTATATATGGATAAAAGTTAATCTATTGGTCAAAATACACTTGAAGATGAAATTAAATGTAAGGATGATCCACTTCAAGGCTATTCAAAGGGATAAATTTCTTATTTAAAAATTAGTCATTGAACAAAAAATATAATGGAGACATGTTGACTCATAATAGTGAGAGAAGGTTTGGTTGTAATTTACACACATTAAGTAATCCAATTGAAGGTATAAATCAATAATAAAATGCTTGTCAGTTGAATGATTTATGGACTTATTGTAATCGTGAGGTTGTTGAAATTTCTTTCTTTCAATTTACTTATATTAATGAATTTAAAAGAAGTATAAAAAATAGATGAATAAGTTTAATTTTATGATCGAACAAGAATTGATTAGTCTAGTTATTGAAGGAAATTCATAACAATAGAAAGGGAAATCACTATAAGTGAAACAAATAAAGTATAGACTATTTTTTCTAAGGTAAATTATAAAATAGATGATTTTTCTAAGATAAATTATCAAATAGATGATTAGGATAAGACAAAGAAGGTCTAGATGACTATATTATTTCTATACATGATTAGACGTCACCTCAATGTCAACTTGAAACTAAAACAAGGATGTGTGTTCATCCTATAGATGAAATTTCTTCATTACATTTGATAACTACGGTTATTGTTGATAGTGTTCTCATTTTTTATGGTTAGGCCTTCATTTTGCTACCTTAGTTTATAAAATTGGAAATAGTATATTTTGGCTTTCTTTTACTTAAGAAATGATCTAGAGTATTTATCTTGTTGATTCTTCCACTTTCATATTGTAGTGATGAATCTATTATTGAATTATATGACTAATTAATCAGTCCCCTTTCTAATTGTATTTAGATTATGAACAACATACTTTGGTTCAAATATATCTCCATGTTGTATCCTAAATACAACTATGATGTTTTTCCACAAATTAATGTTGATATTACATAAAAAATACTATTATCATTCCCTTGCACTTTCTTCAGATGATTGCACAAAAAAAACCATGATGACATTATCTTCATGAATTCATGTTCATTTTTAATGTTTATAATTTAATTCATAGTAATTTATGAGGACAAGGAAAATGACTGAAGTAAAATAAGTAAATATAATGCACAAAACACAAAACCTTATACCTCAAGTCACCTTCTTTACCCTTGATTAAGCTAAAATAGAATGCACCCTAACTCTATTTGATATGCTTTATATTATGATGGGATGTGGATTTCTCAATATAAAAACCAACATAACCTTGGCATCAAATTGATATTATGATAGTAGAATGGTAGAAAAAGATTAATGGAAATGGACTTGATACCATGCTCACCTAATGAATATGGATTTACTAAGGATATGTACCTAAACTTCATATGAAAACATATTGATTCAATATTCAGAACCTCTTTTAAATAGGATAAAATTTCATGCATGAAGCTAATATATAGTTTATTTATACAACAAATGACATATGTAATGATAAATTACTTCATTTATAACACTTGTATATGTGAAACAATAATACCAAGCCACTAAATGCTTATATTGACTTATGCTTTTGAAATGTTCAGAAAGATGGTCCTTAATAATAAGGGGACCTATTTTCCTTATTAGTAGCTTTCCCTAAGGTCATTTCATTAGGAAAGAGATCGCAAGGTGTAAAGATTGGCTTTCAACCTCAATGGTGAGTCAATCAAACCCGGATATCAATCCTTAAGACAATAGGACATATCTAAAACCAAATTGAAATGATTTGTAATGTTCAAACTAAATGAATTATAAGACCTAATACCTAAAATGAAAATTCCAAAAAATACAAGAACTGAAATCACAGTTTACAAGCGGATCTAAGAAGGGTTTGTTCACATGTACCTGTCAACAAAATTAGGTTTTGAGACCTTCTGAAGGACAGATTCGCCCCTAGACGAATGGGGCCTAGTTAAGGCTTCTAAAAACACTTTTAGCAGTACCATGATGCTGGATTTTAGCTTTTATTTTTTATAGGTCCCACTGTTAGAAAGTCAGAAATAAATTATGCAACCTAGTTTATGTGGCTTGACAACAATGATGATAACTTATGCAACAATACAAAATTTATCTTCAAGGTCTTCAATTATTCTTCAATCTATAATCTACACATACACAAAGAGAAAAATTATTTTGTTTGAATGGGAGTTTTCCTTAGTCAAACCCCAAGTTTGGTAATTAAG
>VDFB02270651.1:195727353-195933882 GCA_007258455.2 Sequoia sempervirens
ATGTACATAGTCTGGAGAAGACCAAGTGTTTTTTGGGAAAATTGGCTAAGTCCCAGACTAAGATAGTGCATTTTCAATGTAACAGGGGAACAATTTTGTGGTCTTCACTCTTCTGCTTTGAATTATATCATCATGTGGTTTTGAGGTAATAATGGTATGTATTGGATGAGTCCATATCCAAATTTTTATGGTCTTATATCATCTGCAGCAAAAGATGTTGATGATAGAGTATCAGACTAAGTAGTGATAGAGTTGCAGTTGTAGAGTTCATGTTGGAATGCTTTGCATTCCACCGCAGATGATCATTGTGCTTTTCATATTTAAGAATTACTTGGAGATGTTAGACATGTGTACATTCTGAGTTCCAAGTGGTTTGGTGGTCTGTGTGTCAAGTTTTGGATGAACAATTGGTTCATCCAGCTGTTGCTTTATCAATTTATTTGTGGAGTGTCAACCTAAGGGTTTTGGGGTTGTGCAGGACTAAATTGTGTATGGAGGAGAATCATGAGAGTATTTATAGGTCATGTTGACCTATTTTGGTGAAGAACTGCAAGGTATGTGTGTTATATTTTTGGGCTGATAGGTTTTGGGGTCACACATTTCATCCATTTAGGCTGACCGAGTTGTTGATATGAATGTTTGTGGAAGGTATATATGTATAGAGAAGGATAATTCATTGTATGTATGTAGAGAGTAATGTGTGTATTGTAGTGTAAAGTAATCTTCTACATGTGCATAAGAGTGACAGTGAAGAATGAAATGTGCAAAGTCAGCTTTCTAAGAAAAACAAGGAACTGTATCTTCAACATATAGCAGATGCATTGTAAATAATTCAAACATAGGCAATGAACCATTTTTGTATGTTCATTTTTAATTTAGGAAGAAGTCATATTCCTTGGGTAGTGAGCCCTATAATTTTCTAGATAGTGATTCCTTTAAGTTGTGATCTATTGTAACTAGTTATGATATATTGTGAGTTAATCCTCACCATGGTTTTTCCCTTTCAAGGGTTTTCCATGTAAAATATGGTGTTCTTTTGTTGATTATTGTGGTTCATGCTTTAAGTTTTTCTTTCCATTTCTATAAGTTTAATGTGATGCTTTGTAATGCACTTTTAAGTTATTGAATTTTAGGGAATACTGATTCACCCCCCATCTTAGTATTTCAGGTGTTCAACAATTGGTATCAAAGCAAGGTTCCTTCAATTTACCTAACAGTTGAGGTAGATCTTGGAGATTGAACACATGGAAACTAGGAAGTATCCTAACCCTCTGGAAGAACTTTTGATTGGAGGATTCAATGAAGTAGACTATGAAGTTGATATGGAAGAAGAACTCAAATCTACTCTTGATGACCTACAAGTTTAATGTGATTCTTTGTAATGCAATTTTAAGTTATTGAATTTCAAGGAATATTGATTCAACCCCCTCTAAATAATCTGGGTGTTCAACACATCATAATAGGATCACTTAAATAAACTTTCTTTTACAAATAATAAGACTAAAACGGTAGGATATGACAAGTTTACTAAAATATGGGGAACAAAAGATGAAATATTATTTAGGTTTTAGTATATTTCTTTTTTGATAATTGGTATGTGCAACTAAGTTTATTAAGTAAAAATAAAGTTTAAGTCCAAGTAATTAGATATAATGTTTAAATTATATGCAAAATAAGGCACCTAAATATATATCCAACCAATCAAACCTTGATTAATAATCACTAATAAGACATGATGGATGTTGGGAAATAATTCTAAATGAAAATGAAATAATGAATACAAATAGGAATTGGAAACTATGACATTGCTTTGATATAATGTAGAAAAAAAAATGGAGGCATCAAATACACCTAGTTAAAAGTGTGATAGTCATGACAGTTGCTAAAAACTAGATTCTACATATACTAGCCAAATGCAGAAGCATTTCCAGGTAGAGACTAGGCCTCTTGATGCTAAAATAGCCTATAGGAAGGTCAAGTCTAGGTGTGGCCTTGTCTAGGTAGCTAGTGAGGAATTGAGATTTTATAGGCAGTTAGGAATTGAGACTTTATAGCCACATAAAAAAGAAATAAATAAACTTCCTTTCATATTTAACTTCACTTTGATGGTTTTTTAAGATATAAGTTACAATGATAAGAAGTTTAATTAAAAAGTTATAAAACTTTATAAGTATTTTTTTAATAAATAACTTTTATTTTAGCTAGTTTTATAAAATTAGATATAATTTTTTTTAAGATATAATCTTGAGTTCTAAATAAGTTGGTATCTTTGTCTCTTTTTAATTATAAGTGAATTAATTTCTTATTAAGAATGTATTTATATTTAATTATAGGGAAAGAAATTATATTCTTATCTTATTTATCCTTTAAAACATTTTCTTTATAAAACAATGCTTATAAATATATGAGATATATTTCATTAAGTTATAAATATATTATTATGTTTAATTATAATTATTTGATTTTTTTATTAAGGGGAAAAGTAGGTTTTTATGAGACCCAAAACCCATTACATTCAGGTTTTGAAGGGATCCAAAATACTATCCAAATCAAGAATGTTGCTTACAGAAAAAATTTAAAAATAATTAACAAGTTCCATCAAAAATAAACAAGACAATATGGGACACAAACAACAAACAGGTTTTGAAAGGACCTTGAACCCTAAAAACTAGGTTTTATGGGGACCTAAAACCCCACTAACTGATCAAAATAACAACCTACATCAGCTAGGATACAACTAACCAAATTCTCAGAAAACCCAAACCTGAGCCAAGGAAAACAACCAATAGATTGATGTACAAACACACCCCTGATAACTAGAAATTTTAACACAAACACACCCCTCTCAATAATGAATGGGTAAGAGAACACAGCTGAACACAGAGAAACATCAGCAACTATGTAGTACCAATCCACCTGGATAGCCATCTCAAGCTTCACCTCTATAGGAGAGAGCTCCCCACTAAAGGAGAGGATAGTATGAGGATGGTTTCTACCAAATCTTCCCCTCTCGAACTCCCACAAGCTCCACCTCAATAGAAACTAGTAAGAGAGAAGAGAGTTTTCCACCACACCTACACCCATCCACTCCACATCAATAGGAGAGGGCTCCCCCTCAATAGGAGTAATCTCCACCTCTAGATAAGACTCAAACTATAGAATCTAGCAAAAAACAACTTCACAAGAAAGGGTAGACACAATATCCTTCGGTATCACGAGCTCCCAGCACATGAAGTAAGATTGAAAGAGTAGCCTACCAATAAGCCAAAAGAACTCAAACCGGCAGGGCATTCTCCACACACCCAAAGAACAAAACCCCACTACTCAAAACTATAAAGAAAGAAAGAGAGGAGGAGCAGAGATAGCTCCTTTAAGCTTCACAAGAATCTGGGTATTCAAGAAAGATATTGAAATTATCCCAGCCAACTTCCAAAAAATAGAAATAGGGGTAGCCACCACTCCCTTGAACATTAATAGCAAGTACCTAGCATCCTTCCAGAGCCAACCACATAGGTTGAAGACTACCTTAAGCATACAAATATCTAACCCCTTTTCCAACATCAAATGCTTCATAATCCAGCTATGGTTTGACACCAAGTAAAGAAGCTTGAACTTTGAATAACAAAAACAGCCATAAATATACTGCACATTAAACCTATCAACATCTAAAAGGGTAGCCAAAGGTCCCTTAAAATTCAAATCCAAATGGGTTGTCATATAATTTATAAGAGTTTCATCCCCACATCTTGGACAACCCCTAAAAAAAACTCAGAAGCTTCCATAACCTAATACATGCACTAAAATTTAACTCAGCATACACATGAGCCTTGAAAAGGCAGGCCAAAAAGCTTCTAAAAATTAGAGGAGCAATAGCAACCTCCACCCCATCATGATGAAGAAGAAAAATTTCCGTGTTTCAACTGGATGACAACAACCTACTCCGCAACACCTCTACCCAACTAGAAAATGTCAATAGCCAACACTAAGCTGTCACAACCCAATGTCTTGACATCAGCAACCTACCCAACAACAAATCACCTCCCACCAAAAATCTATCTGCCTCCTCTAAATCATCTCCTTCACCGCCTACATCATCTCCTGAATTCAAATTTCCCCCTCCACTCCTCTTCTTGCTCCCTCTCCTCTCTCGAATTGACTTTTTTTATTGGGGATAAAACATGTTTTGATGGGACCCGAAACCCATTACAAACTAGTTTTGAAGGGCTCAGTAACCTTGTAAAAGAAAAGCATGTTGCAGACAAGATAATCTACAAAGCATTAGCAGCCAAATAGAAGCAACATCAAACAGATAAACATGACAATACATGCTACAATAGAAGAGAGAACAAGGGATCGGGGTCCCTTTACAACCAAGTTTTAACCAAGACCTGGAACCCTTTAGGTGAACAAAGAAACTGCCAATATTAGCTAGGAAATAGTAAACCAACCGCTCAAGAGAGACACCTTTGAGCCAAGAAGAATAGACAACTTAATGGTGTCGAACACCATTAAACCCCTAAACAAAAACAATAGCACATCCAAACCCCCCACCTCAATAGGGAAGTCATAGGGCACAATAGAACCCTAAAGCACAACTTTCTTGCAACAACACCTCACCACCACCAACCCCATCTCAACCTCAATAGGAGGGAACTCCCTTCTATAGGAGAGGAAGATATGAGAGTCCCAAACTTCAAATCCACCACTCAACAACCCACACAAGCTCCACCTCAATAGGAACAAGCACATGAGAGAGGTAATTTCTACCAAATCTACAGCAACCACCTCCACCTCAATAGAAGAGGGCTCCACCTCAATGGCAGTAGTCTCCACCTCCATAGAAGACACCACCAGTAGATCCAGAGAGAAATAAAAAATTTCATGAGGGACAAACACAACCTCCTTAGGTATAGCAAGATTCGGGTGCAAGAAAGAAGTAGAACACACCTCAGCAATCAGGAAAAAACCACAAAAGCTTTTGAGCTTTCACAATAAAAATTTGTAATAGCTTAGCCCACGAGTGACCCTCAGTCACCAGCACAAAATAACTGGGACCTCTAGTCTTGTAACAGCAAACCATCTAGACCTTGAGAGTGAAAAAAGACCCAACCGATAGCCAGAGAACAAGAGGAAGAGCAAAGAAAATCTCCCGCTAGGTTATGAGAAACCCCACCTGCTAGAGGAACACAACATACAGCAAAGAGAGGAAGCAATAGTGACTTCCACCACATCCAATGCCTTAACAAAGGTAGTCTTCCCATCAAGAATAGAGGCCAACCAAAACACCCTCGATAACCTTGCAGCCATACGAAAGATACGCTTCAAAGAATTGCCAACCTCAACAAGCGAAGACACCATAGGAAGAAGAGATGGCAGAGAACAACCCCTGCTACTCAACCAAGAAAGCACCACAGAAGAGAATCCAAGCAACCCAGTGGCCTCTCCCACCTCAACTCCTCCAACAAGAAAACCCCCAACTTTGGAGTGCTTCCTACCATGTCGATTCAAAAGATGGAGACCATAAGCACCAAGCACAAGCAAGGAAACAACAAGGATAGGAGACTGCGGGCCAACCAAGAGTATATTTGCACCCTCCCAAAGAAAAGGGGTGCTCAAAAAGAACACACAAGCTAAAAAGAAGACCCACTCAATAACAAGCTTGCATACCACACTCAAAAATAATCCTCAATATGATGTAAATGATTCTAGAAAAGAGCTCAAGCAAGAACATGAGGCATGATAAAAGCTTCAGTCCAGCCAAACAAGCAAAAAAGAGCTTACAAATAAGGACCATGGGCTTCCAAAAGAACAAACCTTAGTGCCATAGGAAAGGAGATTACAAGGCAACCAACATCACCTAGAAGATGTGGTTTAATATTGGATGATCTACTGATCATCTGCCAAGTGATAGGGCCAAAAATGGTCGAAAGAGGATTAGGGCTTGGCTAGAGGAGAATTGGAAGAAAATGGAAATTGTGAAATTTCTACCGAAAGGACTCTTTGTAGCTATCTTTATTTCAGCAAAAGAGTAGAAGAAAGTCCTTCAATAAGGCCTCTGGTCGATGCATGGTAGTTTGATCTATATTCAAAAGTGGTGTCCTAACTTTGATCCTATAAAGCTACAGCTGTATGACAAACCAATTTGGATTCGCGTCTACAATCTTCCCTTGGAGTATTGGGTGGATGAATGTATCACAAAAATTGGGAGGACTCTAGGAACTTTTATGGATGTCGACTCAGATATTGTAGGAGATTCATATCTATAGGCTATGATCCAGATCATCATGATCGCCAAAGTTTTGAAAGAGATTGTACTTTGTGTTGGCGGATAACACAGGCTCATCCAAGTTGATGTGGAGGAAGATAAGTTTTTTTGCATGAGGTGCGATAGCAGAAAACATGCGGAGGATTCATGCAAATGGTGCCCAAAGATGAAGTCTCTTTGGTGCCCACAAGAGCCTCTAAATAAGCAATTGGCTACCTTGACCCTCCTAGTTGATTCAAAGGAAGAGCAAGACGGCATGCGCAAGGAATTCTTGGACATTCCCTTATTCAAGGATGGAAAAATGGCTACACATAACATCGGTGCTTCCTCATCCTCTGATTGCATGGCAAGTGGGTCCTGAGATGTTCCTAGAGCTACCAAAGTTAAGGGTCCTTTGATTCTAGGGTGCAAGGTCTAGATGACATTGAGCCAGATCTAGAGAGGGATGGTGAGAGAAAGGTACATTCAGCTCTCGATGAGATTGGCACTAATCCAGAGGAGGATTTTTTGGAAGATTATACCTTAGAGGAGGATGAATTGGGAATCCTGGATCCCCATCACATTTTCCAAACTGCTGCTAAGATCCAAAGCAGAGCCAAAAAAAGGAAAGGAGAGGAAGACGCTCCGATAGAAGCGATAGGAAGAGACTGAAGAGAAAGGCCTCATCAGTGTCAAAGATTTTTTGTCATCCAAGGGAGCTAAGTTCTCCCTTGGAGGACAATGAAGATTCTCACCTATAATGTTAAGGGCTTAAATGCCCCTGAAAAAAAAATGCTTGATTAAGTGTCACCTCAACAAGATCTCGGTGGAAATAGTTCTTTTGCAAGAAACAAAACCGGCATATGTGGAAGGCAACAAGTTCATTAGCTATTGTAGGAAATGGTTTGGGTACTTTTGGAGTGCAACTGGATCTACGGATGGGTTGGGGATCTTATGATCTTTGGTCAATGTGGAAGTTCAATTCCATGAGGCTTGTCAAAATTGGATTTTGTGTGAGGTTCAAAGTAGGCTATCCAATTTATGCTTCTTTTTATTCAATATTTATGGACCAATCAAAACAGAGGAAAAGTTGGCAGTTTGGAAAAGTATTATTGATAGGAATAGTGAACTGGGTGATAATAGGCTAGTCTTGGGTGGTGATTTCAATGCCATCCTAGATGTAAGTGACAAGAATGGAGGAGTGTTCAAAGAAACTAAGGTCATGTGAGATTTTAGAGAGTTTGTCGGGATAATGGTGATTGTTGATTGTGTCCCCAAGAATGGGTCTTTTACTTGGACAAATCATAGGGCTAGTTTTAACAACATCACAAAATGTTTGGATAGGTTCTTTGTTGGTGAAGGTTGGTTGAGTGATGAGTTTAGTTGTGAGTCAAGTATTCTTCCAATGGATGTGTCTAATCACTTCCCAGTAATGCTTAATCTTTTCCTTAGTGAAAAACCAATAAAGAGTTACTTCAAATTCAAATCCATGTGGTGGAGAGCTCATAATTTAATCAAGAATCTGGAAAGGTGGTGGTTGGAGACGATCTACCCAAAAGCACATTTAGCTTTCACTTTGTAAAAGGGTTAGCATCAGTCAATTAAAACTAAGAACATGGAATTAAGAAGTTTTTGGGAATATCTTTAGCGACAAAGAACAAGTTGAGGCTGAGCTAGAATCTCTGAATAAACAAGTTATCAGATCAGGAATGACACTAGTCAAATTTTAGAAGGAAAAAGAATTAGAAGCTAGACATGCGGAGTTACTAGCCAAGAAGGAAGCATTTTGGAGAGACAAAGCTCGTGAAACATGGCTCAAGGAAGGTGTCACAAATACGAAGTTTTTTCACAACTCAACAAAGGCACGAAGAACTAGAAATCAAATTGACAGTAACAAAGACCCTAATGGTGTGGAAAGATGTGATAGAGAGAGTATGGAAAGTGAGGCGGTAAAAATTTTCAAAGCTTTGTTGGCAGGTATGCAAGATATTGGGGAATTGAATTATGATGCATATTTGGATTGCATTCCTAAATTTCTCAGGAAGGAGGACAACAAAATTCTATGTGATCCTTTCTCATTGGAAGAAGTTTGAAAAGCGGTTTTTGGGCTCCATCTAGATAAAGCGTCAAGGCCAGATGGGCTAACGGCTAATTTTTTCAAAATTGTTGGCATTTCATGGGTTGGGATATCCTAGATATGATTAAAGACTTTCGTAAAAAGTAGTTTGTCTAGGATCTTAATAACACAGTCATAGCCCTGATCCCAAAGAACAATGATTGCTCCTCCTTCACCTATTTCCACCCAATTGCACTATGCAACACAATTTATAAGATTCTGGAAAAAAACCTTGGCAAATAGATTAAAGAAGGTTTTGGAGCTAGTAATCTCAGAAGAATAAAATGTATTTACTCCAAGAAGAGAGATCATCGACAATATTATCATTGTTTCTGAGCCAATCCACACAATTACAACTAAACAATTGAAAAGCATGATAATCAAATTGGATGTTAGCAAGTCTTATGATAGAGTCTGATGGGATTTTCTCTTGGCGGTCATGAAGAGGTTTGGCTTTTCGAAACAACGGTTGGACATGATCAACACCTATATATCAACCCCCAGGTACTTAATTCTAGTTAATGGTTCTTTATGTGGATTTTTGGTGCAACTAATGGATTGTGACAGGGAGACCCCCTTTCTCCATTTCTATTTGTAATAATGGCAGAGGCAATGGGATGACATTTCAAGTTTGTGTCTCAAAGGATGTTGGAAGGGTGTGGATATCATAGATGGTCTAGACCCTATCACTCACTCTTAGTTCATGATTGACACAATGTTGTTCGATGAAGCTACAGTAAGGGAAGCAAAATTCATAAAAGGGGGGGTTCGACGAATACACTGTGGTCTCCAACCAGACCCTAAACAAAGACAAATCAGAGATAAACTTCTTTAATACCAAAAGTGTCATCTAAAAGAGGATAGAGAAAGTGTTTGGGTTTCATGTTGTTGCACTCCCATCCAAACATCTAGGGGCACCACTCTTCCAAGGAGGCTGTAGAATGGATCATTGGCAAGAAACAATCTCAAAATGTAGGGGTAAGGCAAAGGCGTGGGAGAGAAAATGGCTCTCACTGGCTGGTTGCATTCTCATGATAAAGTTTGTTCTAAAAGCAGTTTCGATCTATGTGATGTTGTGTTTTGGCATGACAAGCAAATTGGTTAGTGAGATTGAAGGATTTATGAAGAAATTCTTGTGGGAGGGAGCAAAGGAGAAAAAACGAATGCCACTTATCAATTGGAACACTGTTTGCCAAGACAAGTCGCTTGGGGGCGCTGGTCTGAGGAAGATGGAACTCCAAAATCGAGCTCTTGGAGAAAAAATATGTTGGAAAATTTACCGAAATCTGAATAGACAATGATGCGAGATTATACAGAGGAAATATCTAGATAATGACGACCACTGCCGCATTCTTACAATTTCCAATTCGAGTGGTGGTTCGGCGATCTAGAAATTTATTTGGAGCCCCAGAGATGTAATCATAGATCATCTATCTTGGAAAATTAGGGATGGACGAAGAGCTGAGTTTTGGTTCGACTCTTGGAATGGGCATACTACTCTCTCGAAGATTTTTGGTGATAGAGATTGGTTGGTGGACCTTATACAAGAGAAGGGTAGACTGGTGGCGAACTATGTCTGCATTATTAATGATGGCACAATCCCTACGTATGCTTGGGTCAGTTCGAACGGCTTAGACATCCCTCCCGAGGATAGAGTGATGTTAAAAGATATATTAGCTAACCAAAAAATCTTTCTCATTGAAGCGGAGGATGAGATAATATGGACTGACACAAAGTCTGGGGAATATTCAGTGAAGTTGGGCTACAACATACAACGTGCTCGGGAGTCTGGTTCCTGCTGGCCATCGAAGTTGTGTTGGAAATCAAGAATCTTGCCTAAGGAGAGTGCTTTCCTCTGGACTGCACTCCATAAGAGGATCCTCACTGGGGATAGATTGGATTCGATTGGTATACATGGTCCAAGTATGTGCCCTCTGTACTGCAAAGATGAAGAATTGATGAACCATCTGTTGCTAAATTGTGAGTATGCTTTTCGATGCTAGGACTGGCTCCTTAGATCTCTTGGGTCGTCTTTGCCAAGACAAAATGATTTATTCCAATTCATCAATAGTTGGCCAATAGGGAGGAGAAGCAATGTTTGGGCAAACATTTTGATTTTTTTACGATAGTGCACTCCCTGTTGAGGTAGTAACCAAGAAAATTGAAGCTGGGATCTACAAAGTAGTCAATTCCAATTGGAAGAGAACAAAAGGGACTCATTTCACTAGTTGGGATGAGTTAATATAGAAAAGGTGGACTGATCTCAAACCCCCTTGTTTGGATCTGTTGATGCCGACTAATTCAAGGGTTGATGCTCGGTGGGTTCTACTGCCTGAGGGAAGATATAAACTCAATTTCGACAGCGCATCCAAAGGAAACCGAGCATCTCAGGCACTGGAAGTCTCATAAGGGATTGTAATGGGAAGTGCCTCTGGGCGGTTGCTCACAATGCAAGAATGGCGACAAATAATGAGGTAGAATTTGAAGCCCTTGCGCGAGGTCTGAAATTGTGTCTTGAAAAGGGGATAAAGGTGATAGACATTGCAAGAGACTCCTTGTTAATGATTAAACGTGGTTTGCAAGAAAACTGCGCAAAATTGGAAACTCAAAAGTTGGATTCGGGGGATTGGCTAGTGTATGGAAAAGTTTGATTCTTACACATTGTCGCATGTGTACCACGAGGCCAACTCAGCTGCTGACTTTTTGACCAATCTTGGAACATCACTTGACGGCCCGGAGATGGTGTATGACGCAAACTCTATCCCAAAAGGCTTACGTGACCGTGTCTCCATGGATTTTGGGGACTCATACGAAACAAAGGATAATCGTCAGGTCTCAGGTACACCCATGGGCTGATGCACCCACTGGTTATTCACTGGCAGCAGGCCTATTCTTTTGCTTCTAATTTCTCAATGGTAGTTCGGTACCTGGTGGATGTGGTGGTAGCACCTCCACCATGCTAATGGTTGTGGAGGTTGTAAAGGAGATATGCCAATCCTTTTGAAGTCTGTGAATTCAGGAATTACAGATATGGAAATCCATCTAAAGATTCTGGCCGTTGCGACCACATGCGGAAGTCAGTCTTTAAATGCTTTACGTGGGGTATCTCATGGCCATCACCCAGAAATGGCAAAACATTTCGGCACCGTTTGCAAGTGTAACGCGAGAGATGGAGCGGGGAGGGAAATGGAAACTTGCGACAAACACATTCCATTCTTGTTCAACAAAACATCTGAAAAAGAGGAGGTTGTAAAGAATTTGATCGACATTGATTTCTGGCCACACCAACGATGGGTTGGTTCTAAAACGATTCTTCAATAATTATGTGCAGATCGTTGGTGCCCGGGTTAGGGGCATCTCTGCAGCGAGCAGATATGCACGTAAGGAGCTGGCTGGACTGGTAATGGATAAGATCGACAATGTGCCCATTGAGTCAGCTGACGGTCTTTCGCTTTGGCATTTTGAGCCTCAACAAGGAAAAGAAGAAAGGTAAACTGCAAAAAGCCTGGAAGCCGCATAAAATGGGTGTTGAGAAGAAATATAATATTGAGGACTTTATGAGGTTTTTGGAGGCTAACCCGGATCTTATCGATCAAAATGTTGTGGTTAGACTCGTAGATGTTGCTGAGGGCATAAGGTATTTATACCATTGATTGTTACGCCTCAGCCTATCCTATCCTCGTAATCTTTGTTGTTTTTCAATTAATATAGAGAGCTTACCCCACTCTCGTAGCGCTTATCCCAAAAAAATTAAATATTTATCAATAAATATAAGAATTAGGACCATAAATTCTAAATATTTAAGAAAAAATAAATAAATAGAAAGAAAGAAAAATTATAAATATAAAAAAAATAATTAAATAAAATAGATTAAAAAATTATAAAATAGAAATAAAACTTATTAAATGCAATAGACAATTAAAAAGAAGAGAAGAATGTAATTAGTTACCTAAATCTTATTTTCTTAGATTCTTATCTTCATATATCTTTATACCTTATTTATATAAAGATTTATAAAGATATATTTTTATAAATAAAGATATCTTGGCTCTTTGAAAAGATAAATTAAGATATTTTATATTTTTCAAGATTCTTCTTAGATAAAATATTTTTATAACTTATATTTGTTTTATTTTTCTAATTTGTTTTTTTTTTTAACGTGATCGGGGGTGCTAGCGCGACACACCTTCCGGTACCATGGGGTAGGGGAGACTAGACCTCGTGACCAACCTCCTGCAATAGGAAAGATTTAGCCAACCGAACTAGGGCCCCAACCCCATTTTTCTAATAATTTAAATGTTCATAATTTTTCTAATTATATTTTATATCTATATAGATACCTTAAATTTTTTATTAAATTAGATTTATAAATCTTGTTAATTATTTATTAATTAATAATTAATTAACAAATAATTATCAAAATAATTTACTAATAAATTCTTTATAAATTACAAATCTTCTTATAATATTTTTTCGTAGATTTTTATTTTCTTATATCTTTATACCTTATAAAGATTTATAAAGATAATACTTTACAATATATATCTTTACTTATGAGATAAATAAAGATATCTCATTTATTTATATCTTATATACATGATGTAGTACAAAGATATCGAATTATAATTTTGGAGATATTTTCACTTCTTTTATATATATAATGATATCTTTAATTCTTTAGATCTTTTATTTATTTTATTTTATTAATAATTTATATTTTCATAATATATCTAATTATATATTTTTATAAAATATAATTTTATAAAGATATCTTAAATTTTTTCATCTTATTAATTATGTATTAATTAATATTTAATTAATATGTTAATTTACTAATAATTTTTTTATTAATTAGAGGTTTCTTAATTAATTATAGGTCATTCTAAGTTCATACAAGATCTAAGATGAACTATATAGATAAGATAGATTATCTTTTATATATATATAATTATATATTTAAAGAACGTGTTTTCTTAAATAAAGTAGAGAACATATATATATATATATATATATATATAATTTAAAAATCTTCATATAAATAAGATAAAGATATGTGTATATATATACATATATGTGTATATGTGTGTATGCATATGTATGTGTATATATGTTATTCATTGAAAGTTATATCTTTAAAAAAAAATTATATAACCTTTTTATATGAATATTTCTTTGTTTCTTTATAACTATATACTTATAATATATATGAAGTATAATATATATTTAAGAATAGATATTAAAAGGTTGTAATTACTTTATGGAAGTTATAAAATTATAATTTTAGTCTCTTTCTTTTGGGTTTTCAATTTATTGTCTTCAACTTCAATGAAAAATTAAATTCAAACATTAAAAATTATAATCTTAATTCTTGTGCAACTCTCTTTTTATCTCATCTCTTTTTAACTTGTCTCATCTGAAATCACCAATTCTTCTCTTATACCTCTGTTTCATCCTCATGATAGATCACAGAATATGATGCGAAACATTAAATCCAAAAAAGCTCTGTAAATCTTATATATTGATTGTATCCTTCCACGTTATGTTTCAAATCCAAACAATTAGAACTGCCGAGGATAAAACTGTTTCTCACCACCTTCATCAAAGTTTCTCACCACCTCTGAAGCCATAGAACGAAGCACATCTTCCACCGAACTGGTTTTAAACTCCTCATGTTTGTCATCAAATCTACCAAGCATTCCATCAATTTTCTCAATTCCAGACTCCTCCCTCTTCATCTGGAGCTTGCCTCCTCCCTCCGTCCCGACCTTTGGATCGTTTTAGACACCTGCTCTCAAGCGAGAGCCTCTGGACATCAAGCTGGCCGTATTAAAAGATAGAAGAAAAAATTCTCTGCTCTGCAACACAAGCGCCACCCGCACCTTTCTCCCTGTTCTTCTTGTAATCCCTCCCGGCTGTTCATCTCTCCTCTTGCCAACCCCCCTCCCAAAACCAAGACACCCACTCACCTCACGTCGCTGCCATCCTCTCCCTTCGATCGCATGCCTTCTCCCCATTCCAGCAGCCTCTCCAATTCTCCAGCCAAACCTTCAAACAGTGTCCTCCTCCTGTTGATTTCTCTCCAAACCAACCGGCGATCTATCAATGGAATTTCCCGCAGCCTTCCCCTAACTACATCTAGTGCATGCCCTCTAAAATCCTCCCCTTCCCCTCCCACTCGTGCACCCTCCTCCTCTCCGCTTTTGCCTATCGTCTCTCCTTACCCGCGGCATTTCATGCCTCCACACCCTAGCTTGCTTCCGCGGTCTGTTTAGAAATCTACTTCTTCACAAAGCGCTCCTTCAGGCACAGTTCTCTCGGGGTCTCCTCATCAGTTTACGCAATTGACTTCAGCTGGACAAAAATATTCCTCTATGCAAAGCGCCCCTTCAGGCATAGTTCAGGCGAAGTCTCCTCAACAGTTTATGCGCTCGACATCAGCTGGGCAAAGCTCTCGACAGGCTTCCCCATGTGTCAACCATTGCATTGAGACCTCTCTTTGCCTGCAACCAAGTTTCTTCAGAGTTCCAACGGCTCCTCTCCTTTGCTGCCAGGTAAGTGCGACCTTACATTCTCCCCTCAACGTTCTCTGCTTTGATTTTGTGATATGACTTCCTCTCATAAGACAGATCTGCCTCGAGCCCCTCTCGATTTGGTCTTTAATCCAACCACCCGGGTCGATTTTACTTTCTCTCCTCGGCCGGACTTAACCCGCACATTGTAAGCGTTGACCGTTTAGATGGCATATGCGGGCCCACTTAAAGTTCTGTTTTCTTTACCATCCTTTGACTCCTGCATGAGTACATTGCGGCCTCCTGCATCGTAGTAGGTGATTCCAAGAGAAGAAAAATTAATGCTAACCAGTCTCCAAGAGCATGGCACGGATCGTTGTGCAGGCACGCTGGGTCGGGCGCACATATACCCGCATGTGAATTTCCAACGTTGGCCTTTTCAAGAGCTTCCAAGACACATTGTACCTGCGCCTCTTCATCTGTAGATTCTGATCCCTCTAGAAACCTTGGTTGCATATCTCGCACACATATCTATCGGATTCCATTAACATCTTGGGCGATAATCGGGATCTGCATAACACAACCCAAGTTTCCAGTGCCACACAATCAAATACACATACGTATAGCATACAAACATGTACGGACTTGCAAATAGAAGATTTTGTAATCTACCAAATTGTTACCAGTAGTGCCTGGAGGGCGACATTTTCTTTTGTTTTGGTTTTTGGTGGTGGAATTCGTTAGAAGAGACGATGAATTACTAATGCCCGACACCACTAGCATATACAAACAAGGAGAGGAAGAAAGTACAGTTCCTACCGAGGGCAAGGCTGTCATACTGAGGAAAGCAACTACCCTTCCAAGTGAGGATCTTAAAGATTATTTCACAGCACTTCTATGCAGGATCCCACATAACTGCTCTATGTTTGCCTTGAATTAAATCTCTCCATCTCTGGATGGAATGGCTTGGGCTACTGAAGCATACAAAAGGGTAAACAGTTAATGCGTATATAATCAGCCATTCCAAGCTTACAGAAGCAAAAGATGGATTAAATTATTGAGGCGAACTTCAGTTTCTAATAGAAGCCAACTGTATTGGCACTCACCACTAGCTTTAGTTGGTCTGTTCGCAGTCTGCATAATAATTCCTATTATATTAGGGGAGAGGGGCCAATAGTCATGTGGGCTAATTTTATCAGCCTGTAGCGATTGATTGGAATATTGTAGAACCTTCATTTTTTTGAAATGTAGAGTGACCTCTTATCTATCTATCTATAACTAAGATTTGGAGGTGTGACTCATCATAAAAAAAATTAACAAACCATTACATTATTAAAAAGAAATTTCAACCATAATACTTCCTATTAGAGTGCATAATACATAAACCAAATTAAATTAAATAAAAAATTAAATCAATATATTTTTAATTTTTTAATTTTATTTTTTAAATATTATAAATTCATAGGTAAAAATAGTTATTGATAATTTGATTCATTAATATATTATAATCAATCCACCTTTATTTAAAAAAATTATAGTTATTTTTTAGAATAATATATAAATCTATTTCATCAATTCATAATTATTAAAAAAAATTAAATTCATTAATTTAAATTAAATAAAATAAAAATAAAGAAATATCAAAATTTAAGATCTTAATTTATTTAGTAAATATTTTGATGAAAATTTAGATTCATAATCAAATTTATAATTTTATATGAGTTTCATTTATTTAAAATCTTATGAGAAAGTTGTGATTAAAAGTGTTTTTAGAAAATACATGTTTCTTTATAGTAAGATCAAAGTGTTACAAAAATTTAAAAAATATATATTTTTGGTAAGTTCAATTTAAGTTAATTAAATAGATGCATTAAAATGAAATATAAATTGATTTAGAGTAAATTAATGATAAGAAGGTATAATAAACTAGAATTATTATCATTATTTAGAAAAATAAATTATATTAGGGATTTGTTTACATGTAATTGCATATCATCGATGCATTAGAATAAAATGTTAGTGCTCAATCACCTCACCAATACAAAAGATTCTCTTAGTTACAAGTGGTTTTCAACAAGAATTATATCATCAAAATAGAAATAAGGTGCATAGGCAAGACTCTTCAATAATTATTTTGAATCACTCAAGACATTTAAATGACTGTTATTTTTCTATGTAATCCTTAATGTTATTTAATATCAAAATGCACTCCACTTGATAATAAATTTAAGGTTCATATGGGATGTAGAAAAATGCACTCCACATTAACTTCAACTTCACATTCCCAATGCACTCCACTTGATAGTCATTTAAATGTCACTTAAGGTTCATTCCCAATGCACTCCACTTTTCTTCAATAACCTTAGTTATTTTTCTTTTTGAAAAAAGGTGGAGTGCATTGGGAATGTGAAGTTGAAGTTAATGTTAAGTTTACTTGGATGTTGAATCTCTATAATTCTCATTATGTGACATGTTGAAGTCCTTTTTTTCAATATGTTATGACATTAGGACATCATGTAAGTGGAACCATTAAGTAGATAGTTTAAAAATTAATTTCCATAATCCTCGTTTTTCCTTTCTAATAAAGGTTATAGAAAAAATA
Organism: Sequoia sempervirens; assembly: GCA_007258455.2. Classification (NCBI taxonomy): domain Eukaryota; kingdom Viridiplantae; phylum Streptophyta; class Pinopsida; order Cupressales; family Cupressaceae; genus Sequoia; species Sequoia sempervirens. The sequence goes on from VDFB02270651.1 coordinate 195,744,825, forward strand.
TTTAAATTGTTGAAAAAAAACTTATCATGCCCCTTGGATTGGTTAGGGAATAAGTGGTGGCTCTCAAAAAAATCATCTAACAAACACTTGTTAGTCCTTTAAAATTAGTTATAAAGCTAATGTTAGGTGTCGATGATGCCCAGGTTTAAAACCTCATGCTAAGAGTTAATTAGATTTTTGAATCGTTATATTTTTAGCAATTAGAAATTCTTATTAGTTCAAAACTTAATTTAGAAATAGAGAACATTTGGGATTGGTTAGTAACATGAAATCAATGTTAGAATTCTCACCATAGTGAACTAAATTTAATGTTATTATTAGAACCTTGGTATAGGTAGTAGATATGTGTCAACATCCAATGTTGGTTTTGAAACCATCCCTAGATTATGGCCAATGAATAAAACACATACTTACATGAATTTAAAGGCTTAACAAGTTCATAAAATAGCTAATGATCATGATTTTAAAAGTGAAAATTGAAGACTTATTTTTAAAATTGAAAGAAAGTGAACATTAAGAATCCTTTTAAATAAATTCATTTTAACTAATCATCATACCATAAATTTAACCATAACTCATTTTATGAGAAAGCATGGATAACTCATTTTATGAGAAAGCATGGATGATCTCAAATTTAACAAATTACTTATGATAATATTTTACATTTTAAAATAAAGATCACTAAATCAAACCTTTGGTAATTTATTTCAAGTAAAAGCACCTTTGCATAATCAAGAGTAAAATAGTTAACTTTTTGAGAAAAACTAAACCAAGATGAAGCTAGAAAGAAAAAGAAAAAGGGTTTTCATTTTGTTAGAAGAAAAAAAAGGGGTGTATTATTGTTTATCCTTCATTGTAAATTCCTCTAATTTAGTAAAAATTTGTTAAGAATTATAGTAGGTTAGCATGTTTGAATATTCTAATCAAATCATTGAAACCATAAAAATTGTAAAGTGATGCTAATTTCCAAGTTTTCTCATTGTGAAATATTATAATTTTTGTCATTCTCAAGGTTCTTTGAGGTTTTCTTTGTAATATAAATTTCTATGGAGGTTTAAATCGACAATGCATGGTTTTGATAATATATGATGAAGCATATGATCTTCTACTACTAGTCTATGAATGTTTATGATAGATTTCTAGATTAGATTTTATACTCCCTTTACCTTCCTCGCCTTATTTTCTTCCCATTTTTTTATAAATTAAAAATCTAAAATAAAGAATAATAATATTTTCCAAATGTCATAAAATGCTCCAATATGAATAAACATAATCAAATTTTAGATCACAAAGCATTTATCATCTTTAGAACTCTCAGTATTTAAGTTCCCATGTGAAAAAAAATCACAATGAACAATTGATTCAAACTCCAAGTCAAGACCCATCATTTGAAGCTTTGGGATAATTTAATTCTCTCCTAAGAAAGATAATTTCATTGGTGAATTTTATCAAGTTACCAATTTAAGATGAATTAGTTATTGAAAATTTTAAAAATAAAAGAAAAATCTCTTTTTAAAAATAAAAAATTGAATTCCAACGGATAGCCAATAGTAAGAAAGTCATAATGAGTCTTACTTTCAAGAAAATTTCCAAGTAGACATCCCTGTTTTTGAAGATATTTTAAATTAATAGTTATATCCATACAAAATATTTCATTATGCCTCACTAGAAGAATGCAACGTATACGTTAATACTAAATAAGGAGAATTTGACTATTTAACTTTTCTAACAATGTTGGATTTTGATTTAAATGAACTAATTTCACACTCAAAAATATAAAAACCTAAATTAGACGTCACCTAAATGTCAACTTGAAACTAAAACAAGGACGTTTTTTCATCCTATAGATGAAATTTCTTCATTACATTTGATAACTAAGGTTTTTTTTTTTTTTTTTTTAGACTGCAGGAATCGGGTAGCACGACCCCCTATAAACTGCAGTGCGCCTGGTAAACTTTTTAACGTGACCGGCGGCGCTGGCGCGACACGCCCTCCGGTACCACGGGACGGGGGGGAGACTAGAACTTGTGACCAGCAGAGCCGCAACGGAATTACTTAGCCAACCAAGCTAGGGCCCCCGCCCCATTTGATAACTAAGGTTATTGTTGATAGTGTTCTCATTTTTTATGATTAGGCCTTCATTTTGCTAGCTTAGTTTATAAAATTGGAAATAGTATATTTTGACTTTCTTTTACTTAAGAAATGATCTAGAGTATTTATCTTGTTGATTCTTCCACTTTCATATTGTAGTGATGAATCTATTATTGAATTATATGACTAATTAATTAGTCCCCTTTCTAATTGTATTTATATTATGAACATACTTTGGGTCAAATATATCTCCATGTTGTATCCTAAATACAACTATGATATTTTTCCACAAATTAATTTTGATATTACGTAAAAAATACTATTATCATTCCCTTGCACTTTCTTTGCATGATTGCACAAAAAAAATCATGATGACATTATCTTCATGAATTCATGTTCATTTTTAATGTTTATAAAATTCAAAGCAATTTATGAGGACAAGGAAAATGACTGAAGTAAAATAAGTAAATATAATGCACAAAACACAAAACCTTATACCTCAAGTCACCTTATTTCCCCTTGATTAAGCTGAAATGGAATGCACCCTAACTCTATTTGATATGCTCTATATTATGATGGGATGTGGATTTCTCAATATAAAAACCAACATAACCTTGGCATGAAAATGGTATTATGATAGTAGAATGGTAGCAAAAGATTAATGGCAATAGACGTGAGACCATGCTCACCTAATGAATATGGATTTATTGAGGACATGTACCTAAACTTCATATGAAAACATATTGATTCAATATTCAGAACCTCTTTTAAATAGGATAAAATTCCATGCATGAAGCTAATATATAGGTTATTTATACAACAAATGACATATGTAATGATAAATTACTTCATTTATAACACTTGTATATGTGAAACAACAATACCAAGCCACTAAATGCTTATATTGACTTATGCTTTTGAAATTTTGGGAAAGATGGTCCATAATAATAAGGGGACCTATTTTCCTTATTAATGTCTTTCCCTAAGGTCATTTCATTAGGAAAGATATCACAAGGTGTAAAGATTGGCTTTCAACCTCAATGGTGAGTCAATCAAACCTGTATATAAATCCTTAAGACAATAGCACATATCTAAAACCAAATTGAAATGATTTGTAATGTTCAAACTAAATGAATTATAAGACCTAATACCTAAAATGAAAATTCCAAAAAGTACAAGAATTGAAATCACATTTTATAGGAAAGTCTAAGAAGGGTATGTTCACATGTACCTGTCAACAAAAATAGATTTTGAGACCTGCTGAAGGACAGATTTTCCCCTAGGCGAATGGGGCCTAGTTAAGGCTTTTGAAAACACTTTTAGTAGTCCCATGATCCTTTATTTTAGCTTTTATTTTTTATAGGTCCCACTATCAGAAAGTCGGAAATAAATTTTGCAACCTAGTTTATGTGGCTTGACAACAATGATGATAATGTATGCAACAATACAAAATTTATCTTCAAGGTCTTCAATTCTTCTTCAATATATAATCTACACATACACAAAGAGAAAAAAAAAATTGTTTGAATGGGAGTTTTCCTTAGTAAAACCCAAATTTTGGTAATTAAGCCTTCATAAAAAGATAATGACAATGGAGAAGGAAATTGATGAATTAACACTTGCTTGCTATAACTCACCAACCCTTCAATGGCTTCCCTTAGAGGACTGAAGACAAACACATCTCTCCAAGTAACTTTATCTTGCTTTTCTTGATGGATTTGGACACTTGAAAATGTTTGGATGTTTTAGGATCAATAATGCATATTAGCCTTCACAAGATGGCATGAACACGCATAAGCTTGAACATGATGATAAGATATTGAATGTTGCAAGAAATGATTGATAAATGTGCTATTGAATGCTCTTGAAAATAACATTTGCTTTGGATTTCTCTCATAAAGTGTGTTAGATTTGAATTGATAAAAATATTGTGTATTATAGGTGTTTATCTAATTTCCCAAAAATTAGATTCCTAATGTTGGCAATTGCAAGTTGAATTTGAATCAATAAAATGCCACCAAAAATATATTTCAAAATGGGTCCTAGGACTTAAAGGGGATCAAAGGCGAATGGGTCCTAGCCTATAAGTCTAGGACACACATATTCCAGAGTGATTAAAATATTGATTGCATTAATTAAAAGTTGGTTCCCCTTTTAGAAAATGATAAAAATAAGGATTTGGAATGCATAATTTGGAAAAATAGAAGCTTAATTAAGTCCAATAAATTAAAGAACCCAAACATAGTGTGAAATTTTTAAGGTATACAATTTCCTACACTACATTTAGCTCCCACTTTAGTGAGAGTGTGAACTTATGCTTAGACTCACACTAAATTAGACAAATATGTGGCAAGAGAGGTCCAAGTGTACAAATGTTAGAGAGATAGGATGACAAAGATCAAGGAGGTGGTCAAGCCCCCAGGATCAAAGATCCCATGGCAAACCAACATAAGGACAAAGGGACAAAATATATGTAAGATACGTGTAGCAATACAAGATACACAAGCATGCAATATCAAAGCCAATGCAAAAAGAAAAAAGGAAAAAAGGATGGACTAGCAAGTTGTGTTATGCCACATCCACAAAATACACTCACAAGGGCTAGTGCAGTTTGGTATACACTAGGTGAGACCCAAAGGCAAAATGATAAATGCACACTACGTCTACAAGGTGTGTACCCATTAAAAAAGGTGGCAGATGAGACGGACCCACCAAGTCTATAGGTGTGTTCCCATACGTCAACCATACCAAAATTTACACTCCCTGATAACTTTTATAAGGTGCCAAAAATGATCAATGTGTTGGAAGAATAAGGATATATCATTGATGAACTTTTTGGAAACATGAGCATGTGGGATGAGCACAAAGTGAACAGTTATGCTTTGCAGTGTTGTCATTAATGTCAACATTACATTCCTGGTACGAAGATTATGGTTCAAATTAGTTTGGGTGTCTTGAGCATGGTTGAGGATGATTTTGTAAGACAATTTTGTTAGAAGGTTTGATCTGGTGAAGGCAATAGTTATGGAAATTGACTAAGTGTCAATTCAGGTGATTCTATGTACAAGGGATCCGGTATTTGGGTCTGCATTGGTCCACTGATGAATATTTTTCTCTACACTTCTAACATAATTTTTTTGGTTGATAGAAGATCCTAATTCCAGAGTTTCATCTCATTTTGGTTTTTGGTTTTTGAGTTATGAACTTAACAGAAGTTCATCTTGGTAGTTATAGGTGGTTTCCAATTCAATGCATATGCTTTGGTGAATCTGCACTTCTCTGTGAATTAGATTTTGGCTTTGCGGTTCTAGGCAGATGTTGACATAGTTTTGGTTGATTGTTTATTCTAGTTGGCATAGTGTTTGGAGGTTTTCATGTTCGAATATGGTTGTACAGTTGGTGAATTTTATAATAAGGTCATTACCGGTGACAACCTAATAAGTTTTGTATGTTATGAAGGTTGAGTATACATATTGATCTATTATGTGGCTGCTATTTTAGGTCCATGTCAACCAATTTTGAATTGTTATAAGGTTTAAATCTTGGTGCAAAGTATATGTGGAAGGATCTTGAGCCAACAAGTTATACTTTACATATTACATTCAATTAGGCTGACCTAATTGATGTTTTGGATGAAGTGGATATATATATATGAAGGATATTTTTGATATTTTGTGATGTGACGACATGTGATAAGAGTAAGTGGATGTGAATTGTGGAAATATAGAGTGAATGCAGAGTAAATTAGAGTGTTAATTCATATCAGTATAAAAAAAATTCAGTTTGTATTATGAGCTTTATTGGAACTGTATTTCATGCATATGATAGATGCAATTATAATAGTTCAAATCTGGATGTGAACCACAATTGCTTCTATCTCTTTTAGTTCTCAGTGGGTAGTGAGTCCACTTGGATAATGAGTCCACCTACAGTGAGCACTTCTATAATATACTATAACTAGTTATAATAAACTATATATTGCATGGTTTTTCCTATTTTGGGTTTTCCACATGTAAAAAATTGGTTTTCATGTGTTATGTGATGTTGTTGGTTTTTATTATTTCATTCATTACTACAAATTTAATATTTTATGAGTATTGGATGTATAAATGATTAAGTGGTTTAAAAGAATATTGATTCACTCCTCCCCTCTTAGTATTCCAAGTGTTCAACAATTGGTATCAGAGCTTGGTTCCTTGGAAGGATCTTAACTGCTTGGGGAAGATCTTGAAGGTTGAACACATGGTTGTTAGAAGACTACCAATTCCTCTTAAAGAGATCCCTAATGTTGGATCTACAGAAGAAGATTGCATATTTGACATAAATAGAGAAATCACAGTTTCTCTTGAAGATTTGGAAAGAACTGAAGGTGAAAATAGAGATCTGAAAGAAAATGTCAAAGAAGTAGATGAATGTATTAGAAAATTGAGAGAGCAAATCAAAAAATTCAAAGAAAGGCATAAAGAAATTAGTGAGAAATTGAAGCAAGCAAATAAAACAATTACTAGTCTAGAAGTGCAATTTGAAGAAAGAAAAAGAGTTGAAGAATTTTTGAATACAATTATGAAAAGCAAATCTAAAGAATGCACAAATCTTGAACAAGAAGTTATGAATTTGAGATCAGATCTTGAAAAGGAAAGGAGTCATGAAGACAAATTCAAGATGAGTTCTACAAAGCTTGATGAAATGATTACAAATCATAAAGGCTCCAAAGATAGAAGGTTTAGCATTTGAAAAGGGTGAAAGTTCAAAAGTAGATCAAACACCAAATATTGAAAAGAAGATCAATGAACAAAAGAAGACTAAAGACAAAAATAACAATGGCAAGTAGATCCAGAAAAAAAGGAATGAATCTAGAAGACCACCAGTCAAACAACCAAATGCACAAAGGTACCCACCTTTTAATGGTTTTTGTTATTCTTGTAGTATATTTAGACAAGGCTATGAAATATAGAATCAAAATTAATCAAAATTTCCAATCTTTTCTTGGTCAGTGTATGGATGCAAGAGATTTGTTCATAGAGCTAGTGAATGCAGAAATCAAATGATGAATGGTTTTAAAAATGGTAGAATGGTTCAATCTTTCAATCGCTACTGATATACATGCAATGGATTGTTGAAAATGAAGGTAATATTGTAGCAAGTAAAACTTGTAAAACTATGAGACTATAGATCTAATTAAGTTTTCTTTGTCACAATTCTTTGTGTATGATTAATCTGTTTAGATCAATTTTACCAATTGTAGAAAGAAACAAAATATTGTAGAAGAATGAGACAAGGAGATAGAAGTGACACAACATATATGTGGAGAAACCCTTTCAGGAAAAAACTCCACCAAAGTCAATAGTGCTTGTGTTATTTAACCTTCTACAACAAGATTACAATAATATTGTATCAATACTTGATTGATATGCTTCCTTGCCTTCAATAACCCTTCTTCATAACTTGCAATTAACTCCCATAGAACTCTCATCCACTTGCTACAATTAATAGACAATAATATGAGCATGTAAAACTCATAAGAGTTGTACAATACAAGAGCATAAAGCTCCTCACAAAAATCTATGCCTAGATTGGGCAAGTAGAGTTCCACAATGTAATCTAAAGTCAAACCAAAGTCTTCCTAAATTTAGGCACCCCAAACTAAATGTACTTAATTGAACTTTGGTCAAGAACATATCATGCAAACATCACCTAAAATTTGGGGCCCAAGAATGGGCCCTCATGACTAAGCCTTGTAAATATCTTCTCATGCAAAAGGTGTTAATTGAAAGATGCCAACTTGGGCGCCTAAGGTGGTCCTAAGTCAATCTTAGTTAACTGAAACATGTCTCTCCACCAATTCATGCAAACATTATGCATGATTGATCATCCCCACTTAATTGAAAGTATCCACCTATTATATGTCATGCAGCTGAAGTCATTAGTCATGCAACTCAAGTCAACTCAAGTCAGCTAGCATTCAACTCAAAATAACTGCATGCAACTGAAGATAATTGAACCATAACTTAACTTAACTTAACTTAATTGTACTGAACTGAACTAATAGTTCCACTCCACTCATGTAAATATCAATCCCTAATTTGTAGGATCAAAACATGCATTACTAAAGTGTTATCAATCCTCCAAATAGTTAACTGAAGAAAGGTGGGTTCCATCTTCCATGTGGGTGCCCCATGTGCTCCTATCTTGTAGGAGCTCTTCTTGGACATCCCCATGTATGTTCCTATCATTTAGGAATAATCACAAATTTCAATTTACATGTTCATTTCATTTGAATTTAATCTCTTTCTAATCCTAGTGTTGGGGAACACTTCCAAGGACTTATGAGATACATGAAATGTGTTTATGATTGCAATTAAATGGCATCCTATTCTCAACATTCTCCCATTTGACATTATACATTGAAATTATTCTAAACAAGGAATCATTATTATAATTCAAGTACAGGACTCAAGGCCAATAACCTTCCTGCACCAAGAGAACTTATCTATAGGAACTGGTTTCATAAGATAATCTACAGCATTGATCAAAGTGTCAACTTTCTCAATCAATACCTTTCCACTCTCAACCATTTCTCGCACAAAGTGATACTGAACATGGGTAAACCCACAAAAGTGGTTTACAATTTGAGTGAGGAAGGAGAAGTGGCAAAAAACCCCACAAATTCCCCGGTTTTTGGGTTTCGAATGAACCCTTAAAAGGTGTTGAATGAACCCTGTTCTTTGAACAGTTAAATGCGGTGGACCCATCTTGCCAAAAAAAATGAAAACCCCTTTTTGAAAGCAATCCTGTTCACTAAACCCCTGGGGGTTCGCCCCCCTGGCTCAAGTGAACCCCTTTTCCCACCCTCCCTGCTTCTGAAAAAATAGAATTTTTTTCCTCAAGCTCGGGTTGAGGATTAAAATGGAGGAGACTCACTTAACCAACTAGAATTAGGTAGTCCTCGAACAAGCTATCCAAACTATAATTTTAATATGTTTTGGTTTTATTATCTATTTTTTAGTTAAATTAATAAACATAGGTTTTTCGCTAAAATGAAGCCCTATGTTTTGCACATGTGGAAAAATAGAAGATTATCAAAAAAAATTGAAAAATATGAGTGCACTAGATATTGAAGTCCTTGATCCAACAAAAAAAAATCAATTTTGATACATACAAAAAAAGTTACATGTTATATGGTCTGCCTATGTCTAAATTGTAATTGGTTTGAATTTGAAACTTGATTAAGGAAAAAATATTCAATAAAACACTATCTAACCAAGTGGAAGCACTATATATTGAAGTTACAAATCTAAATTTGAAAGAATTATAATTTTATCCTTCATGAAAAAAAAGTTATGTGTTATATGGTGAACGTCACTCCTTAAAAATGTTGTTTTTTGAAAAATACTAGTTTTCGAGGGAGATGGAAAAAGAGGTGCAATCTGATTCAGAAAATTTTGAAAAAAATATATTTAGAATCTACAGACAAAATTTCACGAAACTCTAGTTTGCATCATCTTCAAATTCCTCGCGATTTAGCTGCTATAGGTGCCCGAAAGTGAAGATTTAGTTAGAAAAATATATTTTAGTGTCCAATTTGGCCAAAAATTGTAAACCACTATTGTGGGATCACCCACATCAACATGCTTAGTATGAGAAATATACATAGGATTTTTGGCTAAACAAATAGCACTTTGACTATCACATTCAAGTCTAATTTGCTTGCAATTAAAACCAATACCTTTCCCAAGTCTCTATAACAAAACTGCCTCTTTAGAGGCATGTGTTGCAGCGATGTACTCTGCTTTTTTGGTGGACAAAGCAACCATGGGCTGCCTCTTATTCATCAAACTAACCGCAGCTCCAAACAAAGTAAACACATAGCCACTTGTCAACCTATGACTCTCCAGGTCTCCTGCCCAATCTGAATCAACAAAATCTTGTATGTCCAATGATTTGTGCATAATATCAATATCATTAACACCATGATAAACCAAATAGTAATCAGAAGTACCTCATAAATATCTAAACACCCTCTTAACATAATTCCAATGTTCTTTACCAAGGTTAGACGTAAACCTACTTAGAAATCCCATTGTTTGGGCTATATCTAGTCTTGTACAGACCATTGCATACATCAAACTACCAACTGCACTAGCATATGGAATTTCAGAAATTTCCTTGTGATCAAAATCAGATTTAGGACCCATGTCTAAACTTAACTTTGTTCCAACTGATAAAGGAATATTAATTGGTTTACTATCATGCATGTTAAATCATTTCAAAATAGTATCAACATAGTTGCTTTGACTTAAGCAAAGCTTTCTGTTACCTCTAACTATGTTGATCTCCATACCAAGGATATATTTTGCAGCCCCTAGATCTTTCATCTCAAATGTGCTAGATATTTGTGCTTTTGATTATTTGATCATTACCTTGTTACCAATAAACAACATGTCATCAACATACAAGATAATAATTAAAAGTTGATCATCAATAAATTTAATGCAAGCACAATGATCTTCCTCACTCCTAACATAACCAATTTTCAATGCAAAAGCATCAAACTTCTGGTACCACATTCTAGGTGACAATTTCAATCCATATAAAGATCTCTTTAACTTGCAAACCAATATAATTATTTTCCTTTTACAACAAAACCATCAGGTTGCCTCATATAAATCTCCTCATCAAGATCCCATGTAAAAAAGCAGTTTTCAGATCCATTTCCTCTATCTCAAAATCATAAGCAATAGCAATAGATAAAAGGAATCTAATAGAAGTTAATTTAGCAGCAGGAGAGAAGATTTCATTAAAGTCAACTCCCTCTCTTTGGGAGTAGCCCTTGACTACTAATCTAGCCTTGTACCTTTAGAGATTACCATCTACTCCAATTTTCTTTTTAAAGATCCATTTACAACCAATGGCCTTTCTTCCTTTGGGAAAATTCTCAAGATCCCATGTGTTACAAGTATCCAAGGAAACCATTTCCTCATGCATAGCTTGTTACCAAAGCTTGTCCTTATCTGAAGACAAAGCTTCCCTGTAAGATCTAGGTTCATCATTAGTACTCATCGAAGCAAATATACAACAAAAATCAAGTGGGCTATATACCTATCAATGGGTTTTCATTGTCTTGTGGATCTTCTCAAAGAAGGTTCTTCTTGTTCCTCAATATGCTCATCATGAGCATCAATCTTAGAACTCTATGAACTCTCCTCATCCAATCCATCCAATTTTTCTTCAACATGTGCATCTTCATGCTTCTCATTATTTGTCTCAAAATGCATTGTTCGAGAAGTATCCTTCTCCTTTGGTTGTTCTTCTCCTGTATAAGATCTAAACTCCCTGAAAATCACATCTCTAGATAAAGTAATTTTTTGGGTTAGAGGATTCCAAAGCTTGTAACCTTTTACATTTTCACCATAACCTATGAATATGCATTTATGTGTTTTTGGATCCAACTTAGACCGCTTTTCTTTAGGCACGTGAACAAAATCCTCACAACCAAAGATCCTTAAATGTGCAACACTAGGTTTCCTACCAAACCACATTTCATAAGGGGTTTTATCTTCAATAGATGAACTAGGAGATCTATTGATTAAATAATAATAAGTACTTATAGCCTCATCCAAAAGGCACCAATCTAGCTTAGCACTACTTAACATACTCCTAGCTCTTTCCCTTAAGGTTCAGTTCATCCTTTCTGCTACTCCATTTTGTTGAGGTGCATATGGAGTAGTTTTTTGTCTCACAATTCCTGCATGCTTATAATAATCATCAAATTCCTTAGAAAAATATTCACCACGATTCTCTGATCTCAACACTTTTATCTTATGATCTGAATGTTTCTCAACTAAAGCCTTAAATTCTTTAAACTTATTAAAGACATCAGATTCGTTATGCATAAAATAGATCCAAGTGTATCTTGAGACATCATCAATAAATGTCACATAATATCTAGATTTTCCAATAGATTCAATATCCACAAGACCCATAACATCTGAATGAATAATCTCTGATAATCCTTTAGATTTATTTGTTCTATTAGGAAATGAAGATCTAGATTTCTTTCCAAACACACAATGCTCACAAAATCATTTTTTCCAATATTATAATCAGGAATACTGTCAACCAATTTCTTATTAACAATGGTCCTAAGACCCTTTTCACCAATGTGGCTCAATCTATGGTGCCACAACATACATGTATTTTCAACTTCAGTTACATTGGCTGATTTATTCAAATTGGAGGTATCAAGCTTAAACAAAGTCTCAATCTAAAACAAAGTCTCAATCTAAGATCCTTTAACAACCACCATATTCCCTTTCACCAATTTGCAACCACCTTTGTCAAATGTCATATGCATTCCAGAATCATTGAACTTAGATACAAAAAGTAGATTTCTAGCAAGTCCTAGAATATGTAAAACATCATTATGGGTCTTAACCCTACCATCACTAAAACACAAATTTACCTCTCCTTTGCCCACAATCTTCGTTGCACTATTATCTCCAAAGAAGACATTCCCTCCATCATATGGAGTATACTTAGTGAACCACCCCTTATTAGGATTCATATGATAGGAACAACCTGAATCAATAAGCTAAGAGTCATCACTAATAGTTTTACATGAAATGATCAATGCATCATTACCGACATTTGAGGATTTTTTTGTAGAAGCATCAAAACTCTCTTTCTTTTTCTTACAATCCTTCTTTACATGTCCTAGTTTTCCATAGTTCCAACACGTTACCTTACTCTTACCAGGGGTTTTAGATCATCCTTTGGACTTACCCTTTCCTTTCTTGTCTCCCTTAAGTTCCTTTTTCTTAGGCCTACCTCTTACAAACAAGGCATCTTGGGATCCCGTTTTAGACTTCCTCCTCATCTCCTCTGATAGGAGAGTAGGAATTATATTTTCCATCTTATGATCTACACCACTGCCACTGATAGCAACAATTATATTTTCCCAAGACTTTGGTAAAGAATAAAGTGTAAGAGAGGGGGACCACCACGTGCAAGGCCCCAGGCCATGGAGGGCCAAGATGCAGAAGGGTACCCTAACTTACCTCAGCTAAATGGGGTGTTAGGATATGCGGGACAAGAATGGTGAGGACTATGAGGTCCTTCAACCACTCTACAAACCCAAAATGAAAAATGGGGCTAAGCGAGCCAATCTTTAAGTTCAACACTACGCCTCAGGGAGCTCTCTTCTTGAGGATAAAAGCATGATCTTTGGACGACAGTATGACACACTGGAGTCTCTAAAGTGTGTTGGTGTCTATACGGCTAGACAACAATAGAGACAAGGTCAAACCTAAGAAAATGACTAACGGCCTAGCTAACTACCACTAAAAGTCCAAAACAACATAAGTAAATAAACTAAGTACTCCCTAATGTGATAAAGCAAAAATGAAAGAGTAAAGGTGGCAAGAAGGATCTCACAAAGAAACTCGTTCGCCAACTGCTCCTTGAAATCATGTTCACCTACACACAAAAAGGAGAGGAAAATGTTGGGTGGCTGTATAGGGGCCTGCCTCAGTCAAACCCTCGTTTAGGTGTTTCCACCTCCACGGATAGCCAAGAAAGCGAGATGAAGAGAAAAATGTAATAAAAATCACAAAAGCACTACAAAATAGTAAGTGTGCCAACTCAACTAAGTGATAGAGGAGAGGAAAGGGAAGCTTACCACCTCCACCAAGAGCACTCAAGGCTACTTGGGGAAGAAAATGAGAGTACTCGAGCCTCTACTAAAATGGTGTTTATCCCCAACTTGCTCTACCGAAGTGATGAAGTGACGCATTTGCTACAGTGGAGTGCAAGAATGTTGCTTGAAAGCTTGAGAGTGAGCTTGTGAATGAAGTGAAGAAGTTGTATTCAATGCTTAGAGGATGAAATGCTTATTGAAGAGATGAATTTGAAGGAGTGGAGTAAAATGGCCATATTCGATTCAATCGACTGAAGGTGGCATTACAACTTGACTCCCAATGAGAAGTGTAACGCCTTTGTAGGTTCAGTCGCAGGAATCTTCCAAGGACGTAAGTGCGCCACACGGATGCCTACACATCGTGCGGGCGTCCCCGATAGAAACACCTCCACCAATGCTCAAAACAGGCACCAAGTGTGATGAAAGCAGCGGGCTCAGTTGGAATTAAGCCTCCGAACTTGGTTTTCTAAGGTGGATAAAGGAAAAAAGGGGATTTGCACATGGGGTGCAAATTTACTCCTATACATTTTTCCCCCACTTTAGCGAGCACAAATACTGATGGGTACTCGATAAAGTAGATCAAGAAAGAGGTAAGGTTTTGAAATGTATACCTGAACCGTCAAGGAAGTAGACCATGATTTGGCGAACCTAAAGGTGCAGGGAAAGTGAAGGACTCCATAGCTGCTCGAAACTATGGAGTTGGAAAAAATAAAGTGTCTTATAAGCTTGCGGACCTATAAGGAGGTGACCCCCAAGATCTCTCACATGAAGGAAGTCCCGTGAAGTAAGTGCCTTACAGGCCTGTAGACCTACAAGGAAGGTATCCCCCAAAACTCTAGCATGGAGGAAACCCAAAGGAAGCAGACTCTGAAGAGTCAAGAAATGGCCACGTAAGCAAGTAAGCGGATAGTCACGCAGACCATTGATAATTTGGAAGTCTTTCAAAGGGGTCCCTCGGGAACCCTTCGAAAGGAGAGGGGGTCCACTCAAGGGACACACTATTTGAAAGGCAAGGTATAGTTAGGCTGCCCCGAAGCTAGACACGAAGAAAATGAAATAGGTCTAGTCGGGCTACCCCCAAGCTAGACATGAAAGAAAATGGAACAGGTCTAGTTGGGCTGCCCCCAAGCTAGACGCAAAAGAATCCATTTACTTAGGTAAGTAATTTCAAAAGGGGGGTCCCTCGAGAACCCGTCATGAAGAAAAGGGGGGGTCCACTCAAGGGACACACAGTTTGAAAATAGATGTTCCTTCTCAGAGTGATCTGTCATCAAGGGATCCTTTTGAAAGATGTTCACTTCATCAAGGAATTCAAAAGGAAGGATGTGCCCCCACGTGAGGGGAAGATTAAAGTTGTTCCCACTTCGGAGGAAGGTTTTCAAGTCCTTTCTTTATGAACCTATGGTGAAGGAAACACATTTCGTTAGGGTTCCAAGTTGAGAATGCAATTCTAAAGAAAAGTTTGCAAAGATTTTTGAGAAAAGATTCATTGGCAATGAATGCATTTTCTGAAAATCAAAATGTTGAAGAAAATCATTGTCTCACATGAGAGGGACAACTCAAGCAAAGAAGAGAAAAAGGTAAAGGTAAAGCAAAAGGGAGAAAAACATAAATAAAGGACATAGGGGATTTGGTTTAGCGAGGTCAGATTTGTTCAAGCTCATATAAATAATAGGTAACCACAATGTAAGGAGAAAGATCATCAATCCCCAACCAAGTCAGGAAGAATGCACAAGAAGACAAAGTAAAAATAAAAAATTGGTTCAACATGGAAGGGAAGCCTAAACACTCCCAACGCTTTGCATCATCCCCAATTTATCAAAAATCAAGCACAAACATGGAAGAATGATGATACAAATAGAAGAAGGTTTACAACTAAAAAATCATGCCTATATCCAAGCACCAACAGGGGTGATGAGGGTCATCCAGGCACACATAGCATGAGCACGAGGGAACACCTCACAAAACACACACACAAGATCAAGAAGGGTCAACATGAAAGGGAAGCCTAAACGCTCCCAACACTTTGCATCGTCCCCAATTTGTCGAAAATAAAGCACAAACATGGAAGAATGATGATACAAATAGAAGAAGGTTTAAAACACAAAAATCATGCCTATATCCAAGCACCAACATGGGTGATGAGGTTCATCCAAGCACACATAGCATGAGCACGGGGAACACATCACAAAACACACACATAAGATCAAGAAGGGGTCTCCCCTTAACATTGATTTATCAAGAGGTCATCTGCTTCCTAATCTAAATCCTCATAAGGGGAAGGAGGGTGATCCTGCAATGGTGGGATGTTAAGAGGAGGAGTGTTCAACCCTCCCACAACAAGGGCTAAGGAAGAAGCCCCCGCAAGATCTTCTTCACCGAGCTCTTGTGGAGCTAAGGTCAATGATTTCACGAAGACCACTAACAAGGTCGGAACTTCATCCACGGAGTTAAACATGCACCCCATAGGAGTGTCATGTCTAATTTCAATGGATGAGGTAGATTGCACCTGAGATCCACCGCTAGGCTCACCAAATGATTCAGGAGCAGTGACAAACTCAAGGGAAGTTGGGACTGGTTCCATCACCAAGATAGAACAAGTCAACGTGAGGCCACCTTGCGAAGAAGGTGGACTCCTCTTTCTTCCTTCACTTCTGGAAGGACCACACTCCACCTCTCGCTTCGTCGGATAGGATGAATTGTCCACAAATGAGGCTAGAGGCATAGAGGAAGAGGAGGAAAGAACCGCAGCAGATACAACTGAGGTATTAGTCATACTTGTGGACTTTGAGAAAGGATGGATATCTGAAATGGACATCAGCAAAGGCGGCTCCACCAAGGGAGCGATGAACACCTATACTCGCTTGGGGTTAGGTGCATTTGTATTTGCTATGGATGTCGTGATCAGTACAAGACCAAACTGAAGAGAAGAAGAAGGGGGAAAAAGACACTACGTGAGGCCCTAAAGTAGGGGCAGTCATTTCTTCCTCCTTCCTTTGCAAGGAAGCCTGGTCAGCCAGAAGATCTTTTCATTGGTGCTTGCGCTCACACGCAAGGTAGTTTCTACGACTCTTGGAGTCAGATACTGGAGGTTGTAAAGGACCAGAAGGTTCCTGCTCAACCATGGGGATGTCCACCACAGTTTTTTCTGGTGGAGGGACAAGTTCTTGCATGATAGCAAGAGGAAGAGGCTGAGGAGGGGTAGGAGGAGTCAACTCGAGAGCCTCGGCAGTGGGCCTCTTCCCGCTCACTACCTTAGGAGTAGGAGTAGTAGGAGGCCGCAAAGGTCAAGACAAAGAGGACTCTCCCTAGGAGACCTTCTTCCTATTATACTAAATGGGTCTAGGCTCCATCGATAGAATAGGAAGTTCGAAAGCAGGACGCTTAGGCTTTCACCAAGCATGCACCATAGGATTTTCTTGCAAACGAGGGGAAAAATATGATGGTACCACAGTAGAGTGAGAAGAAGCACTTGATTGGCCAATGGAAGACGAAGAAGGAGAGCCGCAGGACCACTTCTCTTATTCCTTCTTTCGTGCTTTGTGCTTTGTGCTGCCACTCCAAAAGTGGTGGGTAACTGGCAGACGTCACCAGTGTGGAGTCTTCTTCTTGCTCTCAGTCTGAACCTAGCTCAAACAGTCGCTTTCCACCAGTTCCTGCGTTGTCTCCATCATCTGAGCCCTCAAATAACATGCAGTCTCTCACTACCTCGGCATTTCATCTCCCTCCTTGTTGTTGTTCTCCCAGAATGGTCCACTCCAAATCGGCCTCTCACTTGTTGGCACCAGAAACTGGTCCTGTGTCCGCTCTTTCTCTTGACACCAGTGGACGGATAGAATAGAAAGGTCCCCCCTTCACCAGTGGGCAGAATGGGCGAACGAAACACAACCAACCGGATGTGCACTCGCAATCCAACGTCCACCCACAGATGGCGCTACAGCAACGGTCATTTCCCAATGTCTCCTCAGCTTGGTTGGCAGGTACGTGCGCCAATAACCTCAAACCTTTCCATTCATATTCTGTAAATCATATTAATTTCTCTGATCACGTCTCCTTTCTTCTTTCTCCTCAAGCCTCTCCCCCTCCAAACCAACAGCCTGATTGCGATGGCGTATATTGCTCTGCTCCTCAACCTTCCCCCAGCTGCCATGTGCCTCCCTTAGCTGCTAGTGTTCCTTTCGAAATGATGGGTCAGTCTCCTCAACCACCCACAAACGTAGTGGCAGAGCTGTCGGGGGTCTCCTCCTCACCCACCCGCGCCGCCACTCTTTCTTTCCAACCTGGGCTACACCTACCATCTCAGGGGGCAACTGCGATACAAAGTCACACGATACATGACTCCAACACGTCACTGCCACCGCCCTTCTCTAAACCGCTGGTGGTTCGTGACTGGGAGAGCAAGTTGGTGGTTAATCTATCCAGTGCCACCTTAAACCCCCTTGCCTTCAATTTCCTAAAAAGAGGGCTTAACTTTTCGGTGGCTCCGCGTCGTATTCCTCATGTCGAGTTTCTCATCGAAATTGAGAATGTTGTCCGGGACCTCCCAATGGACATTGCCAAAGAGGTTAGACAGGATTGCGCAGTGGCCCTTAGACGTGCTAAGCCTCCGAGTGGCAACATCCCCAAAGCTGAGTTTGTCGCTTTCAATGAGTTATTGAAAAATAATGATCTAATCATTACCAAAGCTGACAAAGGCAATGCCACCGTTGTCATGAACAAGCCTGACTACATCTCAAAAATGCTTGACCTTCTCTCGGACGTCAACAGTTATAAAGTTGTTTCGCAAAATCCTTGCTCCAAAATTTTCAAAAAAGTCAAATCCTCCGTTGCCCGATCCTCCTTTGATGATGCGACCAAGAAGCGTCTTTTACCTTCTAAAGAGGTGACCCCTCGTATATATGGGGTCCCAAAAATTCACAAAGTCAGTGTTCCTTTAAGACCCATTGTGGACACCATAGGTTCTCCCTCTTACAAGCTGGCCTCCTACTTGGCCAAATTAATCTCCCCTCTTGTGGGAAAATATGACTCCTTCATCAAAGACTCTTCTCATTTCGTTCAATTTATTCGTGACATCAAATTAGAAAGCAGTGACATCTTGGTGAGTTTTGATGTCACCTCCCTCTTCACCAAAGTTCCTATTCCCGATGCTATCGAGATCCTTAAGCAAAAATTTAATGTCGAGATCGCCACCTTAGTGGAATTATGCCTAAGATCTACTTTCTTCTCTTTCCAAAATGTTTTTTATGAACAGGTTGATGGGGTTGCCATGGGCTCTCCCCTCTCTCCCATCATTGCCAACCTATATATGGAACATTTTGAAGAAATTTCCCTTAGGTCCTTCCCCCTCAAACCAAGATGGTGGAAGCGATATGTCAATGACACCAATGTTTGTTGGCCCCATGGCCTTGACAAACTAGAAGAATTTCATGCTCACCTCAATAGCATTGCTCCGTCCATCTCTTTCACCAAGGAGCTTGAATCCGATAACCATTTACCTTTTCTTGACGTATCAATCCTCAAAAAATCTGATGGCTCCCTTGGTCGTCGCATCTTCCGCAAATCAACCCACACTGATTTATACCTCCACTCCTCCTCTCACCATCATCCCAGCCAAAAATTTGGAATTCTAAAAACTCTTGCCACAAGAGCCTATCGTATCTGCGATGAAGAAAACTTAACCCAAGAGTTAGATCATCTTCGCCTGGTCTTTAGGCTAAATGGTTACACCAATAAACAAATCTCCAGAGCCCTCAACCATTCCAAACGTTGTTTCTTCTCTTCTTTCTCTTCCAATTCCAACTCCTCTTCCCAACCTACATGTTTCCCCAGTGCCTCCTTGCCCTTTGTGGAAGGCATCTCGCATAAAATCTCAAAAATCCTTCTTAAAAAAGGCCTTTGTTGTGGTTTCAAGCCCCTTTCAACACTTAGAAACTGCATCCCGCCTCTCAAAGACCCAAAAAACATATATCAAAACTCAGGAGTCTACAAAGTTGTTTGCTCTTGTGGCACTCCGTACATTGGTGAAACGGGTCGAGCATTCAACACAAGAATTAGAGAGCATGGTGCTGACATCAATCATGAGCGTGTCTCAAAATCAGCCCTAGCCGAACACTCCTCTTCAACCAAACACCATATCTGTTTAGAAAACACTCAAATCTTGTTCGTTGAAGATAACTTCTGCAAGAGGAAACTCAAAGAAGCCATTCAAATCATCAATCACCCCAACAACCTCAATCGCGATGAAGGGTGGAGTTTAAGCCTCTCTTGGAAGCCTCTTTTGTCGTTGCTTAAAAACCACCATCCCCCTCGATCTTGACCCTCTCTCCCTCGTTCTTATCTCCCGCGATCTTGTTCCCCCTCCCCCATCTTCTAATTTTCCCTTCCTCCCATCTTCTAGGCTCTGAGGTCGCTTGCTTTTGTTTGGTTCTTCTTTTTCTTCCTCTTTGCCCTTTCGTTTCTTCCATCCTTTCCCCTTCCCCCCTCCCTTGTACTTCGTGTCTTCTCATTCCTCCCCCTCGTCACTCTTTCTTCGAGGATTGTGATCGCCTTCACTTGCTTGGTCCTCCTCTCCTTGTGGTTTTTTTATAGCTCTCTTTCTTTTTTAGTGTTCTTCGTTCTTTTGTTTGTCTTTATATAGCTTCTTTTCTAATATATTAATTCATTAAATAGATATACATATTTTAACACATTTCAACACATTGATAGTTCGACATACATTTAAAGTGATTAATGTTTCTAATTTATTGATTAATTCATTTAAATCATCTAGATAGATTAATATATTTAAATCATTTAAATATATTGACCTATTTAAATAAATCTAACTTATCTTCCATCTTCATAACAATTTATAATATATCTAATTTATCTTTATAGACTAATATTCTTAAATTATCTAAATTGATTAATATATTTAAATCATCTAAATAGATTAATATATTTAAAATTGTTCAAATAGACTAATATATTTAAATTATTTAAATAGATCAATATATTTAAATCATTTAAATATATTAATCTATTTAATTATATCAATCTATTTAATAATTTAAATAGATCATTCTATTTAAATATAATCTTATAACTAAATAGATTAATATTTTTAATTATATTTAAATTAATTAAATAGATTAATATATTTAAATCATTTAAATATATTAATCTATTTAAATAAATATAACTTATTTTCCATCTTTTTAATAATTTATAATAAATCTAATTTATCGTTATAGATTAATATTCTTATATTATCTAAATAGGTTAATATATTCAAATCATCTAAATAGATTAATATATTTAAATTGTTCAAATAGATTAATATATTTAAATTGTTCAAATAGATTAATATATTTAAATTATTTAAATAGATTAATATACTTAAATCTTTTAATATATATTAATCTATTTAAATATATCAATCTATTTAATAATTTAAATAGATCAATCCATTTAAATATAATCATCTAACTAAATATTTTTAATAGATTTATTTAAATAGGAATATAATAAATCTAATTTATCTTCCATCTTTATAATAATTTATTTCTAAATCATTTAATCTATTTAAATAGATCAATCTATTTAAACATAATCATCTATCTTAATAATTTTAATAGAATTATTTAAATAGGAATATAATAAATCTAAGAATAGATATTAGATAATTTAAGAATTTAAATCTTGAATATATTCAAGATTAATATCTATTAATATATTCAAGATTAATATTCAAATATCTATTAAAATTAATCTTATATCTATTTTAATTTTAAATAAAATGATTTATTTAAATTATTAAATAGATTGATATATTTAAATAGATTAATATATTTAAATGATTTAAATATATTGATCTATTTAAATTAAATAGATTAATATTAATTATTTACATTAATTTAAATAAAGATTATTTAGCTTAAAAATAATTAAATAGATCTATTCAATATTAATCTTGAATATCTATTATTTTATTTTATTTTATTTTATTTTTATTTTTATTTATTTATTTATTTATTTATTTATTTATTTATTTATTTATTTATTTATTTATTTATTTATTTATTTTTATTTTTATTTTTATTTTTATTTTTTATTATTTATTATTTTTAAATAGAATGATCTATTTAAATTATTAAATAAGATTGATATATTTAAATAGATTAATATATTTTAAGAGTTTTAAATATATTAATAATTTATATAATCTTTAGATATTAATATAATCTTTATATATTATATAAAGATTATATTAATATCTAAAGATTAGATAAATTATTCTAGAGATTATATTTAAATAGATTAATATATATTAAAAGATTTAAATATATTAATAATTTATATAATCTTTATATGAATATATTCTTTATATAATCTTTATATAAATAATTTATATAATCTTTAGATATTAATATAATCTTTATATAATCTTTTGATAATCTTTATATAAATAATTTATATAATCTTTATATAATCTTTAGATATTTATCTAAATATCTATTATCTATTTATATATAACCTTTTGAATAATTTAATTATTCTTAAATTATCTAATATCTATTTATATATTAATCTAAATTATTTAGCTTAAAATAATTAATAGATATTCAAGATTAATATTGAATACATTTTAATCTTATCTAGCTTAATTTTTGAATATATTAATAGATATTAATATTAATTTTAATATTTTTATGAAGAATATATTAATAGATATTAGATAATTTAAGAATATTAATCTTGAATATATTAATTTTATCAAGATATTAGCTCACAAATATTAGCTTGTTAAATATATTATTATAGACTACAATTTCTATTCTAATTTTTTGGTTTGTGACTCTTAATTTTTAATTTATCTTTCTTTCATTTTTCTTCTTTTCACTAATAAAGATATATTTCTATTCTCTTAATTCCATTTTCTAATTTCTTTCGTGTCTCTCTTGGGCCTTGTGCCTTCTATCCCACTACCATCTTTTTGCCTCTTTTTATACATGTTGGGTCTGCAACAAACCTTTTTCATCTCCTTGAGCTCTCTATCCTAATGATGGATCACGGAGTGTGATCCGAAACGTTGATCCAAAAAAAGCTTACACAATCTAATCCAGAAATAGCTTCTCTCATATTCTTATGGATTGTGGAAATCTAATAACATTAAGAGTAAAGGTGGCAAGAAGGATCTCACAAAGAAACTCGTTCACCAGCTAGCTCCTCAAAAGCACGTTCACCTACACACAAAAAGGAGAGGAAAATGTTGGGTGGTTGTATAGGGGCCCACCTTAGTCAATCCCCCATTTAGGTGTTTCCACCTCCATGGACAACCAAGAAAGCGAGATGAAGAAAACAATGTAATAAATAGCACAAAAGCACTACAAAATAGTAACTCAACCAAGTGATAAAGGAGAGGAAAGGGAAGCTTACCACCTCCACCAAGAGCACTCAAGGCTACTTGGGGGAGAAAATGAGAGTAATCAAGCCTCTGCTAAAAGGGCGTTTGTCACCAACTTGCTTTACCAAAGTGATGGAGTGATGTATTTGTTGTAGTGGAGTGCAAAAATGTTGCTTGAAAGCTTGAGAGTGAGCTTGTGAATAAAGAGAAGAAGTTGGATTCAATGCTTAGAGGATGAAATGCTTATTGAAGAGATGAATTTGAAGGAGTGGAGAAAAATGGCCATATCCGAGTTGGTCAGTTGAAGGGGGCATTACAACTTGACTCCCAATGAGAAGTGTAAAGCCTCTGCAAGTTCAGCCACGGGAATCTCCCAGGGACGTAAGCATGCCACACAGGCATCCCCGATAGAAATTCCTCCACCGACGCTCAAAACAAGTGCCAAGTGTGATGAAAGTATCGAGCTTAGTTGGAATTAAGCCTCTGAACTTGGTTTTCTAAGGTAGATAAAGGAAAAAAGGGGATTTGCACATGGGGTGCAAATTTACTCCTATACACAAAGTAAAAAAATGCATTTATCTTCATCTTCTAGCTTTACATCTACAAATGCTAACTGACTTAGAATAAAATTGAAAGAATTTAAATGATGTGCAGCAGAATCACCATCTTAAATATCTTTAAAGAATACAATTGTCTTTTCGGATACAACTTATTAGTAAGATTTTTGGTTTGATAGATATCACCTATCCTCTTCCACAATTTATATGCGGTAGCTTCATCTGAAACATTCAAGAGAACAGCATCAGCAAGACATAATCTTATGGTCCCTCTTGCCTTCTTATCAAGCTTAGCCCAATCCTCACCTAACATCGTTGTAGATGGCTTTGTCTCATTACAAACAGCTAACCACTGATCTCTCTCTTCAAGGAGATCCTCCATTTTTACTTTCCACATCTCATAACTAGATCCATTGAATCTTTCAATATCTAGACGAGAATTAGAACTCATTGTAACACACTTCTTTTACAAATATGTAGTAACACAATAGTAAAAGATCCCACTACAACCAAAAACCTTCAAAATTTTAAGAGAAAGGCATCCCAAACCCTAACCAACCATTGGCTCTTATACCAAATGTTGAAAATGGAGGTAATATTGTAGCTTAGAACTTGTAAAACTATGAGACTATAGATCTAATTGAGTGTTATTTGTCACAATTCTTTATGTATGATTAATTTGTTTAGATCAATTTTACCAATTGTAGAAAGAGACAAAAGATTGTAGAAGAAAGAGACAAGGAGATAGAAGTTACAAACCATATACATGGAGAAACCCTTTAGGGAAAAAACTCCACCAAAATCAATGTGCTTGTACTATTTAACCTTAGAACAAGATTACAATAATACTGTATCAATCCTTGATTGATATGCTTCCTTTCCTTCAACAATCCTTCTTCACAACTTGCAATAAACTCTCATAGAACTCTCATCCACTTGTTTCAATTAACAGACAATAATATGAGCATGTAAAACTCATAAGAGTTGTACAATACAAGAGCATAAAGCTCCTCACAAAAATCTATGCCTAGATTGGGCAAGTAGAGTTCCACAATGTAATCTGAAGTCAAACCAAAGTCTTCCTTAATTTAGGCACCCCAAACTAAACACTTAACTAAACTTTGGTCAAGAAGATATCATGTAAACATCACCTCAAATTTAGTTCCCAAGAATGGGCCCACTTGATTGAGCCTTGTAAATATCTTCTCATGGAAAAGGCATTAAATGAAAGATGCCAACTTGGGTGCCTAAGGTGGTCCCAAGTCAATCTTAGTTAATTGAAACATATCTCTCCACCAATTCACGCAAACATTATGCATGATTGATCATCCCCACTTAACTAAAAGTATACACAAGTTATCTATCATGCAACTGAAGTCATTAGTCATGCAGTGAAGTCAACTAGAATTCAACTCAAAATAACTACATGCAACTGAAGATAACTGAACCATAACTGAACTGAACTGAACTGAACTGATACTAGACTAATAGTGTCACTCCACTCATGTAAATATCAATCCCTAATTTGTAGGATCAAAACATCCATTACTGAATTGTTATCAATCCTCCAAATAGTTAACTAAAGCAAGGTGGGTTCCACCTTCCATGTGGGCACCCCATGTGCTCCTCTCTTATGGGAGCTCTTCTTGTTTGTCCCCACATGTTCCTATCATTTAGGAATAATCACAAATGTCAATTTACACGTTTATTTCATTCGAATTTAATCTCTTTCTAATCCTAGTGTTCGGGAACACTTTCCAAGGACTTATGAGATACATGAAATATGTTTAGGATTGTAATTAAATGGCATCCTATTCCCAACATGGATTTGGGCATAAAGATAATCAATGTAAATCTAGAGTGAATGAAAGTAAGATAGGTCAAAAGAATGTCCTATGCTACAATTGTAATAGACCTAGACACGTTTCTAAGTTTTGCAGAAGCAAAAACATGGAGAAGAACAATTTGGTGAAGAAGAATGATCTAGTACAAAAAATTTATCCGACAGAGACAAAGAAGGAGATGGAAAAGATTTAGAAAAATAAGGAAGAGATAGAGGTTAAGGATGAATATGTACCAACATCCAGTGTAGATGTTTCCTTTGAAAAATAATTTGAGAGATTTAACGGAAATCTTTCTTCCCCCGCCAAAGAATTGGTGTTAACATTTTAGCATGAGGATATGTGGTGTAGATAAATGCATTTGAACTGTTGGAGAAGATTGTGGTAGAAATATCATGATGTGGAGGTTTGCAGAGCATTTGAATATGACTGTGCATACAATTAAGGGTTTGACATCTTTTTGAGATGAAGCATTTATAGCAAATTAGGTCATGGCGAAAGGTTTATAAGTGATCTCACTAAAGAAAAAATAATTTTCAATCAAATTTTCAAGTGAAGGAGAGTAGATGAAGAGCATAATAGTGCAGTTGAAGTGATTGAATCCTAGTGTGTGCAAACCCTAGTCAAAAAAATGAAGTGAAAGGTATTTAGAGTCCCTGTTAACCTAGTTTTTCATAAATTAATTTGAAAGATGTTTGGAAACTTTTAAAATGGCTACACCAATGGTTGTGGATGTGTCCAAGTGACCCCAACCCAAATGCAAGAAACATCCTGACAAATCCATCGAGGTCAATTTGAAAGGTGCTTTCTTGAGGGTTTCTTATGGAGTCCTACACATATAGGACAATAGGATATATATACATGGAAAATTGGAAGAGTATGACCATTCTAACCTAGTAGATGTGTGGATAAATGAGCTCACTAGTGAGGACTTTGCATTGAAGCTAAAATATCAAAATTTGGTTATGAACGGACTCAATGTGTGGCAAGGGTTTCCTAACTTTTTCCATGACAATGCTTGGGTAAGGATTGCTTTGAGCCGCATCCATTACAAGTTTGTATGGATGGATATGCCCAGATTGATCACAAAGGAGGTGATTAGGGAAGTTATAACCCGTTATGTTCCATTGAACCTATTCTGGTACTCAAATCTATGAAAAATGAGATTGCATTGGAGAGAAGAAGAGTTAAGTATGACAGGAGATCCCTAACCATTAAAGACATAAGAATTCATGTTGTGAAGTATACCTTTATGATGATAGGCTACAAACTGTATTTCTCCAACACAAAGAACTTTGTATCTACAACCGCCATTAACACAGCCTATGAAATGGTTGAAAAAGGTGTTGATTATGATGTCACATCTAAAAAAATATCTTACATTTAATAATGTTAAATTATTTAAAATAATTGGAAAATGAAATTTATTAGTTTTTGACTTGTGATAAATTTAAGATTTTAGCATCATTTGAAAAAATTTATCCATGTAAACTTTATGATTGAACATGAAGGATGAATGTTATGATGTAGTAATGAAAAAATTTCATTTTGAGCATCGGTTAATGTTACTGATGAAAATTTGCAAATGCAAGTTTGTGTGAATGCAGGAATAGGTTGAAGAATGAAAACACGGTTGAGGTAGGAGTACTTAGCCGGATGACAATTGGTATGCATGTTGGAATCTGGAGCGTACACATCACTAAAAAATCATAATATCTATATTGAAATTTCAATTGGTAGATATCATTTTTATGTGAATGTGTTGATAATGAATCGATGAACTAACAAAAAAACAAATTAATAAGTTCATTTGTTTTACCTCATTGTTTAATGCTTGTTACATTCAAAAAGGAAAACAAGATAAAAGTGAATGGAATATATATATTAAAATTACTCATGATTCATTAAGAGAACGATTTAATTTTTAAATTCTTTTTAAAAGAATTTGTAAGTGAATTTCTTGTAAAAGAAATAAACAATATGAAGATATGAGAAAAATGAAGAGTCATATTAAAACATGTTATTTGCAAGAAATAATAACAATAGAAATAACTTTTAGATGAAAGAATTTAAATGTTATTTAAAACTTATTATTTTAATAATTAAATTCTTATAAACCACGATAGGAAATCATTAAATGCTCTAATTTTCAAAAAAAAAAGTTAAAAAGAAGTGAAACTTAAAATGAATATGGGGGCACCTATAACCTCTAAGAAAATAAAGATTTTTGTTGCAAGAAGATAGGGGTAGCTAACAATTATGAAACACTCCAATTTTAGAGTGAAAATGTAGATTTCAAAACAAAGATAATCACTAAGAAAATGGAAAGAAGATAGCACAATAAAAGGAGAGGATTTGGAAAAAAAGCCAGAGAAGGGGGGCTCAAGTTCCTGAAGGAGGAAAATTTTGATTTTTTGGGATGAAAAGCTTGTTGTTTCCATTGTTGTATCGTCCCCTCTTAGCCACGATTGGATTTGGATGAGAAATGGAGGTATGGCTAAATTAGGATCTTTCCATTTAATGTATTGAAGGCTTTTCTTTCACCATTGAACATCTCAGTTATCCTCTAGAATCTCATTTCTTCTGAATGGAATCGATTTATTATGTTATTATCATTTTTTGGGAAGATTTTATACTTGCCATCGATGATATTATGGTGGGATTGAATCCATTTGCACACCTTCATTATCATTATGCCACTTTTGTTTCATATTTTGGGACTTTGTTTGATATCCCAACGATTCTAATGTAGGTATTAGAAAGACCTTGTATATCTTTTCTTGTCAACCTTCCTGAAGAGGCACATTGTTATGCATTTTTAATGCATTCGTTTACTCCTAATTTTCACTTGTTTCATTCACACGATGATAGGAAATACTTAAGTCCTATGTTAATCATGTCTCCTCTCATATGTAGAGGTTCTCCTATATATCCTTATGAGTATTCAGTAAAGTCATTTGGGCTTGCAACCAACAACCCATCTCACACTATGTATCAGCTATCACCAAATCCATTGTTACTTCTAAATAAAGTTTACCACTCGTGCATTATCTCTTGAATACAAGAGTATTATTCTTTTCATTTCAACTTCAATCATTTCATGTATCATTCTCCCTTTGGGGTCAAATGCATCTTAGCCATCATAGAAGCCGATTCAATCTGTGAATAAATCGTATTGATGGAATCTGCATTTCATGGGTAGTGTACAGTTTTATGCCTTATTTTTGTTTGTATAATGAGAATGCACTCAGTTGGCTCATTTTACTCCCTCTGAGGGGTCGATTACATGTCCTTACACACCTATCTCTTATTGTTTAACTTCTATTATGTGGGCTTCTAGTGAGTCGACTCGGCTTCATAGCCAAGTACTATCACCACAAATATCTATCATGATTGAG
This sequence comes from Sequoia sempervirens, assembly GCA_007258455.2. Classification (NCBI taxonomy): domain Eukaryota; kingdom Viridiplantae; phylum Streptophyta; class Pinopsida; order Cupressales; family Cupressaceae; genus Sequoia; species Sequoia sempervirens. The sequence continues at coordinate 195,773,792 of VDFB02270651.1, forward strand.
CTTGGTATGTCGTGATTCCACTAGAACCTGATAAAGGGTGACATAGAGTCTAATCCTTTCTTCACAAGGGATAATGTTTGTATATTTATTCTCTACATTTGAATTTGACCCTTCACACGTATGTGCATGCTCCTTTTTAATCAGTTATAGACTACTTCAAACATCATAAGATGTGCATTTGCATGTGGACTCTAAGTGTTGTTTGAGGGTTTGACCCATTTTATTATATCATTTTCTAAAATCCTCTAATAAAGTGAAGGGCATGTAAGGTGTTGTTTGTACCTTTGGTGCTTAGCAAAGTAACCAATGATGGGGTGTTTCCATAATGAACTCCCTCATTTAGCAGATGACTATGTAGAGAATCTAGAATAACGCACGTTTCAGGTGTCACCAATCTCCACAACTCATCAACCCGACTAAGGGCTTGAATCAAAATATTATGAATAATCACTATAATTCAGTCTAAATGTTAGAATCAGAAGGATTCCTTATTAAATTATTTTTAAAAAAAATAAATGACTAGATCTTTGGAATAATGAATGAACATAATTAACTAAAAGGGAAAGAACATATTAAACGAATAATGAGAACGTTCTTAACTTTTCTATGTACAAGTATATGTGAGAATTCTAAAGAGTTTTTCTAAAATCAAATAATACCTATGGAATCCTTAAAACTATCTAATTGGATTGAAGTTCTTAAATAAAAGGATAATGGTTTTTCTGATAAAATCTAATGAATCTTTCTGCACATTATATGGAATTGGAAACATAATATTTTGTGTAAAATATGGTTCTTTTTTGTCTAATAAAAGAATGTATACGCATACTTTAATAATGTAATTAAAGGCCATATATGTGTATATACATAAACCAATTATGTATATATACACATACATACGATATACCTTCTTTTAACAGCTTATTTTCTTCATTTGAATGATGTATGATTCATTTCGTGTAAAAAGAAGAAAGGAAATATTTGTATTAGTATGTTGATGCATGTGTTGTGAAATGTGTATGAATGTTTCATTTAATTGTTGCCTATGGAACATGTTAAAATGACTGATTTTTGGTTGCATAACATACACAAGCAATAAATCAGGTTCAGTTTACTATGCATGAATCTATTGAATTCCACGATTACCTAGTGAATCATAAGAAGAAATTGTGCTTGTAGAATTTTGTATTTATTCAACATAGGAGGGTCGGCTAGGATAACCTTTTGTAAACCAAATTTTATGTTTGCAAACTAAATGTTTAGAAGGGAAAGGTGTTTCCTTATGTATGTAGAAAGTTATCTTTCGGGATGGGTGCCAAAAGTAGAATAACAAAGGGTATAGGTTTTTCTTTTTCCAAAATCTATTATTTTGTTGGTGTATATAGCATATGCTTGGCCAAGCTTTTGTATACCATAATATTGAATGGACTAATTTTATGATGTAACTCTTCCATTTCCTAACATTGATCTTGCATGTTCTAATTATGCATAGAAATGCATGTAATTATGTTAGAAACGCACCAAATTCCACCTTGCATATTGATTTATTTTGCTAATTTTTATGTGTAGGGTCAGGTATTATTCATGTTAAGAAGAATTTTGGGGAAGCGTAGCTTCGTGGTTGGGTGGAAAAGTGTCTAAACCATGTTCTCGACCACTAGTTGTGGCGAGAAGTGAAGTGGAATTACAAGCAATTCCAACTTATGATTATTGTACATTGTACTACTTTTAATGTAAACTTGTTATGACTATTTGGAGATTTAGCCTAGTCAAACCATGTAACCTGACATTATGACATTTGGGATTGAATAAAATTCATTATGATGACATGTTGTGCTATGATAGAAAATAGCTTTTCAATTTGTGTCTTGAATTTATTATTCATATTGTCATAATTGATTTATTTTGTGTTATTTAAGAATGACACGTTACATATGACCTATGTGAGTTATTGAGGTAGAAACTAATGGAGAATCTATAGAAAACAAAGGATACTAGATATCCCTTTAAATTTAGAACTTTCATTATATGTTTATTATTTTATTTCCTGAAAGAACTCCCCAATGCAAATAATGTGGTGTGGTTGAAAGGAAGACCTATAGCACACCAGATCAGAGAATTCTTAAGAGGTCTAGGAGATGTTAAAGCACAGGAAGATGCCCGTGTGGTTTTCTTTGTAGTATTTCAAAAAAGGATGCAAGAAAGGGAAATAATTCCCTAGAAGATGGTTGAGAAATATAAGGATAGCATCTTCTTGGTTTCCAAAGATAAATGCATTATACAAGCAATAGAGCTAAGAATAGTGTGGATCCCAAAAATGGGATATGAGATCACTAAGGATGAAATTGTAAGGTCCACAGATTATATGTTTTAAAAGAAAACCTAAGGACACCTCTGAAGAGAGGTATGGGACTTATGAAGAGAAATCAATGGAGGTCCATCTAGACCAAAGACAATAACTACTTAAGAAAATAGTGGATAAAATGACTGCTACTTTTGCAAAAGCAATGGGCCTCACACCTGAACAAGTTGAGGTAGCTAAGGCTAAATTTGGAGCTCCAGGAAGCTCATCAAGTGTGAGGAGATCTAGTAGAGAAGCTACCACTCCTCTAGCTACTCAGAATTCCTCTGGGACTATGCCTTCATCTAGTGGTACAAAGAGAAAGGATACCAGTAGCAAACTAGTGCTCTGATAAAGGAGAAGTCCTCTCTGACAAAACACAAAAAGAGGCTTGAGAAAGAAAAGGTTTCTTTGGTAGCACATCAAACTAGCCCTATGAGGAGAAGAGTGAAGACAAAAGCCACCAAAGAGCAATATTTTGGTGTCAACATTGAAAATGAAGGGGAAGAAGAAGAAGGACCACAGCTAGTTCGAAAGAGAAAAGGTGAAGCCCCACAAGATGAAGTTGGTACAAAGAAGCAATTTGATATCATTGACACAGATAGTGAAGCTGAGGTGAAAAAAGAAAAAGAAGGCTTCAGAATGGAGGTAAGGGACAAGAAAGAAAAATCAAGTAAGAAGAATTCAATGAAAGAGAGAAGAAGCAAAAGAAGAAAAATCTGGTAAGAGCACACAACCCAATGAAATTAGATGCATTATTTAATGGGATTGTGCAAAATGACATGTTAGTGGAAACTATGACATTGTATAATAAGGTTGATGAGGTGGAAAAGGCCACCATAGTAGAATCTATCACAAAATATATCATATAGTTCTTGAAGTAGATATGTGGAACATAGAGAAACAGTTACCTATAGAGCTTTGGAATGTTTTGATGGAAAGAAGATAGAAATATATAGAAGAAGAGGCTAAATTGAAGGCCTATGCACTAGAGAATATAAGTGCTCCTTTGTCTGATGAAAATAAAGCCACATTGGCTAAACTATATAGTAGAGAATTGAGAACAAAGCAAAGGGTGACAACCCTTATGAGCCAAGATCAAAAAAATCTTGAAAGGCTCTGAAAGGAAACTGTAGACAAGGTAGCGGACCTAGCACAAAGGCTAGGAATGACCCTAGAGAATAAGGAAGAAATGCATGTGGAGATGTCTACTCTGGAGGTGAACACAAAAGAATATACACAAAACATTGGTGCTCAACATAAGCATATAACTGAAGAAGGAAATTTTTAGGATAATGTTCTTTCAAATATGGAAGAAACTAGAGACAAGAATTTTGATGTTGAGAATAATGGTGAGAAGGACGCAAGTACCGAAGAAGATGTTGTAAAGGAGAATATTTCCAAGGACCATCAAACACCTCCTCTAGTAACTAGAACACTTCACGGAATATTCAAGTTCAACCAAAGACAATTATCTCTTCAGATAACACATAATAGGTCACCAGTGAAGACATAGGGAAAGAAGATTAGCAGAAGAATGAAGATGTCTCTAGAGATGAGCAAAAGAAAGAAAAAGAGACACCAGTTAATACAGGTGATAATGAAAAGGAGGAGTTGAAAGAGAAGAATGCAAAGGAATATGTTAAGAAAACTGGTGAATCCTCTAGCTCCTCCAGAGATTCTCTAAAGAATATGTTGAATATGCAATTACAATTCCAATTTGTTATGTTCGTGTAATTTTTACACTTTCCCATACAAAAGGGGAATGTGGACTTAGCCAATATTTCATTACTCCACAAGCTTCAACTAGGAAATGTCTTTCATGCATTTTCCTGAAAGGAAATCATTGAAATGCATCAAAAGAACAGAGAGCTAATTGAGGAGGTTGTGAAGACCTTACAGAAGGCCATACTCAAAACAATTGTTGATAGCTCATTATTCAGTATGGAAAATTTGAAGTTTTTGATTGATTCTTTCAAAGAATATGCCTCTAAATTGAAAGAAAAACTTGAGAAATAAATAGACAAGAAAATGGATGAGAAGAGGCTAATAGAAATCACAGAGAAGTCTACACAAGCACACAACAAATTTTAGGATAGTCTCAAAGGTGCGCAAGCTTGTGTGGTTGAGTCCAAAGTGTTATTCCAGTTTTGCATGAAGTGGCTTAGAGCCACAAAGAGCATTAAAGATGAAATTGACTCAATAGATTCACAAACAAACAGAGCTTCTATTGCATATCATCCGATGCATGACCTAGTCAAAGGGAAATCAAAAAATGCAGCCCGTGGTGGAAGAAGTGTCTGATACAGGGTTACATCCAAAAAATAGAGAAGAAGAATAATTCATAGTAGGATCACTCACCCAAGAGGTGGGAAACACTAAAGAAATAAATACTAGGGAAGAGGTGTCACCATTAAGAGAAGCAGAGGACACTACAATTCAAAGCCCTATTTGCATTATTGATGAAGATGAAGAACATGAAGATGTAGTTGATAATTGTACAAATGAGGATCAGCCTTCGCAAGGAAGATCTAAAGTGATTGTTGAGCAACCCCTAACTCTAGAGAACTAGGTGAAAGTCAAGATATAAATAAAGGACAACCTGAAGAGTCTTCTCCAGGGAATGATACTAAAAAGGAGGTCGGACAGGAAAATATAGGTCTCAAATATAAAGAGACAGGGCCAGATCATGGTAATCTAGAATCCTTATCACTAGGGAAAGAGAATGTAAAAGTTTCAGAGGTTGCAATAGGAAACATGGAAGAGATGAGAGAAGATGTTCCTAAATATTCTAATCGTAGGGAACAAATTAATACTAGAGAGGCAGGACAAAACGAAGAAGCACCTGACTGGTTAGTCAGGCAATTAGCTTCACCATTAGAGGTGGAATTGGTGCCTCTAGATTTTAAAATTTTAATACAAGAACTAGAAACCCCTAAGCCTAAAGATAGAGAAAATACTAGGCATGTTGTTAAATGAAACTCAAATGGAGGGAGAACTCTCTAGAAAGCTACTCTGGTAGGAGAAAATAGCAAGCATGAAATGATGGTTAGGGATTACCAAGTGACAACAATCAATGTAGTACATTCATCATTAGAGCAAGAGTTAGAAGAAATGAGAACGAATTTAGAAACTATTGTTTCTCGTATGAAGAAAGACAAACAAAAGAAGGAACTAAAAGAATTAGTCAATTGCCTGGAAAATTTTATTAGAACATTAGCCCAACCTAGTTAGACACTGACTGAATTGTCGTAAAACCCAATTTTGATGTCTAAAGATCAGGTAGATGTTATCACAATGATCTAACACAAGCTGAGTGTGTTCAAAGAATGGATAGAAAATTTAGTGAAACAAGGTGAGGAATCAATAAAAGAGGCAATTGGGAAATGTAAAGAGGCATATTGTTGGCTCAACAAGTCTAGAATACTAGAGAGTGAATGTCAATACTGTCAAAAGTAGAATGATATAGAAGGGTAGAGATTAAAGATACTTCTTTAGATGGATGCTCGAGAGTTGATAAGAGAAAAGATAATTGTGGAATAGGAAGTTCTGGTGATCAAAAAATGGAAAGTACAGTTAAGTTGGGAGAGTGACACTTTATTACAATGTATAAATAGATTAGAAAAGGTCATTGAAATAGGCAAGAAGCTAGTGGATAAAGATTTGAGTTTCATTGAGATGCTAGCTCAATAGAATTGTGATCCTTGAACCTTGGGACAAGATGAGGAAAAAGTGAAGGCTTTTAGGGGATGGATTGAAAAGATAAATAAGGATCATGTTCAATCTTTGATTCAAGAGGTCATTGATGAGATCATAAAGTGCAGGAACGCCATGAATAAATATGAAGTAGAAATAGTGTGGAGGAATGAAGGAATCAATAAAATAATAGAAGAATATTCAAGGCATAAGTACAATTTGAAGGCGATTCAAAGTGTTCCAAAGGAACATATAAATCAAGTGTTGATTGCATTCTGGAAATATCAGCAGAAGAGAGAAGGTGAGTCTTCAAATTGGGAATCCAATGAAGAAGTGCATAAGGTTGGGTAGTAGAAGCCCAAACGTCTTGTGCATGGGTAGAATTTTTGGAGTGAATTTTGCATGTTATTCCCTGACCCGAAAAAGATAGCTAATCTCGGGGATTGGTTAATAGTTTTGCATTTTGCGCAAAAGTACTCGTGACTGAAAGACTAGAGTTTGGAAGCTTGTTGTTGAAGAAAGTCAAAGTATATTTGACTTAATCTGGAAAGTTCTTGTGCCAACTGTCACCTGCCACATGTGATCATTTGATTTTTTCCTCTAATTTTGTTTCATGCATTCTGTTTGAACTCTTTGGTTCCTTTTTCTTATAAAAGGCTGAGAGTTATTTTATTTTCATTAAGTTCAAAATTTGTGGATTCTAGAGAACTAAAACTTTTTCAAGTTTTATTCTTTTTCCTATTTTTTGTTCCATTCCAAATTAAAAACTTGTATGTTTCATTTGAGATTAACTAATATCAAGGCCAATTCAAAGCTATTTCCTGAAATAAAGTCATACATAGTTGACTGTTTGTTCCTATCGAAAAAGACTGTGGGTTGTGCCAGATTTGGATGCATACTGACACTATCCGGTGGAAAACAATCCATATTTCTTTAAACCCTTGCATCATTTTATGCCTAGCTATGAAGCAATCTAGTGAAGTATAGAGTGGTTTTCTTTGATTTAGTTTATTTCTTGAGGCATGTGTGGATAATACCTAGGAGAAATCTTTACATTTTAGTATTTTTATGCTTTGTTTTAGATTAAACATTTAATATTTTTAGAAAATGTTTCAAAATTGATAAATGCATGGAGTTTTATCATAAATATTTTGTTTACATGAATTTGTAGAGTGAATAATGCTAAATCTGCTTGAATATATGCAAGTAATTTGAATTTCATGAATTATTATTGCAAATATTTAATTTCATGAAGTTGTTAAGTGACGTGAGTGATCAAATTGAGACTATGTTATGATCCTTTGGATACCAGCTAACTTGTGACAACCATAGACCCCTCATGTTTAATAGCAATTTGCACAACGAACCCTGAGTGAACCTAGTGCATCAAGACCGAACATTCTCGATCCTTGGAATCGAGATGAGATTACCTTAAGTTTAGGTTTTCTCATTAGATATTTCAAGTAAAGGTAGGTTCATGTGGTCCTCTATGAGAATTTATCTTCCTATTGGTGTGCGTGTGCAACATCCGCATCAATAGGCATTCTAATCATTCATCCACTCATCCTAGTTCAACATTAACAATTTATAAATGACCACAAATAAGACCAACTAACAAAGTCTACATTAACATTGAATCAATATCATGAATATAGATAGTCCACATCCAAGTCATCTCACTGCAATCAATGAGTTGTGCATGCCCAAGAATTGCATAACTCATAGATCCCAAACAATGAAACATGCAAACTCATCATCACATCAATAACCTTCAAACCAAGATATCAAAGAAGATAATCATGTAGACCTCAAGATTCAAACACCAAATCAACCACAAATCTTATTTTCCAAATAAGTCCATAAATGAGTAACCATAGTTAAGGAACCAAAAAAGAATCCAAGAGATAATAAATATATTCTAACACTAAACCACACCACCACCAATCAACCATGTATATGATCATGTCATGTGAATGCTCAAGTGTATTAAAATGGTAGTCTATTGGAACACATTTGCCATTGCACCAAAAGATCAAACTGTTAATGTGCTCGATACAAAAGCTAGAAATAAACGAATCCATGAGAGGTGGTTATTCCATGTCCCAAATCCAAAGGGAGACATTGGAAATTAGTCCAACAATCCCCCTAACCATCACCTAAGGGGATTCAAACCCGAGACCATAGATCTGATACTATTTGTTGGAACATGTTTGTCATTGCACCAAAAGATTGACCTGTTAATGCCCGATACAAACACCAAAGATAAACAAATCCATGGGATGCGGTTATTCCATGTCTTGAATCCAAAGGGAGACATTGGTGATTAGTTTAACAAAGTCAACACAGATAAAATCATATCACACCATTGTTGAAAAATAATATTGAAATCATAAAATAAGATAATGATTTATTCAAGATGATATTACATTGATTTGTAGTGGCTTATAATGGAATTCATTCTCCTATGTATAACCACCCCAAACTCCCTTATAGGAATAACTCTCAACTAAGATATTTAATTACTAACTATTTTTTAACATTTATTATATTCATAAATTAATATCTATATGTAATTTAATAATTATTATCTAAACTAATATATATTTATAAACTAAGATATTGATGTAATTTTCCAACATTCCCTCTTATTACATCAATCTCAGAAAAGGACAAAATAATTGCAAGATTTAAACACAAAACCCTTCTAGAAACTTTGATGGAGCATCTCCACCAATTCTCCTTGCTCGCCTAAGAAACACCAACCTAAACAAATCGAAGAATCTCCTAAATTCAAACCTAAAAAATACCTATGAATTGAGACATACTCTATTATCCACAATTATGTCAATCCTTTTGTGAATCAAGACAAACTCTATTATCCATGAGAAAATACATCAACCAACTATGAATCTATACTAACTCAATTACCCATAGTAGCACACCATTTATGTATCGATACTTACTCAATTATCTACAAGTACACACCTACAATACTATGGATTGATACAAACTCAATTATCCATAGGTACCACTCACAAAGTTTGTAGATTGAGATAAACTCAATTATCTACAAACCAAAAAAAATTGCCATGCCCCTTTGCTCCATGAAGAGACTCAAGATTAAAATGGTGCTACATCTCATGTAGTATATCATCTCTAAGAGAAAATCTAGCTCAAGATGATAAAATACCTCCTACCTTCAATTCCTCCATCTTCTAATAAAGTTATGCTTAGCCTTTACCTACCAAAAATAACACTATGTTTTCCAAAAGCCTAATCTGAAGAAGATTTATATTTGTGAAGCTCATAATGAAATAGAATGTTAGGTTAAATTAATAATACATATGTACAATAAATCAAAATATTCACTGTACAAATCATTCATACCAACATTATAATAAACAAATAAAGAGTTTAAACTTTTAATCCTCCAATTAAATTAATATCTTTTATCTCCAATAAGGACCCTTATTTCCAAAAATCCATTAACCTTATCCCTCCAAATTAATCTTTTTAAATACTTCCTCCTTGAATCCTTATAACCCTAAATAAAAATATTCTCCCCTTACTATAAAAAACTTTACATAAAAAAATTTAACAAACATACTAGCATGGATCATTGAGAGAGAAAATTAAACTAGAGTAAATTTGCACCTTTCATGCCTTCTTCAAAAAATTAAAAAGTTTAATTCAAACTCTACTTTGAAAACTACAATCCATCCTCTTATTCCAATACATAATAATGTAGTAAAAAATATTATTTCTTGTTCAAACACTTCATAGCCAGCAATAATAATCACACCATTTTTTCTTACTCTATTCTTTTATTCTAACTACTCAAAAAATACTAAGAATATCTTCAAACAACATTTATGGGTTTTATTCTCCTCCTCCCTAGAGGTATATAGGAAGGATAAATTCTCTAATATCTCCTACCAAAATAATTTTTTCTTCATTCCATCTACATAAGAATAATATGAGAATGCTTTGATGTCATATTAAAAATGGTAGAGCCAACATAGATAAAACTAGATCTCGCCATAGTTGCAAAATAATATTAAAATCATAAAATAAAATATAGATTTATTAAGGATGATACTAAATTGATTTGTAATGGTTCATTTACTCATGTATAACCACCCTAAACTCTCTTATAGGAATAACTCCCAACTATGCTATTTAATTACTAACTATTAATTAACATTTATTTTATTCATAAATTAACATCTACATTTTAATTTATTTATTATTATCTAAACTAATATCTATCTATAAACTAAACCATAGATGTAATATTCTAGAAAAATGTACTTACATATCCATGACACCATGATCATAATTATTATTGCACCTATACTTGAATCCCACTAAAATGAGACTCCTAGTCTCACACACATATCTGTTGAACAAGACAAGTAAGAGGGGGGTGAATCAGTTGTAACAATTTTAACCTTTAAAACTTTCACCAAAAGTTAGATCAATAACCATTCACAAATCCTTTACTCTACTAATGTGATTAATCATTAAGTGCAGAAGTGAAAACTGAAAGAAGTAAAACCATGCACACAATAACACTAGATATATGTGCAAATCCCAATGAGGGAAAAAACATGGTGAGGATTAGCTCACAATATAAAGAATTCCAAGACCGAATACAAAGGCTCACTGCTAGAAAGGCTCACTACCAAGACAAGACTTGTCCAAAATAGGACTTGCTTTCCAATGAGGATCACTGCCTAGAGGGCTCACTACCAAAAAATTACCAAGAACATAGAAGAGGATTGTCACAAAGAGAAAACTATCTCAAAGCAATAGATATTTCCACCACAACTCGCTCACACACTTGTAGACTCACATCAAAGATGTCAGATGCCTTTAGCTCACTATATTTGGAACCCTAACATGAAATTTGCACTAATCGTCCCAAACTCGCATCACACATTATCTCACATTATCTCACATCTATCTTTCATCTATCTTTCATCTATCTTTTCTTTCATCAACATCTCAACTTGTATTTATACTGTCTTCAACCTTGAAACACATCCAAGGTCAGCCATACACCATTTTTATTTACAAATTCAAGTAAGGTCAGTGTCAAAACATTCTACAGTGGAATTAGAATGAGGCCGACCCAAACACAATCTTAATCAGGACCTAAATAAGTCCCAACATGCCTAAACACACTTCCATGAACTTCATAAGTAGTGTTTAATACAAAGTCGGCCAACACTAGTGTAAAACACATAAAACAATTAAGCACACGCATCCTTAACACAATCCAGTCTTTCTAGTCAACAAATTTCACTTGAACATGACCTCATCAACTTACTCTTAGAATCGCAAGACATAAAACCATAATTTTGAGAAATCTAGAGCAACTACATTTCTCCAGGACCACAGCTAGACACACCAAAATGCACAGTCACATATTGGTGAAGATATCTCACACTATAACAATCCAAAAGCCCAATTTTTGGATACAACAGCTAACAAAAACCATGAACAATACCTCAGATTTACACAAGCACAGTAGCAATACAGAGCACATCCCAGAGCACACACTAAATACTTGTAGACCTTCTTTATTACAATTTTCTCAATATCCTTGACATATACAACCAAAAAGCAACTTCCATGACATCAATGAAAACACCTGCATACTTGCAACAACCTCCCCCTTTGTCATTGATGGCAACACATGATGTGAAAAAACATCAAAGAAAACACAAGGGCTCTGAACCATCAATCTCCAGAATGCTTTTTCCCCCTTACTTTTTCACATGATACTTTCTCCCCTTTGACATCAATGGCAAAGGAAAAAGATATTTTACATTGTTCTCCCCTTTGTCACCAAGAACTTTACCTATACTGAATACTCCCCCTTAGGAGTACACCCAAATTAACCACACAATGAAAACACAAGACACTACTTGCTCCCCCTGAGAGGTAGCCACCAACATCAATCCAAAAAGAAGATAGATCCATAGATCCACTAAACCGATACATCTCCATATGCATCTAATTCAAGAAAGGAGGGGCAATAACCCCTAACTTCTCCCAAAGATACTCAAAATTATCTTTAGGAAGAGCCTTAGTAAATATGTCAGCAATCTAATCCTTTGTAGGTATATACTCAAGCTTTACTTCATCCTCCATGACCTTTTCTCTCAACAAGTGATACCTGATAGATATATGCTTTTTCCTTGAGTGCATCACCGGATTCTTTGAAATGTTAATTGCACTTGTATTATCACAAAAAATAGAGATGGGATCATCATACATTACTCTGATATCCTTCAATGTTTGTCTCATCCACAAAACTTGTGTGCAGTAAGATGTTGCAGCAATATACTCAACCTCTGCAATGAATAAGGAAATTGAATCTTTCTTTTTACTTAACCATGACACCAATCTACAAACAAGAAAGAATGCACCACCACTTGTACTTTTTTTGTCCTCAACACAACTTTCCCATTTTTCATCTGTATAAGCACTTAGTATAAAATCAGTATCCCTAGGATACCATAAGCCATATTTTGGAGTGCCATTTAAATATCTAAATATCCTCTTGACAGCTGCAACATGTGTTTTTTTAGGATCTTCTTGAAATCTAGCCATAAGACAAACTACATGCATGATATTCGATATGGTAGCAATTAAATGTAGTAGTCCTCCAATCATAGATCTATATTTGCTTTGATCAACCCTAGGTAAATCATCATATTTACTCAATTTGTAGCTAGTCACCATAGGAGTGCATACCGGTTTGGAACCATCCATCCCAAACTTCTTCAACATTTCTTTTACATACTTTGACTGTGAAATAAAAATCCCTTTTTCTATTTAATTGATTTGCAATCCAAGAAAGACATTCATCTCACCAAACATAGACATCTCAAACTCTTTTTGCATTTCTTCAGCAAACATTTTGCACATTATTTCATTTCCTCCAAAGATAATATCATCAACATATACAACTGCTATCAATATTTTGTCATTTTCAATTTTGAAATAAAGATTGTTATATGTCGTACCTTTATTGAAACCTTGTTGAATCAAACATTTGTCCAACCTTGCATACCAAGCTCTAGGAGCTTTCTTCAATCCATATAAATCCTTCTTCAATCTGTAGACCATGTCTATTGATCTACCAACTGAAATCCTTCTAGTTGTTCCATGTAGACTTCTTCTAACTCACCATTCAGAAATGCGGACTTTACATCCATCTGATAAACTCTAAAATCCTTATGAGCAACAAATGCCAAAAACATTCTAATAGCTTCCGTCCTAGCCACTGGAGAAAAATTCTCCTAAAATTCTATACCTTCTACTTGTGAGTAACCCTTACACGCAAGCCTTGCTTTATTCCTAACCACTTCTCCATTCTCATTCAACTTGTTTCTGAATACCCATTTTGATCCAATTATGTTTTTATCTGCTAGTCTAGGAACCAATTATCAGGTTTGATTTTTCTTGATCTACATAAGTTCTTCTTCCATTGCTCTCATCCAATGCTTATATTTGCATGCCTCACTTACTGTCTTAGGTTCAACTATAGAAAGTAAACACAGATTTATTTCAGTAGCAGCAATAGAGCTCTACTTCTTGTCAATACTCCTTTTCTCATCTCCAATGATTTGATTTTCTGAATGATTATTTTACACATATTTAGGTGTCTTTGGGGACACCACCAGATCTTCTTCTTCTTCATTTTGATTTTCTTTTTCTTTAAAAACTTATTCTACTTCTCTGCAATCAAGTCCATTTGATACATATCCATCAACTTCAATTGAGTTCTTCAATGATTCATCAACTGAAAGATCCCTTACCAATTCTACCCTGAATTTTTTAGTTTTTCCCTCTTGCCATAATGTCAAACAGTTGTCTTGCATGGTCTGATTTGGTTTTACTGATTGTTCATTTGAGTTTCATTGCTTTTTTTTTCATTGCAAAATCATAGAGGAAAGCATAGAAATGAAGAGAACTATTGCATAAGTGAAAGACAACAATTACAACTCAATAGAACCCCTTTTCTCAACTATATTAGATCTGATTACAAGTTTGAAAGGTTTGATATACATTATATCAGACTATAACAACAGTCTAAAACCCTTATATAATGCAATATTTAACTACCCAAAATGATAAACACATACCCAGATGTATAACTCCAATTTTATAGCTCCAATTGTCTTGATTATTGAATCCAAATCATGAATGACTTTGTTGTTACAACTTCAAATGGCATGGCTGAGTATGATGTCAAAATAAGTGTTGTAGAGGATCACCAATAGGCTGGAAATAATGATAAAAATTAGGAACATCAACCTTTTACCAGACCCTAGGTGCCTCCCAAAATACCCAACAAGCAGCCTTGATCAAAACTCCACGAATAAGGTACCAAATCAAAGGTAAATTGTTGTCGTGGAAGAATATGCAATAAAATCAAATACCCATGTGCCTTAGCTGCCATAAACTATAAAAATATGCAATTATTTTCTGATAACTCCCTGCTACAATCAATTCTAAGTGTAGATTAACCTGTGATGAAGTCCAATGATGCCCAAATGGAAACCCAAAGTAGATTTCCCTATTCTTTGAACTCATTTTTCGTCCAATCCATGATCCTCCAAGGGATTTTGTCCTTAGAAAACCTATATGTTGTTGAAACCCTCTTCCAAGAGCTCAAACTTGTAATTTCTTTTGTAAAAATGAGAATAGAATGCCCCAAAAAGAGCCCAATACATTGCTTTATAACCTCCCATGAGCTTTTTTATAAAAATTAATAAAATAATCCTCCTTGAGGGTCTTTCCTCATCAAAAGAAAGGGCCACTTTTTAAAAACAACTTTGAGTTACTAGGATGAGGCACTTTTCACTATTCACCTTATGATTTTTAGTTACTATTCACATTTACTATTCCATTAAAGAAAACCTTAACATTTTCACTTTAACCCTGGATTCATCAACTGAACTCCAAACTAAAAAGCTCATAAGGCTCTCAACTAAACTCCACAACCCTTGGTTGGGTCCCCTAACCATTCTTTTGACCTACGGGAACCCTAATAGTAGGCCAACCTCTGCTAAAGTTTGAGCTGCCTAAGGAAGGGACATTATAGTACTCCCTTCTTGAGATTGCTTGTCCTCAAGCAATCATATGCCAATTTGTTGTTCCACTCTAATATACATGCCATATAACCATAACTCCTGAAGTAACTCACCACGATCAGTGAGTACCAATACATCATCCATGTCAATACTTGGATCCCAAATCAAGCTATCCATATGGCTATAGATATTTATCATGACACAATCATCACATACCATCCACATATCAAAGAATTCCATGTCATACTCCATGTTCATCAAATAGATATGCCTCCATGCATCCCCAAGAAGCTAATTAGTTGATGTAGAACCTAAAAAATCAAGAAGTGTCATGGAGTTCCAAGTAGGATAGCTACTAACCCATGACGATTCAATGGAGATGAAGTCACCAATCAACAAATAGAAAGCTACCACATCATAATAAATCGATGGCATAACCAAAGATGAGTTATGGATGCCTTTAGCACCCATCAAATACAACTCTTGAGTGGCTGGTCCACTTTGGGTGTCATCAACAAAATCACAAACTAAAAATTATGAAGTCCTCATTAAATCATCCAAACGACATGTCTCATCACCTTCCCAAGTGATTAGGGGTGGAAGTGGCTCAAAGAAGTCTTCAACACTAAATGTCACAAACCTGCAAGGTTCCTCATTGTATGATTCTTCAATCCTTTCCTCAACTTTTTCAACCCCTACACATTTTTCCTTGTCATCTTGTACCCTAGGAGTAGCTGCTATATAGGACTAATTTTCTAAATTATGCAAGGAGTGATTATGCCTACTCAAAAGTTGACAAAGATCAACAATATTTCTATCTTGATTCCTCACCAATTGTATGGCCATGCTTCTAATTCTAACCATTTGTAAATAGTCTTCTTTTATCAACTCTAAAGCCTCTTTGAAAGGGTGCAAATGCAGATGAGGAATACTATGTCCCATTTCTTTTTGTCTTTCCTCTCTTTGCGCTATCCAGATGATATCTTTTTTGTGATTTTTATCCGTCCTTCTTGTTTCACTGTCATGAATTAGAACAACATTATGCAATATGTTAATATAAAATGTGCCAACCCAAGTGTATGAAGATAGACTACCATCATTATACTCGTCTTCGACAAAGGCATAGTGATTTCCATCACTATAAACTATTTTGAACACTGTTGTACCAAAACTGAAGTCACACATTTCAATACCCAACTGTAGACATCCAAATTTGGACACTTAATTTATCCAAATTTACCACTTTTCATCTAAACATCCTCTTATCCAAGTTAAGTAAGTAATATTACTATTATTTAATTAATATCCTTAATTATGCCAAATCCCTAAGGTATTTAATTAATAATTAAATACCTTACCCTCCTTAATCCTCTTTTCATCAAATGAATTAAATAAATATTACATTGATTTAATTCCTCACATGTCATTTTCATCTAATCCTAATCCATCTCCTAATCTCTTCATTAAAAATGTGCACATGCATAATCCTTGATTAGGATGTGTCACATCCTCCAACTTTTGCAAGTTGGCGTCTAATCCTCATTAACCCCTAATTATCCTCTAATTACTGATTACTTAAACCTAATTAGTACCTTGGTCAAATCTCCCCATCCCCCAAGGAATTTTTAATTCCTTTTTATTCACCCTAGGTTCCCCTCTTCCCCATGTGAATTTTTAATTCACATTTTATTCCTTCTAGAATCCCCTTTTCCCATGCATCTTCTAGAATTTTTGACTTGTCACATCAAGTCACATGTGACAAACTCCCACCTTTTTGGAAACCCTCTCTTATCCACTAGATTCTTCCAAGCATGTGAATTTTTAATTCACATTTATTCCTCCAAGGAATCTTCTCATCTCCCAATGTACTTCAAGGTACATGTCCTTCCTCCACATCATGTACCTCCCTTCCACATCACCTACATCATCTCACCTAGCCACTTCACATTCCACATGTCAAAATGTGAGGGCTTGTGAGTCCTCAACTCACCTTAGCCCTTCATCTTGGCCTTGTTGGATAAATCCCAACATTGAATTCTCTAGAGAATTCAAGTTTCTCTATAAATACCCCATCCTCTAAGGCATTTGGGGGACTTAGCCATTTGCAACTAAATGCTGCCATTTTGTGCACTCATCTAGCCATCAATTTCATTCATTTGCATTTACATCCAAGCATATAGTTAAGCCTTGCATCTATCCATATCAAGAGCCATCAAGGAGCATACAAATCAAATCAATATCAAGGGCCAACCAAGGAGTTTCAGCTGCAAAAGGGAGGTATATCTATTTAGCATCATTTTACACTTTTCTCTTTGCATTTACAAATTTCTTAGGCTAATCTTGAGGTGTTTCCTTATGTTTTTCCATTGCATTTTAGTTGCTTAGAATAGGTTAAACATTTTGATATCACATTTCGCACGCCCGGGGACCCACAAGTGGGTCCCTAATTTCACGCTGATGTTGTTGAGTTTTTGCGTGAATACGCTCATAGAAGAGCCACTCACGCCGGGTTCCTGTTATCGTATGGGCTACAACCTTTCCTCGGGATTTCCTGTATGGGCGATCACCGGGATGCCGTTGGTATGGGCTTAATCGCCTTTGACTAAAAATTTATGTGCTAACACTTTTTCTCAAGCAGAAGGGCTTAATTACTCTTGACTAAAATTTTTGTGCTAACACTTTTTCTGCAGAAAGGGCGACTACGCCCCCTTGGCTAAAATTTTTGTGCTAACACTTTTCTGTAGAAGCGACTACGCCCCCTTAGTTAAACTTTTTGTGCTAACAATTTACTGCAGAAGGGCGACTGCACCCCTAATTTTCCGCAGAAGGGCGACTGCGCCCCTGTTTTACGCAGAAGGGTGACTGCGCCCCTGATTTTCTGCAGAAGGGCGACTGTGCCCCTGATTTTTTGCAGAAGGGCGACTGCACCCCCTGATTTTCTGCAGAAGGGAAACTGTGCCCCCTGATTTACTACAAAAGGGCTACTGCGCCCTCTTGTCACCGCAAAGCAACACATTTTCGAAGGTAAAATTGTCATTTTAGCTTCGGTTTTTTCTGTTTTCAGGTACTAACACCCTAACACTGTTTCTTGCAAGGATATTAGTGTTTTTGGTAACTTTTTGCAGCATATTCTTATGAAAGTGATGAAGAAAGCGGGATAAGACAATTAACATTTGCTTGAGGGGCTATCCATTTGTTGAAATTTTTAAAGTTATCCTTGCTCTTTTCGTTAATATGAGAATATAGTTTAATTAGGGGAAGTAATATTCATTGCTTGTTGTGTTTATCCTTTTGTGTTGCCCAAAGGGGACATTAATCTATTTTCACTGTCCCCTTGCACTTCATGTGAGCCTGGAGAGTAGTTGGAGATGGTTAGTGCTTTCTTTATAGTGGGACCTGCTTGGGGATTTCATCACCCCAAGGGACGATTCCAACCACGCGTACCGGCGGGGTATACAAAGGGGGAGAGCGAAAGTTGTACCCCAATCCAGTCATGTCGTAATTGGCGGAGCATCGAAGCTAGGGTGATACCTAGATAGACGTGAGGAGTTGGTCTGAGCCCTTCAGTATCTCGCTGGGGTTCCTCACTCACGCTTGTGACAGGCTGGTGTTCATGGTTGTGCCTCACATACCGAGAGTATATCGAGGACTCCCTAGACACCTTGTGCATCCTAGATTAAGACCACGTTGGCCATACCCTTAACACTAATCATAGGATTGTATTTGCTTGAAAGTGTTTTCTTGTGAGAAACCAGTAAACTTTTTGACAAATTGGCCTTATTATTGTCATTTTAAAGTCCTTGCCATAGTCATTTTCATCAAACCAAGTCTCTGATTTACCGCAGAAGGGCGACTGCGCCCCTGTTTTACCGCAGAAGGGTGACTGCGCCCCTAATTTTTCACAAAAGGGAGACTGCACCCCCTAATTTACTGCAGAAGGGTGATTGTGCCCCCTGATCTACTACAAAAGGGCAATTGTGCCCTCCTGGTTACTGCAGAGGGGCGAATTTTCCCTCCTCAGTAGCCAAAATTGCCTTGATTAGCTTCATTTAGCCTCTAAACCATCATCTAATCATTCCCAACCTTTATCTCATCATCCCAAGCCTCTGTTTTGTCAGTCTAAACCTCCAAAAACCTCCATTTGATCATTCTAAACCCCCATTTTTAACATTCCAAACATCTATTTGACCAAGTAGTCTTTCATCCCTTTCAAATCTTCCGCTCACTCATTTCGAGTAATCTTTCATCCATTCCAAGCATCCATCTCCTCATTCTGAGAGTTGTTTATCCTTCCCAATCAATTGTTTACTTGTTTCGAGCTTTCAATCATTCATCTGTCCCAAGCAATCATTTACCAATTTCGAGTGCTTGTTTATCCACTCCTATCATTCATTTTCCCAATCCAATCATCTATTTTCTCAATCTGATTATCTAACACCCCATTCCAATCACCCGTCTCTTACAGCCCGTTTACCCACTTAAAGAGTCCAGTGGGGTGAATCTGCCCTGAAAAAGGGCGAATCTACCCCTCTATGAGGGCACAGTCGCCCCTCTGTGCCCCAGAAAAGGGCGAATCTGCCCCTTTGTGAGGGCATAGTCACCCCAAAAAGGGGCACAGTCGCCCCTTTGTGAGGGCATAGTTGCCCCAGAAGGGGGCACAGTCGCCCCTCTATGAGGGCATAGTCGCCCCGGAAGGGGGCACAGTCGCCCCTCTGTGAGGGTGCAGTCACCCCAGAAGGGGGCACAGTCGCCCCTCTGCAAAAATTTGGCAAACAAACATATCCAGTTCCCAAATACGACTGGTGAAACCAATCCCATCATATCTTTCAATCCAATCCTAATTCCGAGCACTCGTTCATTCGTTCTTAGTACTCATTCATCTATTTCGAATCTTCCTCCCCTCATTTTGAGAGTCATTCATCTATTCGGAGTGCTAGTTTTCCCGTCATCAACACTTTTCCCTCAGACCCCGTTTTGCCACATTTTCGGGGCCTCAAACTTCCATCTTAATCCTCAAAATCGCAATTTAGTGTTTTTTTTCAGTTCTTTGACGAATCATTTTTGTCACTAACTCGAAATTCCTGTCTCAAATTTGGGATGTTAGTTGGAAATTCATCCTATCTTTGTTTTGGGTATTTTTTGGGAAAAAACTAGACTCTCAAAAGTACATCCGTGAGGTTTCCTAAAATGGCAAATTTTGAAAAAATTTGAAAATTTCCAAATCTGGAAAAATCTGATTGTCAACACCTTACGTCCCTTAAACTCTGGAAGTTGGTGTAGAATCGATCCCATCACATCCTCCAATCATTCTCATCTTCAACCCAATCCTAATCTGAGCTTTAATCTAATCCCAATTTGAGCTTAACCAAAATCCTAATCTGAGCTTTAGTCATTTCAACCTTTCATTCATCCATTCTGAACAGTTGTTCTCCCTTTTCAATCATTCATTTACTCATTCCGTGTAAACATTCATCTATTTTGAACCTTCGACTATCGTCTCAAACTCTGTTTTAGCCATTCTAATCATCCATTTACTCGTTCTGAGTAAACATTCATCCATTTCACACCTCCTTTCATCATTCTGAACTCTCGTTCTATCATTCTGATCATCCGTTTACTCATTCCAAGTAAACATTCATCCATTTGACACCTCCTTTCATCATTTTGAACTCTCGTTCTATCATTCCAATCATCCATTTACTCGTTCTGAGTAAACATTCATCCGTTTCACACCTCCTTTCATCATTTCGAACTCTCGTTCTGTCATTTTGATCATCCGTTTACTCGTTCTGAGTAAACGTTCATCCATTTCAAACCTCCTATCATTTCAAACTTTCATTCAATCATTCCAATCATCCGAGTAAACATTCAATCATTTCAAACTCTCGTTCAACAATCCCGATCAATCATTTACTCATTCTGATTAATCTTTCATCTTCTCATTCTGAGAATCATTCGTCCGTTGTGAGCAGTCGTTTACTCGCTCTGAGTAGTTTTTCATCCGTTCTGATCAATCGTTTACTCATTTTTTGTATTTTTTCATCCACTTTCTATCATCCATTTCTCTAATCAAATCATCATTTTCCCCATCCAAATCCCCTAAACTTCATCTCAGGTTATTATCCAAATTGACCTAAGTATCTGATATGATCGTCATCATTAGCATCCACTTAGGATTGTCATCCATCCTAAGTCAATCATCATCGTCGGCCTAATCAATCCATTTTCAATCTCAAAGTGGATTTGGTGCCGCAATCATTCACTCATCCTTTTATCTGATCAATCAGTATCCTACGTCACCTAGGATAATCTCTGAACGGGGTTTACAGTCCCTTTTGTCATCCTATCCAATCCATCATTCGATCTTATCAATCATCGATCAATCTTACACAATCCAATCCAATTGCATCCCTATCCAATCACATTTGACCCAATCAATCTACTTCCATCTCGAAGCAGATTCGGTGTCGTAATCATCCTTTGATAATCAAATCTGATTGTCAGAATCAATCCCATCACATCATCCAATCATCCTAGTCTGAGCTTTAGTCCAATCCTGATCTGAGCTTGAGCTAAATCCTGATTTGAGCTTTAGTTCGATCCCATCCAAAATATTTCATCCATCCTCTTTATCCTTTCACCATCATGAATCTTTATCCTCCATCAATAGTGGTCAAGGGAAACCCTAATTACGTTGACAACAATAACGAAAGTCTTGTCGATCAAGAGGAATATGACATATATTCCCTTGACACTATCATTGCTAGTAAGCTTTCTCCACCCGCTTTCCAAAATCCAATCACCCCTTCGAGTTATCCTATTATGACTTCATCCATTTCTAATCATGCTCATTATGCTACCTTTGACAAGGGATATCCATCATATCCTTCATCTACATCATCCTCGTATCCAACACCCGCCTCCTCCTATCCTAGTCTGCCATCACAATACCCCTATCCTAATCCCCCATCCACATCCTCCTATCTCAATCCTTCATCAGCATATACCCACTACCCTAATCTTCCACACCAATCTGGTCACCCTAATCCTACATTCACACCTTCCTATCCTAATCCAACACCCGAACCAACCTATCTCGATCTGCCACCTCAATCTTCCCATCCTAATCCACCACCTCAATCTTCCCATCCTAATCCACCACCTGCATCCTCCTGTCCTAATTCACCATTCCAATATCCTTATCTCAACCATTCATCTAATCCTAATCCCCCATCTATTCCAAGTCTTGCATCCAATCCCATTCCCCCATCTAATC
Source organism: Sequoia sempervirens (assembly GCA_007258455.2). Lineage (NCBI taxonomy): Eukaryota > Viridiplantae > Streptophyta > Pinopsida > Cupressales > Cupressaceae > Sequoia > Sequoia sempervirens. The sequence continues at coordinate 195,796,215 of VDFB02270651.1, forward strand.
CTAATCCACCAATCCCTAGTCCTAATCCCCCACCAATCCATAATCCTTCATCCACTCCTACCTCGCCATCTCAGCCTAGAGTATTCAAGTTTCTCACTCCAGAAGTTCTCCAAGGACTTATAGCAAAGAAGACATCTCCCACTCCACACCTTGAAGTTATGGAATCATGCCATCCCAACCCATCATCCACGGTCATTAGTGGCAAGACCCTTCTCCACCCAACACCTATCAATGATGAAACCATCACATCCTCTGAATCCACTGAGCCCCCATCTCCTACCATCACATCCTCTGAAACCACTGAGCCCCCATCTCCTACCATCGCATCCTCTAAATCCACCGAGCCCCCATCTCCTACCATCACATCTATCGAATCCATTGAACACCCAACTCTTACCCCAAGAGCCGTCGAACCCATTGATGACACACAAATCCCATCCATTCCTCCCACTCCTATTATTATCAAAATCCATTCCCTTGAGCTTCATGAATCCTCCATCCTTCCATCTTCCCCCCTTGAAGAGTCCCTCCAAGACTCCATTATCATGCCTCTCGCACACATATCCCCTTCTTCATATCAAGATCCTACCATCCCATCTAGTCCACCCCAAGATCACAGTCCCCCATCCATTCCATCCCATGATCCCCTTGTCATTCAAGCTTCCACCCCTCCATCTCCATCTCCATCGCATGATCCCACTACCACAAATCTAGATTCTATCATATCCCCTAATCCCTCTCCTGATATCACCCATCCAAATGTTGCTATCCCATCATCTCCCTTTCATAATCCCCCATCATCGCCTAAAACTGCTATCCCCACACCGCTTGCATATCCCCTTGGTACTCTCTTATTCTTCCATGGTGGCCTCCTCGCAGAAGAAAAACATAGTGTATATACCACCCATCATCCTCCACCTAATAATGGGCTTGCATCATGTTTTCAGAATAACACAAATCCTATCATGGATCACATGCTCAAGAAAATGAACTATCAAGGAAAAGGTCTAGGCCTTCATGAGCAAGGTATTTTGGAGCCCATCCAAGTCAAAGAACAAATCTGCATGCAAGGTCTTGGACTTATTTCCCACAACTCACAATCTAAAGATGTTGGTACAACCTCTAGACGTCCTCAACGAGCCTTTTCCAAAAGAAATTGCAGCTCTTCCCATTGCTCCACTAGACCATATGCTGCCATCCCTCCTCCTCTATCATATCACCTCAAAACAACCGTCCATATTCCTCCTTCATCTGCTCCATCCATTTTGGGTCCTTACATCCCTCCATCTACCATCTCCAATCCTCCATCTACCATGCCCATGTTTCCTCCAGGTCCTACGTCTATTTTGGGCCCCTATATCCTAAAATCACCTCCTCCATCTCATCCTATCCATCCTTTCATCCATTCATCACCTATCCATCTCATCCATCATAAAAATCCCTCTCACATATCCCATAATCAGGATCAACAAAGGCCCATACCTAAACATCCTCCATCTACACATAATCCCCATACTCCTACCTCCATCACTCCACATCATCCATCTCCTCACACCCATCCCATTGCTACTAAAAGCACTTTGGTTGTTAAAGAAAAAATGCATAAATCCAAACATCCACATGAATCTAAGGCTCCCCATGTCCCCTCCAAAAGACATGGTGAAGAGAAGAAAAATCTAAATCTAAATCAAATTGTAGGCCACAAAGGCCCACCAAAGCAAAGATCAAAACCATGTGGATCCCAAAGAAAAAATATGCAATGCAATCAAATGAAAAATCTATAAGAACATCCAAAGTTGCTAATCCAAAAGCTATTTATACACCCCTTTCATCTCCTAAGTCTGTTTTGGGTCCTTATGTTCCAAAGTTCACCACCCCATCTCCTCCATTATCCACACATTCTCCCTCCATTAATCCTCTTATCTTTTCACATCCACCACCACATGTGCCAATGTTGGTCCTAAACACATCTCCCCATCACATAATCCACCCCACCATTCCATCCATACCCTTTGCAGCATCCCATCCATTATCCCATGTATCTCCCCTCTAATTCATCCTCTTGCATAATCCATTTATCCTAATAAGGTTGTACTAACATCCAATAGTCGCTTCAAACATGGGCTCTTAACACCTTGTATGGAACTTGATGCTTAAGTCCTTCATCCACCTCCTTATCACATGTCTTCTAAATCTACTTATCCACCTCCTTATCCTTATCCATCTCGTTTTGCATGATATCCAAAATTTCAAAAAAATCCAAAAAATATCAAAAAAATCAAAAAAATAAAATAGTAAAGAGAAATAATTCGTCCAATGGTGAAAACTTGGCAAACAAGCGCCTTGGATAAATACCATGATGAAAACCTGGAAAATAGGCATCATGCATAAATCCCCATCTGCACTTGGGGGCAACTTCCTGATATGCATTCCCTCCATCCGATATGCTTCCAGTTATGCACCCGTCTTCCTGTTATCTATCCTCTTCATTCATCCCCTCCATCCCACCTCTCTTCTGCATCCTACCATCATATCCCATTTATCTCCCATCCCTCCATCCTTCTTCTGATCTTGATAAAAATAGGGGCACCTATCTATACATTCTTTGGCCACCTCCTGGTATACATTCCCTTCATCCATGCTGTATTCCTTGGTCACCCATCCTATCCTCCTCTAGTTATCTCCTTTTCCCATCCACTCGTCTTCCATCCCTCATGCCTCATCATGTATGACTTATCTAGAGTGGGGGCATCTGCTTCCTTTGTGGCATAGTCCTTGGAGACATCATCTATCATAACATCCCTTCATCTCTCCATCCTTATCTTCCTATTCATCTATCATAGCATCCCTTCATCTCCCTATCCATCTATCACAGCATCCCTTCCATCTCCCCATCCTTATCTTCGTATCCATCTATCCTAACATCCCTTTCATCTCCCAATCCTTATATTCCTATCCATCCAAACAATCCCTCCCATCCCCCATCCCTATATCTCTATCCATTCTTTCATCTTTATCCTCATCCCATCTCACAATCCCTTGTCATTGGTATCTAGCTATAGGCCTCCCTCCATGCAACCCAATGCCATTTATCTACTCGTCATCACCCCTGCTTCTCTTGCACATCTTTCCAATCCCCTATCACTTTTCATCACTCATTTATCTATCATATCATCCTCCCAAGTCATTTTAATGATTTGGATAACTATCCCATCCCTGAGCTTTATGTGATCGTCTGTAACAACCATCCACTTAATACTCGAGTAATCTCAAGAATTTACTAGAAGGTAAATAAACTTAGTAAACATGAGAGAGAAAAAAAAAATTAAGTTAAAACATTTGCATAAGCACAAGAATAAAGTACAACTTTTCCAGATAAATTCAAACTTGAATTCACATGTAATCATAACTAGAGTCAAGCTAATTCCTTACAATATTCATTTATATCACATAAAATAAATTTGGCATAAAGAATAGTTTTACCTCATAGGTTTTTTCTATCATAAGCCAGAACATGGAGTTCATTGCATCCAAAATGTCGATCTCAATCTTCACAAGTCTCAGAGAGTCTACTGCTATAGAGGGAGAGCATCATCCTAGTGCTTTTCCTCCAACCGCGGACTCAAGTGGTCCCTCGCACACTTCCTATCTGGAAGTGCCCCGGCCCTTCACGAAGGGTATAGATATAAGGAACTGTCAAGTTTCACCATCTGAGTCCTAGTGATGTGTCCTACAAAACTCAATCGACCATACAACTCTAGATCCCTTCTAGCTAAGTATGATCATTCTAATTGGTCATTCCATCTAGACATACACCTCTGACTTGTCTTAGAAACTATCTCATCCTATAGTTTTTCTTACTTTATTTGGTATTCTAGACACAACTAGTTTGTATAGAAAATCCATTCTAGTCAATCCGAGTTAGAATTAATCCATAATTCATTATAAACATGTAATGTAAAGATTTAGATATTTCAACCCTTTTCAAAAGTCCCTTATTACATTCTTGCGATATCTAGGGTTTATGACGTCCTGTCATTTACTTCTCAAGATTCAATACCCAACATCTCGATGCGTTTAATTGAGTTTCAAAATTATCAAAGAATCTCTTAAGGTGTTATAAGACTTCTTGTCTTGCTCTATAGTTTTCTCAACCTTTCACTATCAATCAAAATATATATGTACAATGTCATATCTGACATAAGAGTTATAGATTTCCTACATCCTCCTTGTTTCAATACTAGGGTTTAGCTTCTCTAACCCAACACATAGAAATATCATCATCCTTGATTCTCCAAAGGTAATAACATAAGTGTAACTAACCATAAGAACAAAATGCCTCTAGTCTCTCCTAGACCACTTGACATTGTTTGAATTCACATTTTACGTACATGAATAAACATAGTATTCAAGGTATTTCCTTCCCAATATAATATCTCAAAGAATGCTATCATTTCATATCAATAGTCTTGATCTAAGTCAATCTTTCAACGCTTAAAAGGTTTGATTTTTAAAAGATAATAATCTATCTTCAACCCCTTGGTATATTTGAGTCAACTGACTTTCAACCTAGGTTAAGTTATGAACTCATATATAACTTCCTTTATTAAGTTTAAACCTTTATCAATCTTAATAGTTTACCACTGTCATATTGAATTGAGTTACGAATCTCTCCTTATGTCCCACCTTGAAGTAAATCATTCCAGTGATACCCAATCTTGGGCTACCTATGTCTTATGTGCACTTAGCAATAAAATAAGTCCTATAAGGGTTTCAAGATCTATATCTTACATTTCCTAGATTACTCTCTCTCCCCTGAGAAATCATAACATAAGTTGTTAATCAATAGGCTATCTGAATTTCCATATTCCTGGTTTGCCTATACTCCTGGATTAGTTTTACAAAATGACATGAAAAACTCATAAACAACAAAGGTGGTTCTCATGATTCCTCCCCAAACTCAACTATGCCAAGGAGGTATTGAGGATAACATACCTGAATTTCCTCAAAGCATCTAATTCATTCCAAGGCAATCTCTAAATTAAACTATCTCATCTTGGAGATTCAAAGAAGCTAATATTGATTCATGCATGAAAAGGTTACGAAATCACCTCCTCACTATGGGTTATGATAATCCGTTATCATTACAATGTAAGCGTGTACACGAAAAAAGAAAAGACTAATCCCTTCATATAGAAAAGAAAGATTACTTGCATAATAAATATTAAAATCAATCTTCCTCCCTTTCTAGGTTCTAATAGCCCATTAATATCTTTCATCTCAAAGAAATCACTTGAATGAAAGAAGAGGTACTACAAGTTAACTTGCAAATCATAAAGGAGTTTATCATTCAAGGAAAGAAACATTCCTATGACTGACTTGCATGGAAGAGAACTCATGGAAGCTACTCTCTGCTCTTGTCCAAGACATTCTCTCTTAAATTTGACTCCATTCTCCTTTCACTCTCTTGTTGACTCCCAGCTGTTGCTATCATGCATTTTGTATTAAGAAATGATGCAGTATCGAACTTCTCAACATCAATATTGTAGCTCCACTGAGAAAAGCTCAGATGAATGGATTTCGCCATTCTTGTGACCATATCTTGACACCCATAAGCCCTTTCGTGAATGGGTGTAGGAGCGCTGGTATGATAGCCTCCTTTGCTAGATGTAACATTCTCTCTTATACTCAACATTGAGGGAGTGCGCTGTAAGTAGTTCTCTTTTTCCCTTTCCCATTGTTGCTATTATCCAATATATTGCCAAAGAATGACTTGATCCATGCTCTGGTTGAGATGTATGCGCAAGTATTGAGGTGCAGATGCAACACATGAAATATTGGTGAAATGCCCCACAGAGATGGTGTCTCATGCAAATAGGAGATGCAGAAAAAGGACTTGTTGATGAGGTTTTAGAAACAAAGATAGTTCCAAACTGTTTGGTCACAGATCTCGAAGAGATGTCATGTCATCAAGTGATATGATCGCAGGGTATGCACAAAATGAATTAGTTTGAAAAGGTTTTAGAAACTATCCATGGAAAACATAAAGCCGAATCCCAGACCTTTGTGAAATATTCTCCCAACTTGTGCCAAAGTGGGAGTGTTGGGACAAATTATGGAGCTCCCTTTAAGAATAGCTAAAAGTGGATTCTTTTTGTCGACTATCATGCCTTTTTTTTTTTTGAAACACCGACCAGGCCCCGACTATTAGTGGAGACCCCCAAAAAATGCCCGCAAGAATTATTTATAATAACTGATATAAAGACAGTTATAGTAGCTGGTTCTTGAAGCAGTTAGAGACTAGAAGTCAGTTAAATTTTGGCTTACGTGTAGGGAGCCACGTTCCCATGCGTGGAATGCCCAAACACAAAGTTTGAACCCGTGCTATGGGAGATGCCCGCGATCTAAACATGATTTTTAATCAGCTTTGAGTTTAGACTTTTTCCACATTCACCTTATTAGTTGTGGCTAAACAAAATCCATTTTGTTATTTAGAAAGAAAAACTTATATGAATAGGCATATCAATGCCATCTCAATAATCAATAAGCTTCTCAATTGAGTTGAGCAAACATATCGATATGTCATGCCCCTCCGTAAAAGGAGCCTTGTCAAAATAGTGGACTCAACGATTGGCTTAGTCATTAAAGTATCACCAAAAACAACACATATAAATGACAAATCATTCCCAAAATTTAGGGTTGGTAACACCATCTTACACGATCGACAACGTTGATCTTTTGTCATCTCTCGGGCGTATTCACTCCTTAAAATGAACTCAAGGATGATCATCAAAATGACTTCCTTTTGCAAGGAATTGGGTTATAATATTAGTTCCTCGACTTAATAAGCCGATTCAAACTATTAAAAGAAAAAAATAAACAAATTGAACAACCAATTATGCAATTGAGGTCATAGCATAACATCGTCGCGACATGAGAAGTGACATATTCGACATAAAGTTGTCTCAATCGTGAAACAACAAAAGTTCAACCTTGACGACGTCACTATCCCCAAAATGACTAGGTTGACGTTTAGCAACTAGAAATAGACTTAAGATGGTGACAACCTGTTCTATTCCTTGTATCTATTCCCTTCTCTCTGATGATGCTCTCCCTCCCTTTCTCGGAGGTCAGAAACCTATTTCCTGAATGCAACTTGCAATCAACAACACAATATTAGTGTTTCAGTAATCATTTTCATAATCCTCATGAGATCATCACATCTTGACAACTTTTAAACTCATGTCAAATTTTAGTCAAATAAACATGACTCATGAAAACATTTATTTTTCTAGCCATTTAACTAAACGTCAAATCATTGAAACATGCATAATCATCTACTAATTACTTCAAAGTAAAAAAGTAAAGCATAGTTAAAGTTAGGGGTGTAACATCGTCATCATCCTATCCAATCCAACAGGTCTATCCTATCTTGTCGTATCGGTCCCATCTTTTTATCCACTTATCCTATCATCATCCTTTATCCATCATTTATCTTTGGTCTCTGGTCGAACTACGTTGCCCCTGCAATTTCACGTAGGCAAGGTTGATCATTTGATCCACCCCCGGGGTTCCATCATCGATCTTCATTGTCCACTTTTCTCCTCTATCGTCTAGCGTCAGTCTTTCTGCTTTGTTCGTCTGCTCCTCTATTGTCTAGCATCGATCTTTCTGCTTTGTTCGTTCACTCCTCTATCATCTGGCATCGGTCTTTCTGCTTTTTCCATCTACTCTTTTATCATCTATCATCGATCGCCATTGTCCACTTTGCTCCTTTTCACCATCCTATCTTTATCATCCATCAAAGTCTTCATCTTTGTCAGTCATCAGCCTTTTATCAAACTATGAGGGCTCTACGCTTTCATGTAGGCAAGGCTAATCTTTGATCAGCCCTCGACCCCCTAGGTCTTTAGGGTGTGTTAGTCTCATGTCTTGTATCCCTTGTGTCGTGTCGTCAAGATATTCCCTTATCTAGCCAGTTCTTCACAAACGAGATCCACTTGTATCATGAGATCCAATCGATTTTGAGCATCTTGCGTCATAACGATCTTTTAGTTTAATATCCATCATCTTTGGTCTCAACAGGATGCATCCTTCCTAACAAACCTCATCAACCCCATCCATCCCTTTTGATCCTATGGCAAAGGACGTTTGAACTTGATTGTGATATTTTGATACGTTTGGCTTTTGTTTAACATTTGAGCTCCCTATCATGACTTGTCAAGGCCACCATGATCCATCATATTATGGTGTGTTTTGATTGGTCAACATAGGGGCATATCTTGATCTTTTTATGTCTATTTTTTATCTTCTTGGTTGTCCCACGTAGTACCCACCAAGATCCCCGAGGTCTTGTGTTATGCTGGGGCATCCTTTTGTGCTTGTGGTTATCTCAATACCTAGTCCGACCAAGGTCTTCGTGATTTTGGGGTGTTGGGATAGCCTTCTTGTCTGTTGTGTGTGTTTTATGCATTCGACATGAATCCGCCTTGGTTCCACATACCCTAGCACTTGGTGTCTTATGCTATAGCAAAAATCAATGCTCCGAAGATGGCAAATTGCATTAGGATTTCATTTCATTTCTATCGTCTTGCATGCATCCCCCATCCTCTCATCTATCAAAATCCCCCATCCATTCATCCTTCATCCTCATCTCACATATTTATCGAACCCCCATCCATTCCATTTAGCCTAAATCATCTAATCGCTTGCATCCTTGGTCCCGTCCCCAGCCTTGTTACAAGCCTCGATCCAATCATCCTCATCATCGGGATGTATCCTTCCCTATCCTTGTGTTGTTTTTGGATGTATCCTTCCCTCATCAACAACACTTTCATCAACACTCATCAGGAGGTATTCTTCCCTATCCTTTAGTGATGTTTTGGGATGTATCCTTCTCTATCCTCATGTTGTTTCGGGATCTATCATTCCCTAATCAATGACACTCCATCCATCATCCACCCATTTTCACTTGTAACTTGATTGGGGCAACATTATATTTGTCCTCAAATCTATTTGTGCTTCATCCACCTCTTGTCACCTTATCCTCCTATCTTTTCCATCACTTTGCATCATCTTCTTTATCTCCCATTTCATCATCTCATCCATTTCAAGAGCACATCCGTGTTCTCTTGAACCCACATGTCCTCTCGAGGGGGCATCCTCAATCCCTAACCTTCATCTTCACCCCCATCATCTTTCTTCCTAGTCATCCCTTTGATGACTGGGGCATCTTTTCCAATCTAACCATCTCCTTTTGGGTTCTATATTTTAATATTCTTTGAAATGATGCTACTTTGTAACACCATCTCAAAGAGGGGCAAAATGTAGACATCCAAATTTGGACACTTAATTTATCCAAATTTACCACTTTTCATCTAAAACATCCTCTTATCCAAGTTAATTAAGTAATATTAATATTATTTAATTAATATCCCACTATGCCAAATCCCTAAGGTATTTAATTAATAATTAAATACCTTACCCTCCTTAATCCTCTTTTCATCAAATGAATTAAATAAATATTACATTTATTTAATTCCTCACATGTCATTTTCATCTAATCCTAATCCATCTCCTAATCTCTTCATTAAGAATGTCCACATGCCTAATCCTTGACTAGGATGTGTTACATCCTCCAACTTTTGCAAGTTGGCTTCTAATCCTCATTAACCCCTAATTATCCTCTAATTACTGATTACTTAAATCTAATTAGTACCTTGGTCAACTCTCCCCATCCCTCAAGGAATTTTTAATTCCTTTTTATTCACCCTAGGTTCCCCTCTTCCCCATGTGAATTTTTAATTCACATTTTATTCCTTCTAGAATCCCCTTTTCCCATGCATCTTCTAGAATCTTTGACTTGTCACATCAAGTCACATGTGACAAACTCCCACCCTTTTGGAGACCCTCTCTTATCCACTAGATTCTCCCAAGCATGTGAATTTTTAATTCACATTTATTCCTCCAAGGAATCTTCTCATCTCCCAATGTACTTCCAAGGTACATGTCCTTCCTCCACATCATGTACCTCCCTTCCACATCACCTACACATCATCTCACCCTTACTTCACATTCCGCATGTCAAAATGTGAGGGCTTGTGAGTCCTCAACTCACCTTAACCCTTCATCTTGGCCTTTTTGGATAAATCCCAACCATTGAATTCTCTAGAGAATTCAAGTTTCTCTATAAATACCCCATCCTCTAAGGCATTTGGGGGACTTAGTCATTTTGCAACTAAATGCTACCATTTTGTGCACTCATCTAGCCATCAATTTCATCCATTTTCATTTGCATCCAAGCATATAGTTAAGCCTTGCATTTATCCATATCAAGAGCCATCAAGGAGCATACAAACCAAATCAAAATCAAGGGCCAACCAAGGAGTTTCAACTGCAAAAGGGAGGTATATCTATTTAGCATCATTTTACACTTTTCCTCTTTGCGTTTACAAATTTCTTAGGCTAATCTTGAGGTGTTTCCTTATGTTTTTTCACGGAATTTTAGTTGCTTAGAATAGGTTAAACATTTTGATATCACACCAACAATGAAGGATCATGATCAAACCATAGAGAATAGTCTATCAAACAATCCACACACTCCCATATAAAATTCTCATCAATATAAAATTGCACGTCAACTCAATGGTTTGACCCAGCCTATCAAAAGGAACCAATGTATCTTGCAAATCTGAATTAGCACCATCTTCATTGCCACATTCATGCCTATCATCAATGGTTGGCCCATGATGATCAAGCACAGTTGATTGCCTCATTATTTTTACCATCTCTAGATGTTGTGACCAGCCATTAGCTTAGCTTTCCTTGCTTTCTCTAGCCAAATGCTAAACTTCTCTTGTATCTTTTCCACACCTTCAAAGGTCTAATATACAAAATCAAATTGTGTAGTGCCCTATTTTTCAACAAAATTACCATATCCCACACTCCAATTTTGTATGTCATCATTAGTAGACCACAAGTAACTGTCATCCAAAGGTGCTAGCATGTCTATCTCATGAGAATGAAAAGCCATAGGACTATTGTCCTCAAACAAATCATGTATAATTCCATGCATGTTAGAGAAAATGAACATACTCTTAGTTGTCCCATCCTTTGTCTCATTCTTTAGTGCCTTAAGCACAATGTGTTTACCCATGTGAGTAAACTCTAACACCATCTTGTTGAGGTCTTGGACAAACCTTCCAAGAGATTTCAACCATTGAATACCTAACACCATTTCATTCTCCTTAATGTTGATAATATCAACTACAAACTCAATATTAGAGAAATCTTGCTCCTCATCATGTATGGGGTGGTGTATGTTATGATTTCCTTTGGATTGATTAATTGTTTTTTTCTAAAGTAAACAAATTTAGTCCTCTTAGAAGAAACAACATAAAAATGGCCATGCTTAACCAATGCATCAGGTAAGCTATCATTTGGAATCTCATTATCACCAATTACTCCATGAATAGGGTTTGCAAGTTCATGTAAATGAAAAAGTATAACGTTTTTGTCCCCAACTAGAGATTTAGGACTAGTTGTACTTTTTCTTTCATTACCCTAGAAATATTTGATGCAAGAGCACACTTGCATACACTTGACAGCCCAATCTTGTAGAATATCAAGTTTTGAATCTATGACATACTTATACTCAATCAAAGTATCAACATCATAAGGGTGAGGCATCAACATACAAATTGATTCATGTTCTATTCCCACTATTGTTATAAATTCATATTGTTGGCAAGTAGAAGTTCCCACCATCACCTCATGCATATCTATCTTTTCATGAATGTCTACCATGCTACATTTCTTTTCACAACCATCTATCTTGGATTCATGCTAATGTGATGTCAAAATATTGTTGTCCCATTTTCTAATCCATACCATCACCTCCATAACTGATATGTTTTCCCTTACTAGCAAACTCCAAGGTGTAGTATGCAAGACGAACCAACAATTATCAAATTGCAAGATCTTATTAGTAAGAAACCTCCAAGTCTCCCTAATCAACTCTCTAAAACAAAATGCTTCATATGATCTTAGCAATTGTCCTTTCATCGTAGATGATATATGACTAACCATAATGAAACCAATAATATTCCATTCCACACAAATGGATATAACACTTGTGGCTAATCCATCAAGTGTGTGACCAATATCATCATCTTTTTGAGCTTTCAAGAGCCTCTCCAAAAGAGGAAAGTGATAAACTTCATGATGCCAACTAGACCAACACAACTCAACATGCTCTTCTTGTGGGATTACCTCAAGAAACTCTTCCCTTGTATATTCAACATCCACATATTCTTCCTTTGAAGAAATAAGGATCTAACATGTGATTCTCTTTGTCTTCTTATATTATCTATTAGATTGCAAATTTCCTTAACCACTTGTAAGTGTTGTCTTGCTTGGGTAGCAAGCATCTTGGCCGTGTTAGCTCTTACAGACCACCCATCACACAACTGTTGTGTCCTTTTAACATCTTCCACAATATGGTGAAAAAAATCAGGACCTTTGTGGCTTGAATCCCCAACATATATCTCATGTGTAACATTCTCAACTTGAGTACCAACATAGGAAGATTCAGAAACATTATTACCTTCATGTGAAATGGATGCTACCTCATGATTATAACTGTAGTTGCAAAAGTCAAAATAGGTGTCATACCTAGGTATCATGTTTACAACATCTCTAAAGGGCCGGTCCATGACTGCAATCCCTTCCACTTTGTGATCACATTGAAGACTCAATGGTGCAACAGGTGACTCCTCATGAACCAAAGTTTTAACTTCTTTAGGATTCTCACATAATGATTGATTTTTGCAATGATCATGATCACTAGTAGGTTGTAGATCACAAGCAAGTGATTCCTTTCTCTTTCCTTGTTCTTGCATCTTTAGCTCTTCATTTTTCCCAATGCTTTTTTTGTTATCTTTTGATTTTTCTTCCTTTCTTTACTACTAATATAGACTTGTGAACATCAAGTCAGCTTCATCTTCATCTGGTATACCCAAAAATTATGTGAATGATAACATTTCTTGTATCTTTTGAGGAAGAGAGTGATACTTGTCATAGCTGGTCATCATGGCTTTATTTGGTTGTGAGACATGAGAAATCTTAGTTGTTCTTGTAGATGGAGATGAACCATTAGAGTACCTAATTTTCCTTGAAAGTAAATCTTCTAAATGTTGCATTTTCTGAAGGATCTTATATTGTGTTTGTTCAAACTCTTCCCATGCCTATTTATTGTTAAATAACCCTGCCATGGGGACCTACCTCATTTTCCAAACTGAAAACCAATTCCAAAATAAAGTATACACAACTTGATTTCACCCAAAAGGCTGACAGGATCCAAGCTCTGATACCACTGAAAGATCCCTTACCAATTCTACCCTAATTTTTTTAGTTTTTTCCTCTTGCCATAATGTCAAATAGTTGTCTTGCATGGTCTGATTTGGTTTTGCTAATTGTTTGTTTGAGTCTTATTGCTTGTTTTTTCATTGCAAAATCATAGAGGAAAGCATAGAAATGAAGAGAACTATTGCATAAGTGAAAGACAATAATTGCAAATCAATAGAACCTCTTTTCTCAACTATATTAGATCTGATTACAAGTTTCAAAGGTTTGATATACATTATATCAGACTGTAACAACAGTCTAAAACCCTTATATAATGCAATATTTGACTACCCAAAATGATAAACACATACCCGAATGTATAGCTCCAATTTTATAGCTCCAATTGTCTTGATTATTGAATTCAAATCGTGAATCACTTCATTGTTACAACTTCAAATGGTATGGCTAAGTATGATGACAAAATAAGTGTTGTAGAGGATCACCAATAGGCTAGAAATAATGATAAAAATTAGGAACATCAACCTTTTACCAAACCCTAGGTGCCTCCCAAAATACCCAACAAGCAGCCTTGATCAAAACTGCATGAATAAGGTACCAAATCAAAGGTAAATTGTTTTCGTGGAAGAATGTGCAATAAAATCAAACACCCATGTGCCTTAGCTGCCATAAACTATCAAAATTTGTAATTATTTTCTGATAACTCCCTACTGCAATCAATTTTAAGTGTAGATTAACTTGTAATGAAGTCCAATGATGCCCAAATGGAAACCCAGAGTAGAAATCCCTGTTATGTGAACTGGGTTTTCATCCAATCCACTATCCTCCAAGGGATTTCATCCTTAGAAGACCTGTATGTTGTTGAAACCCTCTTCCAAGAGCTCAAACCTGCAATTGCTTTTATAAAAATGATAATAGAATTCCCAAAAAAGAGCCCAACATATTTCTTTATAACCTCCCATGAGCTTTTTTATAAAAATCAATAAAATAATCCTCCTTGAGGGTCTTTCCTCATCAAAAGAAAGGGTCGCTTTTTAAAAACAACTTTGAGTTACTAGGATGGGGCACTTTTCACTATTCACCTTATGATTTTTAGTTACTATTCACATTTTACTATTCCATTAAAGAAAACCTTAATATTTTCACCTTAACCTTGGATTCATCAATTGAACTCCAAACTGAAAAGCTCATAAGGCTCCCAGCTAAACTCCACAACCCTCAGTTGGGACCTCTAACCATTCTGCTGACCTACAAGACCCCTAATAGTAGGCCAACCTCCACTAAAGTTTGAGTTTCCTAAGGAAGGGAAATTACATCAACCTTGACATTTGTGCTTTCTATAATCTTTCTCATCCTTTTATTGTAGTGTCTGTAAGCTTTGCTTCTAAGGGAGTACCTAAGGAAAATACCCTCATCACATCTTGCATCAAACTTTCCTAAATTTTCTTGATCTCTTCTGATATAACATCTGCTTCCAAATACTTTGAAATACTTTACACTAGGAATCTTTCCATACCACAACTCATAAGGAATCTTAGTGTTGTTAGCTTTTGCTTGAACTCGGTTAAACACATAAATAGTAGTGTGAATTGGTTCTCTCTAGTAAAATTTTGGTAGACCTGCCTCAGTGATCATCGTTCTAGCAACTTCTTGAATCATTTTGTTCTTTCTTTCAACAACTCCATTCTGCTGAGGAGTTCTAGGGGCAAACAACTGCCTTATTATTCATGTGCTTCACAAAACATGTTAAATTCATTGGAGGTGAATTCTCCACCTCTTTCAAACCTTAAGCATTTGATTTCCATGTCTATTTCATTTTCAACCATAGCTTTGAATGCTTTGAGTTTGTATAATGCATCATATTTTTCTCTAAGAAAAGTAACCCATGTCATTCTAGAGTAATCATCAATAAAAAGCATAAAATACTTGTCACCTTGTAGACTTCTCACTCTTTTAGGACCACAAAGATTTGTGTGAATTAAATCCAGTGGTCTGGTAGTAGATTCTTCCTTTGACCTAAATTTTTTTCTAGCTTACTTTCCAAACTGACAATTCTTGCAAATAGCATTAACAAGTTTTGTAATTCTTGGTAAATCTCTCATAGCTTGTACTGCACTGATTCTCACCATATTATCAAAATTCATATGACACATCCTTCAATGCCATAACCAACTGTCATTAATCTGAGACATAAAGCAATGTCCATCAGCACACTTAAGTTGGTAAATATTTCCTTCAGACTTCTTTCCAACAACAATCATTGTTCTGGATCCTTTCCTTATTTCACATTTCTCATCCTTAAACACAATATTATATCCTTTATTACACATTTTTCCAACACTCAAAAGATTGTGCCTTAAACCCTTAACATAGTAGACATCATCAATATTATGCTTGCCATCAAAACTAACTGAACCTATCCCACAAATATTAGCACCAGTATCATCTCCAAACTTAACTAAGCCTCCATTATATTTTTCAAGTTTAACAAACTTACTTTTATCATTGGTCATGTGATGTGAATAGCCACTGTCAACAACCCAGTAGTTCTTTTCTTGTTTAGCATGAAGAGTAGAGATCAGAGTCCCTTCAACTTTCTCCGAAGTGCTTTCATTTACATATCTTTCAGTATTAGTAGTAGATTCATCTTTATAGCCAAGAAGAAGCATTCCTTATCATCAAAATCTCCATAATCAAACTCTTCATCAGAAATACCAACATCTTCATTTACATAATATGCTCTCTTGATCATCTTTCCTTTGTTTTTTTTGCTTTCTCTATGTTTATTCTTCTCGGCTCTTTTAGGAAATCTTGAAGCATAATGACCGATTCCTCCATAACTAAAACATTTGAAAGGTAACTTACCTCGATACTTATTGGAGCCCTTTTTTCATTCTTACAAAGTTAGCTTCCACTTCATCAAATGTTTCTTCATTTGAATCTTCAACTTTTGTAACCTTGAAAGTAGTGTTTGTATTTGATCCATTTCTCAAGCTAGGCTTACTCATTTCAAATGAGGTTAGAGTACCCAACAACTAATCATTAGTATAGGTATTATAATCTAAAAATTCCTCAATAGCAGATACCTTTTCACTATATACATCAAGGAGTGTTTTGAGAATCTTCTTTACTATCCTGGATTCATCCACTATTGCACTAAGTCCTCGCATTCCACCTACCATCTCATCCACTCTATGTACATAGGATTTAATGTTCTCATCTTCAGACATTCACATGATCTCGAATTGTGCCTCCAAATTCTACAACTTTTCTTCTTTAACATTTTCATTTCCTACATGGATCTTTTCCAATGCATCCCAGACCTCTTTAGCAGTCTTCAGATTTATAACTTTAATTAATTCATAATGTGAAAGACTATTCTTTAAAATTAATTTTTCCTTTTTTTTTGCATGCGTCTTGATCTCATCGGCAATACTTAGACCATTATTCAAAGCAATGTATGGAGTCTTATAAGATTTTTCAACATCATATCCATAGTATTCTAGATATCCTTCCACCTTTTCCTTCTAGAAAGTGTAGTCGGTGCCATTGAACTTAGGACACTCAATAACTATCTTGTTCGCCATCCTAGACCTTTCTTAAGTGGTTAATCCCTTCTCCAAGGAGCCAAGCTCTGATACCAATTATTGAACAAGACAATTGAGAGGGGGGGTGAATCAATTGTAACAATTTTAACCTTTAAAACTTTCACTAGAAGTTAGATCAATAACCATTCACAAATCCTTTACTCTGCTAATGTGATTAATCATTAAGTGCAAAAGTAGAAATTGAAAGAAGTAAAACCATGCATGACATGTTGTCATGAGGTCCTAACACTTTAGTTAAAATATGTCAATTATGTCAACCGGGTAGTGTTCGAAGATTGTATGCAATAGGGGATATCTTGGTCATCTCTCTCTTAGATTTTTTGAATTTTTGAAATGGTTGTAAATAGAAATTAAACTAGAAAGCATTCAAATTCCTATTCTAGAAATCTTGTAAATTACCTAGGAATTAATACTTGCAGTTAAACAATGAAATTTAAATGAAGGAAACTAAGGGCTAATGAATAACTATTGACATAAAGTACACTTAACAACTTGTAACTAACAATAAGAGTGGGTGCTCTGAAATTTCCAAATGAACAAAACTTAAAGATTGAAAACTTAAAACTATGACCTGCAAGAACGCATGAAAGAGCTCAATGAAAAATAACATTCATCTAAATTTATCATGTACAAAATAAAAGTAACAGTATTAATAATAAAAATACTTATCTACTCTACGGGATCCCTCAAGTGGCCATCTCTCAGGTGTTCCTATGATTAGCTCAAATCACATGTACTTTCACATCTTCAAAATAAATCCACTCATGGTACTTCCATTACTCATAACTATTGACTCGAAATAAGACGGGAAATATTTATTTATTCATATCATAAGAGTGTAACATAGAGAACATAGTTGAACAGTATTCAAAGCATAAGATAACAACTTAATGATATATCCTTGTTTGGTAGTTACAAATATTTATACTGTACCACTACAAAAATCCTATTTTTCAGATGGCAAGAAAACACCATTGAAAAATTATTAAAACAGAATTACAACTAACCAACTAACTGATGTTTATAACATAAAACATAATAAAGGCTCTGAGTGGAGTCGTAAAGTCTTAACAGAAATATTTAAAGGAAATTGTTGCACTATGCACGCCTAAATTTCTGGTGCCTAAACTTTTGGCGCTCTAACTTCGACCACTTGAATTTTGCTTAAATTCCACTCCATTCTTTGGTTGTGCATAAGTCTTGTACAATGACTTAAATTCTATACCATCATATCAACATTAGTTAGCTAATTTCAATCAATTTGAGGAGTAAAGATTTATACATCATTTTATAAAAAGTAGACAATTATTGATCCTAAAAATAAACATATTGGCACGACCAAGGTGGTTAGCAAGAACAAAGAAGGGTATTTAGCTTATTATAATCATGTGGTTACTTATACCTCATCAATGCACACAATAACACCAGATATACATGGAAAGCCCAATGAGGGAAAAACCATGGTAATTAAATTCAGCTTGTGATCCATAGACCAAGGAGAAAGGTGTTAGTGCTTGAGAATCTTTCCATACCACAACTCATAAGGAGTCTTAGTGCTATTAGCTTTTGCTTGAACTTGGTTAAACACATAAACAGTAGTGTGAATTGCTTCTCTTCAATAAACTTTCGGTAGACCTGCCTCAGTGATCATCGTTCTAGCAGCTTCTTGAATCATTATGCTCTTTCTTTCAACAACTCCATTCTGCTGAGGATGTCTAGGGGCAAAAAAATGTCTTCTTTTTCTATGTGCTTCACAAAACATGTTAAATTCATTGGAGGTGAATTCTCCACCTTTGTTAGACCTTAAGCATTTTATTTTCATGTTCATTTCATTTTCAACCATATCTTTGAATTCTTTGAATTTGTCTAATGCATCAGATTTCTCTTTATGAAAAGTAACCCATGTCATTCTAGAGTAATCATCAATCAAAAGCATTAAATCCAGTAGTCTGGTAGTAGATTGTTCCTTTGACCTAAAGTTGTTTCTAGCTTGCATTCCAAACTAACAATCCTTGCAAATAGAATTAACAGGTTTTGTAATTCTTGGTAAATCTCTCACAGCTTGTACTACATTGATTCTCACCATATAGTCAAAATTCATATGACACATCCTTCGATGCCATAACCAACTATCACTAATCTGAGACACAAAGCAATGTCCATCAGCACACTTAAGTTGATAAATATTTCCTTCAAACTTCTTTCCAATAGCAATCATTTTTTTGGATCCTTTCCTTATTTCACATTTCTCATCCTCAAACACAAGATTATATCCTTTACTAAACATTTGTCCAACACTCAAAAGATTATGCCTTAAACCCTTAATATAGTAGACATCATCAATATTATGCTTGCCATCAAAACTAACTGAACCTATCCCACAAATCTTAGCACCAGTATCATCTCCAAACTTAACTAAGCCTCCATCATATTTTTCAAGTTTAACAAACTTACTTTTGTCACCATTCATGTCATGTGAACAGTCATTGTCAACAACCCAATAGTTCTTTTCTTGTTTAGAATGAAGAGAAAAGATCGCAATACCTTCAACTTTATTTGAAGCACTTTCCTTCACATATCTTTCAATATTAGCATGAGTAGATTCATCTTTTATAGCCAAGAAAAAGCATTCATTATCATCAAAATCTTCATAATCAGACTCTTCATCATAAATACCAACATCTTCATTTACATAATATTCTCTCTTAATCATCTTTCCTTTGTTTTCTTTGCTTTCTCTATGTTTATTCTTCTTGGCTCTTTTAGGACATCTCGAAGCATAATGACCAATTCCTCCACAACTAAAACATTTGAAAGGTAACTTACCTTGATACTTACCAGAGCCCTTTTTCATTCTTCTTACAAAGTTAGCTTCCACTTCATCAAAGTTTTCTTCATTCGGATCTTCAAATTTTGTAACCCTAAAAGCAATTTTTGTCTTTAATCCATTTCTCATTCTTTAACCTTTTCATCTCTTTCATGGATCTTTTGCAATGCATCCTAGACCTCTTTATCATTCTTCATATTTACAACTTTAATTAATTTGGAATGTGAAAGACTATTCTTCAAAATAATTTTTTCCTTATTATTTTCTTCATGTGCCTTGATCTCATCAACAGTACTTGGACCATTAGTTGAAGTAGTGTATGGAGTCTTATAATATTTCTCAACATCATATCCATAGTATTCTAGATATCCTTTCACCTTTGCCTTCTAGAAAGTGTAGTCGGTGCCATTGAACTTAGGAGACTCAATAACTATATTTTTTTCCATCCCATACCTTCCTTAAGTGATTAAGCTCTTCTCCAAGGATCCAAGCTCTAATACCAATTATTGAACAAGATAACTAAGAGGGGGGGTGAATCAGTTGTAACAACTTTAACCTTTAAAACTTTCACCAAAAGTTAGATCAATAACCATTCACAAATCCTTTACTCTACTAATGTGATTAATCATTAAGTGCAGAAGCAGAAATTGAAAGAAGTAAAACCATGCACAATATAACACTAGATATACGTGGAAATCCAAATGAGGGAAAAACCACGGTGGGGATTAGCTCACAATATAAATAATTCCAAAACCAAATACAAAGGATCACTGCCAAGACAAGACTTACTATCCAATGAGGGATCACTACTCGAAGGGCTCACTGCCAAAAAATTACAAAGAAGATAGAAGACTATTGTCATAGAGAGAAAACTATCTCAATGCAACATAGATTTCCACCACAATTTGTTCACACACTTGTAGACTCGCATCAAAGATGTTAGATTCCTTCAGCTCACTACCTTCGGAACCCTAACATGAAATTCACATTGATCTGCTCAAACTCGCATCACACACTATTTCGCATCTATCTTGCATCTTTCTTTCATATATCTTGTATTTCATCAACATCTCAACTTGTACTTATACCATCTTCAACCTTGAAACACATCCAAGGTCGGCCATGCACCATCTGTATTTACAAATTCAAGTTAGGTCAACGCCAAAACATTCTACATTGGAATTAGAATGAGGGTGACCCAAACACATAATTAATTAGGACCTAAATAAGTCCCAACACACCTCGACATGCTTCCATTAACTTTGTAATTAGTGTTTAACACAACGTTGGCCAACACCTAAAACACATAAAACAATTAAGCATGTGCATCCTTAACACAATCCAGTCTTTCTGATCAACAAATTTCACTTGAACACGACCTCATCAACTTACTCTTAGAAATGCAAGACATAAAACCATAATTCTGAGAAATCTGAAGCAACTACATTTCTCCCGTACCACAGCCAGACACACCAAAATGCACAGTCACATACTGGTGAAGATATATCGCACTATACAATGATCCAGAAACCCAATTTCTGGATACAGCAACTAACAACAACCATGAACAATACATCAGATTTGCACAAGCATAGCAACAATATAGAGCACATCCCGGAGCACACACTGAATACCTGTAGACCTTCTTTATTATAATTTTCTCAATATCCTCGACATATACAACCAAAAACAACTTCCATGACATCAATGACAACATCAACTAGTTGACATCAATGACAACACCTTCATACTTGCAACAATATCAACCATGTCCTCAAATTAAAGATAACTTATGTACTTATCACCATCAAATTCCAAACTCTAAAAATACATGTAAACATGTATTAAGAAGTACCAAATATAAAAACTTGTTATATCATAATGTTGATCCCATAACATGCACTCCCACAAGTTTGTACCCAAAGAAACATCTAAATGGTCATGCAATCACACATTGAATATCAAGCTCTTACAAGCTCCCAAACAAGTACAATCCTCTCTCTACACACCAAACTAAAAATATATATGATTTATTTTGCATTACATTACAAATTCTCTCCAATGCTTACTTAAAATAAAAAATTGATTATGTATGCAAAATTTGTAACCATTTAACTATCCCAAAACAATGCATGGCTTTAGGCACCATATTTTGACACATATAACAAAATATGATAACCAAAACTCTACCACTATGTAGTTCTCGAGGAGAGCTTTCCAATGATTATTGAAAGTCAAAAATTTGACACCATGAGTGAAAGTTGTGCTCTTGGAATAAATTTATCTATTTGGCATGAAGGGGGTCTAGGTAGGAGTCCATCAACCAACCATACAACTAAAGTTAGCTTGACACCAATAATTATATCCTAATTGTGCTTAAGTGGTTGTGACATGCAACAGTTTGGGTTGGGTGATGGAATTGAATGGTGATTAAAATTAGTTTAAATTATTAATTTCAAAACCCCCCAACTACTTAACTGATGACATATTTAAAGAAACTTAATGTTTTGTTTAGTGCTTGAAGATGGGGCTAGTATATTAACCTCAACATGTGACTAAGGGCTAGGAATTGGGGGCTAATCCCTACTAGTCTTAGCGACCACCAATTGAGGTCGACAATGTCAGTCAAGGCTAACAACCCCAATACCAAATTGTCAATACCCAACTAACATGATGGTATAAGGGTCTACAAACCCCCCTCCCCCACTTTATAATAATATTTTTTCAATAAAATTTATCAACATAATATTTTATTACTATATATTTTATCTTTTGTAATGAATTGTATAATCATAAATCAGCAAGGGGGTAGAGCAATTTTTTGCATTCTTTCACTATGGTCAAAATAGGACAAATTTTCTATCAATCTTCATTTCTCAACCCTCTTGGATCCAATGGTGAGGTTCATTTTATCTCAAGAGGTCATCTTGAAGGGCACACAATCTACTAAGAGGGGGGTGAATTAGTAGATCAAATATATTTAAAACTCTTTAATTCAACACATATATCCAGAGATGAAACTTTAATCAAAACAACTACTACTAATCAAGCAACCACAGAAGCACACATTCACACATGAGAACACCAGATATACATGGAAATCTGAGATGGGAAAAACCATGGTGAGAATAGCTACTTGGAACTACTGTCCAGATACAACCTCACAAAGTAGGAATATAATGAGGAATTTACAATCTGAAGTAGGCACCAACCTACCAAAGACACTGTTATGCCTTGCATAACCACCCAATTTTAAATTTGATTAAAATAGGACCCTCCTTTTTCTTTCGCTCTTTGTGTTTTTCCCCCTTCGATTTTGAGGTTTTTCTTTGCCTTGGCATGTGCTTAATATGTTTATCTTGCTTTCCCAAGTGTTTTCCCCAAGTTGCATATTGAAAATTATATGTTTTGGGCGAAGTTCGGGTTTTTACCCTAGTTGGGGATTTTCCGGTCCGTCCAGATTTTCCCGGATTTCTTTCAAACTCTAGTTCAATGTTGTTGTTCGGGTTTTTGAGCTAGTTCAGGATTTTCCGCCCTGTCCAGATTTTCCCGGATTGCGCTCGAAGTCCCGCCCGACCTGTTTTACACCACAGTTCAGAGATTTCTGGCCTTCGTGGAATTCTGCCTGGGTCGGATTTTTTTGGATTTCCGTCTGGCCGTCGGGTTTCCGAGTTTGGTCAATTTTTGGAGCTTTATGCCATTTTTCTTTATCATTTGCATTCTCCTGAGTTGAGATGTTCAATCTTTGTTGTGCATTTGTTCTTACATCTGAGATTGCATGAGTTGAAGCTTGAATTTCTTGATTTGCTTGCTGATGCATGGATTTCTGGTGTTTCAAGTTGATTTGGTCGCTAGGGCATCCGAGTTAGCAGCTCATTACGTTTGTTGTTGAATTTGATCTATTCATGGTATGTGGTTTCGGTCCTTACTCTCAAGTTGCTATTGATTTTTGATGCTTTATGGTTTAAATCCGTATGGGAGCTAGACTCTGCGTGATTGACAATTGAATATGCTAAATTAGGGTTGCGTTTAGGGTTCGAGGATTCTCAATGCTTATCTGGTATTTCACCCTAGTTCATTCGGTCAAAGTGTTCAACTGTGTCGCATGTCGGTGAGACACTAAATCGTGTCTCCCCGATGCCAAGGTGTCCGACCACAAATCTCGTCGGCAAGACAAACGTTGTCGGCAGGGATCACTCCAAACTCACTCGTCTCACTGATGACTTCCAAACATTTTGTCGGAAGGAGTCACAGCGATGTGCATCCAGAACAACTCCATCGGCGAGACATCTACCGTCACCGTGAGATATAAGTTTCATTCTGACAGGACCAAAGGTCACGCTGATCTTCGAGTTTTTGCCTAACTTTGAGACTTTCCCTTTTGAATGGATTTTCCAAGATTCCTTCAGTTTCTCAGAAATGTGCTGGTGTTCGGAGTTTTGCACTCTTCGCAGAATTCCGGTCCAGCCATATTTTTTCGGATTTTCTAGGAGGCGTTGTGGAACGAGAAATTGGATAAAATGGATGATTCTAATGATAAATTATTATGTTTGCATGCTTTAATTTGGTAAATTTCACTATTATATGTTGCTTATGTTCATTTTGATGACCCATTATTGACATTGGTGCTTCATCGGGAGAATCTGCCTGGTTCAAAATTTTCTGAAATTCCTCCCAGGCAAGTTTTCCCCAGTTAGCTCAAAATCCCGAACTTCTTAGTTTTGATGCTTAAAGGTTGATTTAATGGTTTTATCATGATTTTAAGCTAACACTTTGATGAAATTTTGTCAACATTTGGATTCTCACATTGGTGTTTGATGGATACAGGCTGAGTCTAGCAAGGCAGTGGCTGGAGAGGCTAAAGGACACAGAGGGATCCTCAATCACTGAGGCAGAAAAATGAAGTTGGAAAAAAAGAGTAGGATTCCTAAGGGCAGGATGCATCAGTCTGGTTCAAGGTTTCAAATCTGAATATGAACACCTTGCTGCGAAGGACTAAGGCTATCATGGGATACAGTAACTAGGCACTAGCTGGATGATGCAGCCACCTACAGTGCAATCATTAATGAATATCAATCCAACAAGAGAGACTGGGACAATACGATAGGGCAGCTGAAGAATAATATCAATGCTATTGAATGGAAAACTAGGGTTTCGCCTATGCCACTTGTGAATGGCTTACAGAGGACTTTCTTGGTGATGAGGGCCAGAATGGGACAAGGTATGGGCGAAGTGGGGAAGTAGTTAATGCAAAGCTACATCAAAAGTCGCACTTCCTCATCGTTTTGCTTTGCCTCTTCTTCACGTGTTTTGGTCAGAGTTATGTGGCAGATCCTGGGCTGATTTGGTCGGTGCCCTTGCATTTAATGCATGTTTGACTTTGTTTCAAATCCTTCTAGGGCCGACTTGTTCTATGACCGACTTATTGTAAACCCTAAACTGGGCCGACGCATCTGACGCATTTTATAAATATGGCATTTCGCCTCTTTTGTTAGGATTAAGAAAGGTGAAGACAAGTTAGAAGAGTTAGAAAAGGTTAGAAAGAAGCAAGTTAGGGTTTTGAAGTAAGTTAGACATTTTTTTTAGTTTAGCAGGAGGAGGTGATGTATCTTCTATATTTTCTTAGCATAGATGGAGATAATTTAAAGACATGGGTTTTCTATACACTGGTGATCTTGCCAGATTTGTAAATGTTGTTTATCTATTTCATCGACAATAGGAGCAGCCAGACTCAAACCTACTTTATATTATGCTCTAGAATGGTATTCATTTTGGGTTAATCATTTGATTTGAAAAGCTTTCAAGGAATGAAATTTTATCTTATGTTTTGTTTAAATGATGATTTGCAATCTATTGTTAAAGTTTGCACTGTGAATGAATGAAACTTTGTATCAATTACAGGTTAATTTTATTTTGTAGTTCTAGTTTAGGAATTTCTTGGAAGGTAACAAGTTTGATTAGTTGAATGAATCAACATTCTTTTTAGTTTGAAAACCTTGATCTATCTTTTTCTATTTCCTTAAAACCACCGGTTAAAGTAGGTTTAGATAGATGTTTGATCTTGCAACAATCCAGAAGCTCAATACCAGTAGGCCCCTTGAATATTATAGCCATATTGACCACTTCGTGAAACAGCAACATTGTGAACCAACATCAAATACCTTGGGATGTGATCAATTTGATTACTGATTGTCTCTTTCAAGAGAGGTGAGATATTGTTACTTTTATCTTACCTGCATGTTATGGGTCAATTTGGCACCTCAACAGGAACTGACGCTAGAAGGAGGGCCAGAAGAGAAAACTGGATAACATTGGGTCTTTCTCACCAGAGAGGTCCCATAGAGTTCTTTGATCAACTGAAAACCCACCACCTTTGATAGAACTCAAGACCCCAACGAGACACAAGATTCACAGGGCAACTATTCTACCACCCTTGTCAGCTCCACTCACTCCACTAGGCTTTTCACGAATACCCCAGTGGATACCCATGAATCCAGCACCAAATCCACTTCAATTGCCATTATAGCTGATTTTTCCCATCCAACAACTGGCTCAACCTCCACCACCACCACCAATGGAATTTTTTGTCAATAATCCCTCTCCATTGGGGACTATTCCTGGAGGCTTTCATGATATGCCTAAGAATCCTGAGAGATTCTATCCCAAATACATTCATGGCAAATCAAGGAGTGCTGAGGAGCACATACAAGCTTTCAAGGACACTTGTACCAGAGCCCAGATTGCTCACCTAAATCTTCCACAAGGTTCTATTCTGAGCTTGACAGATCTGGAGAATGCTTTCATCAATCAGTTCAGAGTTTATGTGGATCCAGCCATTTTGTTCCATCAATTTGCTACCATTAGGAAGGATCCATGTGAAACACTTCCCTTGTTTAATGCAAGGTTTCAACGAATGTATAGGAGATTGCAGGACCCCTATCTAGTTGTTGAGAATAGTGTCATTCATGCATATTTTAGAGTTATAGACCCTTTGCTTGGCTTGTTCCTATAAAGGACTTATCAGTCGGTAGATATTGATTCTCTGTCTAAAGTTTATCATCTAGCCATCAAGTTGCAATAGCAAAACTAGCTCTCAACAAGGGACTTGGGAGGAGGTTTTCCTTCTATGGGGTATCAGATACCTAATCCACCCCCTTTATTCAATACTGTCCCAGGGATGTCTCCTTCCCATTATGGACCTATGTCTGAGTTGCATACTCAATATCCTGTTCCATTCTTTGCCAATGGAGCTCCTAACTTCTCTCAACAATCACAGGCTCATCATAGTCCACATGGTCATCATAATCAAGCTGGAATACCAAATCCTAACAGTCAGCCACCTGTTGCTAAGAATGTTGAGAGTGAAAGGATAGTTCAACTCACAAACGAGGTGGAAACCCTAAAGAAAACTCTGTCTCAAGTCACAAATGACATGGCTCAGCTTAAACTGAACCCCTCTCAGAACCAAGGTAATTATGCTAATCAAGGTAATTACCCTAATCAGAATAATAATAATCAGGGTAATTATTAGAACAACAACAATCACAACCAAAGGAATTATCAAGGCCAAAACTTCCCTAACCAAGGCTATCAAAATCATAATAGAGGATATAACTAGAGGCCTAATAACAACAGATAATGGAACACAGGGCCAAATAATGGTGGGTTTTCTCAAATTATCAAGCTAATGAGGATAGCCACATACTACAAATGTGGTTGACCCTCAATTTTATGACTAACTAGTGCAGGCTGCATGATACTGCAACTCATTCCGAGGTGAACTAACCTGAAATGGAGAAGGTTGTGAAGATGGCACATACAGATGCCCAACATTCCAAGGAATTCAAAATAAAGGAGGTGGTCGAGTGGATGTGAATGGCTTATGACCTCTTTGAAGAAGAACCTTCATTCCCAATGCATAATCAGAATGAACCGTGAGGAAGATGTGTATGATGCCCAAGCCTTTCAGACAAAGGGAGGACACTTCCTAAGAGAATAAGGGTTTGTTCACTACATCAGCACCACCTAACCACATGGTGCCTCCAAATCAGGGTTCTGATAACAATCCTCCTCCACCGAAGGGTCCGCCTGACTTCCCTAGCAAACGTAATTCATCTGGTGTTTTCAAATATAATGCAAGTTGTAACACAGAATTTGATATTGTCTCTGAGATGCAGAAACAGAAAACCTCTTTATCATACTTTGACATCCTAAAATGGTGCCCTTCCCAACGAGATATAATGTTGAAAGCTTTGGAAGAAGCTGATAAATCAAAAGGGAATACCAAGGTGGCACCCACCACAGACATGAACGCAGCTTTGTTCAAAAACAAGGTAGGGACCCCACCATTTCTTTTAAGTTTGAGAATCTATGGGAAGAATCTACACAATTGTCTGCTAGATTCAGGGGCTTCTGGCAATGTTATGCCATTTTATGTATGCAAGAAATTGGGATTGAATCATGTCCAAACAAACAAGAAGTTCATCCAACTTGATAAAACAGAGGTTAATGTAGTTGGAGAATTGAGAAATATACATTTACAAGTAGGGTATGGCCCTAGGATTCAAACCAATATGGATATTCAAGTAGCAGACATTCCTGAGACTTATGGTATGCTTTTGAGTAGAGATCTAATGAAGAGTATAGGGGGATATCTCGTCCTCGACTTTTCACATATGTGGCTACCGTGGAGGAGAATGCCTACACAGATTAGGATTGAGAGTGAACCTCACCTCAAACATATCATCACTGAGTATGATTGTCCCAACGAGGTAGCTTATTTTGAAACCGAGATAGGGGTTTATAAAAGAGAGGAAATTTTGACTCTTTCGGTTCTTGATTCTAATGATTTTTCAATGCAAGAATTCCTTGATCCCATGATTAGTGTAAACCAGCAGGTATTGATCAAGAAGCTGCAACAAGATCAGCTGGTCTTAGGGGAAGATATCGATTTGTGGAGTCTTCTACCCCCAAATTGGTGCAGGGTACACTACTAGAATCATTTGGAATTGACCTGCCAACCCTACATCAATGCTCTAAATCATGTTTTCCAAACTGAAGAAACTAGCCCAAGTCACCTTGAGACCGTTTCAGATCACTTCTCATTTGAAGCCAAAAATGCAATAATGTTAACCAGGGATAAGATACCTTCAGAGGAAGTCCCTCCTCAAACTGAACTTACCCCCGTCATAATATCGGACCAACATAGTTATGTTGAACAACCCAGGGGTTTATTTGATACCCCTGCACTCACAAGTATACCAAAACCCAAGGGGTTAATCAAAGATACAGATAACTGTCAGAAATATATCCTAGGATTACATGATATATCTGAGCGGGAATTGGATATTGCACCGGATGAACCTATTGAACACCCATTCCCAATATTTGATGCAAAATATCAAGTGGCCCCACCTATGGTTCATCTTATCCAAGCACCCACAACAAGCTCAAAGAGATCAACCCCAGCTCATAATCAGCTATGGACCCTCACATTTGATGGATCCAAATCTAAAATAGGGTGTGGTGCTAGAATTGAGTTAACCAGCCCAAAAGGGAAAACATTTTTTGCTTCTTACAGGTTACAGTTTGGATGCACTAACAATATAGCAGAATATGAAGCATTAGCTCGGGGACTGATATTCACACATCAGAAGAAAGTTACTGCCTTGATGGTTAAAGGAGATTTAGAAGTGATTATCAAGCAAGTACGCAGCCAGTACACATGTCACAATAAAAGGTTGGTAGCTTATAGAAATCAGGTGTGGAACCTGATTCAATACTTTGATGCTTTTGGGATTAATTTAATCCCTAGAGAGGAGAATCAAATAGCTGATTCATTAGTTGTTGCCGCAAGTACCCTGGAGCCCATGCAAGGCTCCAAGCTCAAGAGATTCTCAGTAGAATTGATATCCACCCCAGTTGTCCCTGATAATGTCAAGAACTTTCAAGTCTTCGATGATGATCGACATATCCTTTCTTTTCTAGCAAGCTTAGATGTTTTCGAAGGACAGGTCATCGATGAGTCTGACAGGGATCAAGGAGACTAGAACCCCAAAGACTGTGATATAGAAGGTGTCCTTAATTTAAAAAGTAATAGCATTCCCAAGGGAATGGTGGCCTTAGAAAGAATTTTTGATTCAGATCCAAGGGCTCGAGAAAAGGTATCAACCGAAGATAAGGGAGGTGAATATGAAACTGTTAACTTAACTGACTCTGGCCCTGAAAGGAATGTTTACATAGGGAAAGCCTGCCCTGAAGCAATTAGAGAAGATATATTGAGGGAACTGAAGAAAGATATTGCTACAATAGCTTGGGGGTATGAAGACCTAAAAATATTTGATACTTCTTTGATAACTTATACTATTCCTTTGAAGCCTGAAGCTAGACCATTTCGGTAGAAACAACATCCTGTCAACGCCCTGATTGAACCACTGATCTTTAAGGAAGTTCAGAAATTGCTTTCTGCAAGAATAATCTTCTATGTACGACATTCAACATGGGTGGCTAACTTGGTTCCAGTTCGTAAAAGGAATGGGGAGATCAGGCTATGTGTAGATTTCAGGAATCTGAATAGAGCTTCGGAAAAAGACAACTACCCACTCCCTTCTCTGGATGAAGTCTTGCAAATGGTCAATGGGTCTCAAATGATCTCATTCCTGGATGGTTATTCTGGGTACAATTAAGTGAGCGTTAATTATGAAGACAAAATGAAGACAACCTTCACTACTAAGTGGGGAACATTTGCTTACAAGAGGATGCCATTTGGTTTGATAAACGTTGGAGCAACCTTTCAGCGTGTAATGGACGTAGCGTTCAAAGATTTGAAAAGTGCATCATCATTTATATGGATGACCTGACAATATTCTCTAAAGATAGACTAAACCATGCTGCAGACTTTGCTAAAGTTCTTGAAAGATGTATCCAATATGGTGTTTCTCTGAATCCTAAAAAGTGTGTTTGGGGTTTCTGAAGGGAAACTTTTGGGACACATAATCTCGAAAAGAGGGATATCGATAGATCTAGACCGAGTTGAGTCTATTCTGAAGTTAACCATGCAAGGAAGTAAGAAGGAGATGATATCTTTCTTCGGAAAGATCAACTTTGTGAGGAAATTTATCACACGTTTTGCAAAAATTGTTAAACCTTTGAACGAAATGATGAAGAAAGATGCTAGAATAGAATGGATTAATGAGGCAAAGGCTGCTTTTTCTCAGGTTAAGCAATCCATTTCGGAGGAGTGAGTCCTCACCAGTCATGACTACTTGAAGCCATTTTATATTTATTCTTTTACTTCTGAACACTCATGTGCAGCTGTCCTGACACAATGAAGGGAGGAGGGGGATGAAAGGCCAATTGCCTTCATGAGATCTTCATTTAAGAATGCTAAAGTCAAGTACCCACCTCTTGAGAAACAAGATTTTGCGTTGGTTAGAGCTGTCAAGAAGTTTAGGCATTATATCCTTCGAAGCCAGATCATTTATGTGGTTCTTGATGCTGCTATGAAGTCTCTACTTATGCAGAGTGAGTTGGGAGAATGAAGGGGGAAATGGATGGCTATTTTATAGGAGTTCAACCTGGAGATTCACCCTATGAAACTTGTCTGAGGTCAAGGTCTGTCTAAAGCAATAGCGGATGCTAGTAAGAACATTACTTGTTAGCAGTACACAACACAGTCCTTTTCTAATGACCCTTGGTATGCCGATATTATTTATTTCATGCTCAATAATCGGTGCCTAGAGGGAATGAATACAACTTAGAGGAGAGCACTGAGAATGAAAAGATCCCATTATATGCTCAAAGGAGGATTTTTATACAGAAAGAATTTTGAGGGGGTTTATCTACGATGCCTTGATCAACAAGAAGCTAAGCACACAATTGTTGAATTTCATGGGAAACATGGCACAGGTCATGGCTCTGCAAATTCTTTAGCACATCAGATCCTCAGATCTGGTTATTATTGGCCATGTGTGTTTAATGATGCCCACCAACATGTAAGGACATGTCATATATGTCAAACTTCTACATCAAGAGAGCGTCATCCAGCCATGCCATTGCAGCTTGTTTATGAGGTAAGACCATTTTCCCAATGGGCACTTGATTTTATTGGGGTAATTAACCCAAATTCTTCTGCAGGACAAATTCATTTTGACTACCACTGACTCACATTAGATGGACAAAAGCTATACCTTGCAAGAATAGCACAACGGAGGTAGTAATCAAGTTCCTCATTGAATGCATCACAACCATGTTTGGAGTACCTTTTACACTGGTATGTGACAATGGCCCTGCCTTTTCTTCTGTTGAGTTCATTTCATGGGCTTATGATCATAAGATTGTTTTAAAGTATTCTTCAAACTATTATCCACAAGGAAATGGAGTTGCAGAATCAACTAATAAGAATCTCCTAGGAGTAATCAAAAAATTGTTAGAGAACAATCCTAGAGACTGGCATACCCAGTTAAGATTTGCATTATGGGCAGATAGGACTAGGATCAAGGTTGCGTTGAAGACTTCACCGTTTAAGCTAGTGTATGGCCAAGAGCCTATGTTCCCTATTCACTTGCAAATACCTGTCTTGAAATTTATGTAGGAATTTTACTCTATTGATGATAGGATTGAAGTAAGGTTAGCTGGCTTGCTAAAATTAGAAGAGTAGAGAGATGCTGCTTTGCAGCAATTCTTTAGGCACCAGGTTGTTGTCAAACGTTGGTTTCATAAAAGAGCCAAAGTCAAGGCTTTTAGGATATCAAACCATGTCTTACTATGGGATAAAGCTAATGAAAATAAGGGTGACCACCAGAAGTTTGATAAGCTCTGGTTGGGTCCCTATCAAATTGTTGAAATCCTAAGAGAAAATTCTTTCTGGCTAAGTAGTTTAACAGGAGAACCTGTTCCATTTCCTCTCAATTGACAGTTTCTCAAACATTATTTTGGGTTGTAAAAGGTCTTGTATTTTGTTGGGTTGTATATATGTAAATAGTTTGTTGTTCCGTTCGTTTTGTCTTTTCCTTATTTATTTTTTTGTGGGGACCTTCATTTTATTCAATTGAGTAAGGGGGTTGTTATATGAAGTATGCTGTGGTTACTAGGAGAGAAGTTGGTTTAGATATTTTCAGGTTTTCTGATTGGATGCTTTTGTTCTAAATTCATTATTTTATGTCCATTGTCAATGAGGGTTGTGGAAAGTCATTGAGAACAAGGTGTATAAGCAATCTTCACTAACTACGATTGAATCTATCACAAATCATCAGAAACATCTCCTTTTGTAATGGTATATTTTTCTTGGGACGATGGTGTTGCAAGATTTGAGTGAAAAATCTGATTCCCCAAATACTGTTATGAGGTCCATGGTAGTTTTGAACCTAGTACAGATGTTGGACATCTGACATATTGAGAAGGAATTGAATGAAGGACTTCAAAAAGAAAGAAAAGAGAACTATCTAAGAAAAGAAAACTCAATACTGAATGGGTGATTCTAGTATCTCTACCAGGGCTATGGACGCCTGACTGGCAGTAGAGCAATGCTGTGAGAAAACTAGAGGTATCTTCGTCGGGGCTATGGACGCCTGACTGGCAGCAGAGCAATGCCCAGGATATCATTACACAACAGTTAAAGGGAATCAACTCATGTAGTTCAAATCTTGCGCATAATTGTTCAAAAGACGAGGAAAACTTTGTAAAAGGGTGATACACCATCAAGCACACACATAGATTTAGGGGTAGCCAGTGTTGATTTACATTTGAGATTCTAGCTCAACCTTGTTTACTGAAACTGACCTAACTGGAATTGTGATGTCCATAAACCAGGAGTTTTGGGTAACTGAATCCCTCAGTTTCCTGAAAATGGTTAAACCATTTTCCCAGCCAAGTCGCCAATTGTTATGCCTTGCATAACCACCCCATTTTAAATTTGATTAAAATAGGACCCTCTTTTTGCTTTCGCTCTTTGTGTTTCACCCCCTTCGATTTTGAGGTTTTTCTTTGCCTTGGCATGTGCTTAATATGTTTATCTTGCTTGCCCAAGTGTTTTCCCCAAGTTGCATATTGAAAATCTTATGTTTTGGGTGAAGTTCAGGTTTTTACTCTGGTTCGGGATTATCCGATCCGTCCGCATTTTCCCGGATTTCTTTCAAACTCTGGTTTCAATGCTATTGTTCGGGTTTTTGAGCTAGTTCGGGATTGTCCGCCCCGTCCAGATTTTCCCGGATTGTGCTCAAAGTCCTGCCCGACCTGTTTTACACTACAGTTCAGAGATTTCTGGCCTTCGCGGAATTCTGCCTGGGTCAGATTTTTCCGGATTTCCATTTGGATGTCGGGTTTCTGAGTTTGGTCAATTTTTGGAGCTTTATGCCATTTTGCTTTATCATTTGTGTTCTCCTGAGTTGAGATGTTCAATCTTTGTTGTGCATTTGTTCTTACATCTGAGATTGCATGAGTTGAAGCTTGAATTTCTTGATTTGCTTGTTGATGCGTGGATTTCTAGTGTTTCAAGTTGATTTGGTCGCTAGGGCATCCGAGTTAGCAGCTCATTACATTTGTGGTTGAATTTGATCTATTCATGGTATGTGGTTTCGGTCCTAACTTTCAAGTTGCTATTGATTTTTGATGCTTTATGGTTTAAATCCATCTGGGAGCTAGACTTTGCGTGATTGACGATTGAATATGTTAAACTAGGGTTGTGTTTAGGGTTCAAGGATTCTCAATGCTTATCTAGTATTTTTCCCTAGTTCATTCAGTCAAAGCGTTCAATTGTGTCGCATGTCGATGAGACACTAAATTGTGTCTCCCCGATGCCAAGGTGTCCGACCACAAATCCCATCGGCAAGACAAATGTTGTCGGCAGGGATCACTCTGAACTTACTCGTCTTACCGATGACTTCCAAACATTTTGTCGGCAGGAGTCACAACGATGTGCATCCGGAACAACTCCATCGACGAGACATCTACCGTCGCTGTGAGATATAAGTTTCATTCCGACATGATCAAAGGTCACGCCGATCTCTGGGTTTTTGCCTAACTTTGGGACTTTCCCTTCTGGCTGGATTTTCCCGGATTCCTTCAGTTTCCCAGAAATGTGTTGGTGTTCAGAGTTTTGTGCTCTTCACATAATTTCAGTCCAACCAAATTTTTTTATATTTTCTGGGAGGCATTGTGGAACGAGAAATTGGATAAAATGGATGATTCTAATGATAAATTCTTATGTTTCCATGCTTTAATTTGGTAAATTTCACTGTTATATGTTGCTTATGTTCATTTTGATGACCCATTATTGACATTGGTGCTTCATCGGGAGAATCCGCCCGGTTCAGAATTTTTCAAAATTCCTCCCAGGCAGGTTTTCCCCGGTTAGCTCAAAATCCCGAACTTCTTAGTTTTGATGCTTAAGGGTTGATTTAATGGTTTTATCATGATTTTAAGCTAACACTTTGATGAAATGTTGTCAACATTTGGATTCTCACATTGGTGTTTGATGGATGTAGGCTGAGTCTAGCAAGGCAGCGGCTGGAGAGGCTAAAGGACATGGAGGGATCCTCCAACACTGAGGCAGAAAAATGAAGTTGGACAAAAAGAATTGGATTCCTAAGGGCAGGATGCATCAGTCTGGTTCGAGGTTTTAGATCTGAATATGAACACCCTACTGCGAAGGACTAAGGCTATCATGGGATACAATAACTAGGCACCAGCTGGATGATGCAGTGACCTACAGTGTAGTCATTAATGAATATCAATCCAACAAGAGAGACTGGGACAATACGATAGGGCAGCTGAAGAATAATATCAATGTTATTGAATGGAGAACTAGGGTTTCGCCTATGCCACTTGCAAATGGCTTGCAGAGGACGTTCTTGATGACAAGGGCTAGAATGGGACAAGGTATGGGCAAAGTGGGGAAGCAGTTAATGCAAATTTTGCATCGAAAGTCGTGCTTCCTCATCCTTTTGCTTTGCCTCTTCTTCACGCGTTTTGGTCTAAGTTATGTGGCAGATCCTGGGCTGATATGGTCGGTGCCCTTGCATTTAATGCACGTTTGACTTTGTTTCAAATCCTTCTAGGACTGACTTGTTCTATGACCGACTTATTGTAAACCCTAAACTAGGCCGACGCATCTGACGCGTTTTATAAATATGGCGTTTCGCCTCTTTTGTTAGGGTTAAGAAAGGTGAAAACAAGTTAGAAGAGTTAGAAAAGGTTAGAAAGAAGCAAGTTAGGGTTTTGAAGTAAGTTAGACATTTTTTTTTAGTTCATCAGGAGGAGGAGGTGATGTATCTTCCATATTTTCTTAGCATAGATGGAGATAATTTGAAGACATGGGTTTTCTGTACATTGGTGATCTTGCCAGATTTGTAAATGCTGCTTATCTATTTCATCGACAGTAGGAGCAGCCAGACTCAAACCTACTTTATATTATGCTCTAGAATGGTATTCATTTTGGGTTAATCATTTGATTTGAAAAGCTTTCAAGGAATAAAATTTTATCTTATGTTTTGTTTGAATGATGATTTGCAATCTATTGTTAAAGTTTGCACTGTGAATGAATGAAACTTTGTATCAATTACAGGTTAATTTTATTCTGCATTTCTAGTTTAGGAATTCCTTGGAAGGTAACAAGTCTGATTAGTTGAATGAATCAACATTCTTTTCAGTTTGAAAACCTTGATCTATCTTTTTCTATTTCTTTAAAACCACTGGTTAAATTAGGTTTAGATAGATGTTTGATCTTGCAACAATCCAGAAGCTCAATACCAGCAGACCCCTTGAATATTATAGCCATATTGACCACTTTGTGAAACAGCAACGTTGTGAACCAACATCAAAGACCTTGGGAGGTGATCAATTTGATTACTGATTGTCTCTTTCAGGAGAGGTGAGATACTGTTACTTTTATCTTACCTGCATGTTGTGGGTCAATTTGGCACCTCAACAGACACCAATCCCCAATTGTATTTTTAGGCACCAATCTACAGGAGACACCAATCCCTAATACAAAGATTTGAGCACCAACTCAACGAGTAGAACACCAATCCTACTAGATTACAAAGATAAAGCTTGTAGATCTTCAATGCTAGTTACATAACTTACATAAGTTCTGGACTTGCTTTAGACACTCTTATACACTCCTTATGATCTTCTAATGATGGTGTACACTGATTGAGATGCAATTCAAATTGAATAACACTTGCTTGCACAACAACTCTCACACTCGCATACACTCTTATATTCACTTACCACCTACTCTTCTCTACATCATGTGAAGTGAGATGATGATTGTATATAGCACATTACAATAACCTCAAATCATATTTTCTAGGGATTGGTAATTAACCAAGTGTAGACACGTAAAATATACCGGTTGACATCGTGCATCTGATTCTGACTTACTAACATCACTTCTTCCTGAATCATCCCTCGGTCTAACCATTTAATCAAATTCCCTTATCTGATTAAGTTCATCAATATTCGTCTCTTAATTAAATAAATCATTTTATCTAATCAAGTCATCTCTCTTGTTAATTAAATCAATCCATCTGATCTAATTATTCCTATTTAATTAAATAATCAATTTATTTGATTAAATCTCTAAAGTATGTCCATTAAATTAAATAAATTAAAACCTTGTTTGATTTAATCTAACACCATCCCTTTTAATTAAATAAATCAAAATCCTTATTTAATTAGCCTCTTATCATATTCCTCTCTTATTTGATTTAAATAAATCCATAAATCTAAGTCAAATAAGTCACATCATCTAATCTCCTGTTAAATTAATTAACCCTTGATTAATTTAATCTCATCTCATGTCACATCCTCTAGATAATGCAAGTTGCACATGAAAATAGATTTAATTCATTTATTAAATCTCTATTTTCCTCACAAGGCATCTTTTGGAATATTCTCTCAATTTGAATTCAAAAATTCCAAGTCAACATGTACATCCAACAAGGCAATAACTTCATCTTACATGTCTTTTGCCTTGAGCCAAGTTGCATTTATTGCATTTTCCCTTCCCTCTTACATGTCATTTCAACAAATTTGAATTTCAAATATTGCATTTATTGGCACAAACCCCAAATCTTGCACATCCATCATCCATTCATAGCTTGACAAGTGGCATCATATCATTAGATGAATGTTAGTCCCACATTGCTCAAATTTGGACATTCATCCATCTTGGAATTCTATAAATAAAGAGCTCATATCCTCATTTTTATCATCCACAATCCAAGCAAAGTTACCATGCTCAAATATCTCTTGAATTTTATCCATTATCATTGAGTCATAGCTAGGTTTTGCAAATTTTTGGCTTGGAGTTCTCATCTTTCATCAAAGTGGATCAACATCATCTTCAACATTCAAAGCTTGCATCTTAGGAATTGGGAAAGGGCCAATTTTCACATCAAATTGGCACCAATTCCCCCATAGGATCATGAGTTTGCACATCTAATTAGGATTTAATCTTTGTTTTATCATTTTCATTGTGTTCTTCGTTATTTTCATTCCTAGTTTGAGGTTGTAAATGGATTTCATGGGGAATCCTTGTTTTAGCTTGCAATTCCTTGTTTAACTTGTTTACTCATGTTGTTTTGCAGGTACTAGGAAAAGGGTTCGCACACCAAGACAACCTAAGGTGGACCTAAATTTAAATAACATAAAATGTGTAACAATTCGATCCTAAAATAAATTAGTTGCCACCAAAAGAACATGATGGCACATGTTTCCATAGGAACCTTAACCTCTACCTATTTTATCATCCCACGCTATCTCTGAATGATGCACTCTACTAGTCATTGTTGGAACACCAACTTGTTAACTGATAAGCACAATGACCCTTCTATCACTTTAAAAAAAATATATGTTGAACATAATGTCCAAAAACTCTGAAACATGATAGAAAATGTGTAGGCATACTCTCCATTCAAACCATAGAGACAAACTCACCTTCAAGAAGAAGTATTAAACATAAATATATTGCCAAAGAAATGTCTTTGCCCTGAGTAACTAACCTCAAACATTCTGGATCAGACTTTCGGATCACCTCTATCATCATGAATAGATGTATGCATGATATTGTAAGCATATTATAAGCAGTAAGCAGTCAAATTCATTGTTCTTAAAATGCACTTATAATGATAATTCAATTTCTATTGCATTCACTATTCAAATAGCAATACTCCTTCTTAGGCCTTACACCTTTGACATCAATGACAACCTTTGTTTAACACATCTATGAAATTTTCCCTACAAAACCCTCATATGAAGCACATCTAAAAAACATTTTTTGCTAATAATTTTTCAAAACCCATATATATAATAAACCCAACAATTTTGTAAACTCTAAAACCTCAAATCTACAAAACAATAATGTGTGCAAAACCCTCATATCTTGAAATGTCTCAAATATTTCTTACATTTCCACCAATTAAACTTTGCACTAGATCTACTCAAACAAGGGTTATACAAAACCTAAAATATCACACCTCCCTCAACCTTGAATAAAGCTCTAATATCACTCATTATAAAATTAATGCATAACACCTAGAGTGATCAATCAATTTCCTACATAACCACATGAGAGGAAAATATGTATGCAAGCTTATGGAATACCCATAGTGCAAAGATCAAATATATAAGCCACAAGATAGCACAAGATATACCCTAAGAAAACCCTCAAGAGGCAAAAACACAACCTCCAAAAACATCCACACTATGTATTACTCAACAATAAAATATTACAATACACTTACAAAGTTTCCATGAATACTTTTAAAACATCAAGCTCCTCCAAACTTTTCACTTGGGAAAAAAATATCTCATCTTTAGTTGGAAAGATTCAAGTTGTGAATCATATATTTTTGGCATCACATGTGTATAACTCCTCTTGTTGGATGCCTTCTATAAAAGGTTATGATGACCTTATTAAAATTGTTCACTACTTTTTATGGTCTAACTAGAGTGGCAATATTGGCTTCAAGTAAACTTCCTAGTTGCATTATATTCAACCTAAGGCTAAATGTGGGTTAGGCCTACTAGATCATGAACTCAATGGGTTTATTTGGTAGAAAAATGGATGATTAGAGTTATTGATATAGAATAACCTTGGAAATACTTGGTTTGTTATCACATTATCCAAACCACTATTAATATGTCAGGTGGTTAGATAAAATTTTGTTGGCTCCTTTCTTTCACATTGAAGCTTTGTTTCTTTTGCAATCTATATGGAAGGCTTGGAAACAAGTGTGTAAATTCTTGAACTACAAAAATTATTCATTACAACATGAGTTCAATTTTGGTTCCACATCTATTTGATGAAACAGATTACTAATGTCAAACTCTTGATGTTTCCTTTTAAAGACATGCTTGTTATTTATTCAATAAAAGAGTGATAATTTGGGGATTTAAGGGATTTTAATTCACTTGAGTGGACTACCTAGAAAAATATTAAGAATATATTTGGATTAAACAAGTTTAAAGGATTTTTCATTTTTATGAAATGTTTTGTTCCTATTGACCTTGTTATGAAGCTTCGCACTCCTTTGCAATTTAATTTCTCCAAGGGCTAGTGGTGATTATCTAATCATTAGTTTGAATAATTTCCTTTTTAAAAAACGTTTATTTAAGTCTCTTGCCTATTTTTCCTTTAAATCCTAGATTAAATCAAAAGTGGAAATACAAATTTTAAGAAAAGATTTAGAAAAAGTTGAGTGCTCAAATTTGGTGGTCTAAGGTTGAGGCTAATGCTCAAATTATAGCTTCGAAGGTTATATATTTTATGCTACTTGTGGGTGATGGGCTTATATGTATGATGGTTTAGCCAAATAGATGCCCATTTTTGTCAACACAATGAAAGTTTGAAAAATGTTTTTGGGACAGTGCTTGGACTAAAAAAAGTGGAATGTTATTTTTAATTATCTCCTTGCTATTTTCTATCATTTTTTATGTTAGAAAGAAGTAATTTTGGGCTTAGGCCTTTTGAAGAAAATTGTTGTTGATTCTATGAGGTTGATTATCTTATTTAACATATAAAAAAGTAGATGCTAGATATTTTTTGAACCATGATGTTCATCAAGAAGTAGAAATGCTAAGGTTTTACACTAATCAAGATTTATTATTTTGTGCGCACAACTACAAGGGGTCCCAAAGAACATGTGAAGGTCAACAATCATTTGGATAGGATCAAATTTTAGTTGTTACATCTCCATAAAAATGATATTATATGTGCAAAATGGCTACAATGAATGTTGAAATTCAAATTTTAATTCTTGTCTTTTGTAATAGGGTTATGCTCATTTCGAGTTGTTCTTGTTTCAGTCCTTTTCTTGAATATTATGGCCCAATGTATTTTTTTCTACTAATTCTTATATTGTTAGCTGGTTGGCTACCTTCACTATTATAATTATTCTTTTGATTGATTCAATAAAAAAACCCATGAGTACAAAAAACTATTGACCCCTCATTTACTTTTTGATACTAACTTGTCTAATATTAATTTTTTTCTCAAATAATAATAATTATATGTCTCCCACAAATAAAATAACAAACCCATTGTTACATACAACTTTACAAGTGGACGCAAATAAATATTTAATGTGGCTAAAAACATCACCTAGATGCACCATAAATAAATAGTTATTGTATATAGTTAAAATATTTCATTCTTGTGCAAGTTGTACAACACCATGTTCCTAACACCTTTGTTGTCTATAATAACTCTTAGATTTTGTAGATTTCTATGAGATTCTTCATTTCTATTCACTATTTTTTCTTTGATAATGTCTTCCCTTGAGCAAAGAGTTGTTATTTTACATTGGTTTTGGAGACTTTGGGCCCCATGTGAATATTTAAAAATATGTAACACTACCTTTGTTTATTGTGTGACCTCTTCCTTTTACTCTTGTTATTTATTATATTTGTATGTGATTTCGACATCTCTTTTGTATTATCAAAAACTCTCTCATATTAAAACTTTAAGTCTTCTCTTTAGCATCTCTATATTATTCATCTCCTTGATTTTCTTTTCCATACATAATAGGATAAAAGATGTCTCTATAGAGTTATTGTTATCTATATGCATGTCATTGTTCTTTTAATTTCCAATTGAGTTAGGATTAAGAACACACATAATCAACTCTATTTTCTATTAAGCTACACATGAAGGTCGAAAGACAAAAGTAGGGGCTTGACCATTTTAGAAAGCTCCCACGTAGTCACCCTCTTTTCTCTTGTCCCAAACACAAGTGATCTTGGTGATCTCATTCTTTGGATTTGACTCTCTATTTTGACATTTTTTAATCTCTTTTCCTATTTTTCATTTATATTATTCATATAAGTTTAATCTACCTTTAATTAATTTGTAGATTTCTTATTTTATTGATTTCTCTATATATTTTCTATTATTTTTGTTGTTTGTTGTGAGTGCACTTAGATTTATGGAATATTTCTTTTTTTTATTCATTATGGACATTAAAACATTTATAGAGATGTTAATGTGACCATGTCAACATCCTCATCTACATTTTTTTCTAGATTTGTTTTTCATTTTAAATATCTACAAAATTTTGTATCTTTAATTTACATCTCAATCTATAAAAATAACTTGTTATTATATAATATATATTTATTTATCAAACTTTCACTTTTGTTATTCAATGGTATTTATGTTTTCACAAATATTAAGTATCAAAAAAAAAGTAGCACCTCACATTAATTAGGTAGATTAATTATTATCGTTTCTTTTTTGTGCGAAAATTTTGAAAAGAAAGTAATTTATGTAATTCCTTTTTTGTGTTAAAATTTTGAAAAGAAAGTAATTTTATGTTAGGGATTGAAAATGTTAAAGCAATTTTAGAAGTTAGAGTAGCATAAATTTCCTTTTTAGTTGATTATCAAAGTATTGTGTATGATGTCAACAAAGAGTAATGTTAGTTGAGATTTAATTGTCATGGATACTAATTGAGATTGATATGTGTGATTTTTGAAGATGATAATCAATAATAAGTGTCCCAACATTTTGTCCTTTTATAAACCCTAGTTACCTAACTTGTACTTCTTATTCCCTATACTAATGGGTAGTTGCCATGTCCCAAGATTGTCAACTTTAGAATTCAAATTTTTAAATTTGAAAAATAAAAAATTGTATCACACTTGCAGTCAATGTAATAAAAAACCTCTAAAACTAAATCAATATTAATCTAATATAAATATTTTTATCTATCAAAATATTAAATCTAAAATTTAAATTAACAAATACATTAAATAAACTAAATTATGTATCAAAATTATGTATCTATCTGTTGCATTGTAAATTCAATGGTTCCCCGAACCAAGCTTGCAATGACATCTCTACTTATGTCATTTTGGTAACTAATTTTTTTGAACACATCAATAGAAATCTTTATAGTGGTTCAACTACTTTTATTAAAAAAATATATATC
The DNA here is from genome assembly GCA_007258455.2 of Sequoia sempervirens. Classification (NCBI taxonomy): domain Eukaryota; kingdom Viridiplantae; phylum Streptophyta; class Pinopsida; order Cupressales; family Cupressaceae; genus Sequoia; species Sequoia sempervirens. The sequence continues at coordinate 195,839,444 of VDFB02270651.1, forward strand.
AAAATTATTTATTTATAATAATTATTAAGATAACCTAAAACAAATATAAGCATGATTCTCTAAATAGGTTGACCATAACTTATTGGCAAGAGGGGGAGCCCAAACTTTCCCTCATAAGAATAAACACTTAGACTAATGTTTCTTGTTTAAGTCCACTGCCATGTGCTCGTGTTTAACCTTGGAGCATATAAAAATTAATAAACTAAAATGTTAAGTACCTTTCCATAGTCATGAAAAATATAGAAAATCATTATTAATATTATTATATGAGTGAATGTAGGTTGTGTTTTAGGTACTATAGCTATTTTCTAATGTTGTTGGTAACGACTAAATGATAATGAAATGTTTATGGTGGTTGCTAAATGTGCTAAGTTTGTTAATGTCTAAACTTTAAGTTATATGTGGAATTATTCCTCATAACTAATATATATAGTTGTACTTGTTCGTATTGGTTCTTTAAAACGATTTGAAAGCTTGTGTCCGCATAAGGAATATAAGGTGCAATAATGTAGGTTAGAAAAGGAACCTAACATGGTAGGTGCTCCCCTTGTCTAACTAACGTGAAAAATGTGTGTCATCCAAAATATTATGGATAAGCGCCTTGATCCTTATGTTTTACTTATGTTATAAACAAAACATATATATATATACTACATACATGGTAATTTTTTTGGCGTAGATTTGAAAATGATTTTAATGTGTAACAAATGATTATTTGAGTTGCTAGAAATCAAGCATATGAATTTCATGCTTCATAGTTTAAAGTGAAAGGGTGTAAACCATCATAACCTTTATAATAAAGTAAATTTGACAAGAGGAGGAAATTGAAAAATTCTTTATACTTTCACTGTTATTTTTAAGTAAAAGAATATCTTTTATAAAAAAAAATATTATTTTTTTAAAATTAATTATATTATAAAAATATGAAACAAAAATATTTAAGATTAATATATAAAAAATTATAGTTTCGTATTAAGAAAAATAAGTACTATTAAATGTCTAAATCCATATATGTTTAATAAGAACAAATTACTTACCCAATAATGGATAGAGGTAGTGGCAGCATCTGTTGGAGGGGAACTACATTTGTATTGAGTGGTTGGTAGGAGTGGTTATTGGTGTTTAAGATGGTAATGATGGTTCAATAAAGTTAGTAGAATTCTCAATTTGTTAAATAGAAGGTATTCTAATGATGTGTTATCTCTAAGCTCGTGTGAATGGCATCTTCTTCTCAATTGAGGGGTGGAAAGATGGCCTTCTTGGAAGTCTATAGGAATGTTGTGCAAATGAGGGGGAGAAATAAGCAACAAAAATATAATGTTTTTAAAGAGGAGATGATAGTTGATTTTATGCCTTATGTTGATCAAGAAATTTGTAACCTAGATCTATGTATATGGGTTCTTAAAGTTTGGGAAATGGCAAAAGAAATGGATATGATCCATCCATTGGCTTGTGTACAACCATGGAAAATTGGGTTTTGGACCCAAGCCATATTCATGGTCATCTCTTAGTTGCATTTTGATGATGGTTGAGGCAATAGGCTCCTTGCTTCATGATGACATGAAGGATGTTAAGCACTGGTTTGAAATTTATTTTGGTAGTTTATTAGAGCACTTGCATGCTTCTAAGCAATGGTAAATTTATTTACAATATATTGTTGAGGAGTTGACCAGAGGTTTGAAGGTCTCTCTCCTTGTGAATGTTATACTAGCATTCTCCTCATGCTATGATGAGGATTTCATTTGTATGGAGGAGGTGTCATTGGTTGCGGATGAAGAAGAGAGGACAATTTTGCTAAGGAGAAAGGAAAGAAGGTGGCCTAGGGTTCAAGTTGGAGAAATTTGGTGTCACTTTTTCTTCAACTTTGGTGCTTCTATGATTAGTCATCTATAGACCAAGGATGTCAAGGTGGTGCAATGGTTCTTTTCTTAGGTGTTTTCTTCTTTGGTGATGATGGTTTGAGTTTTGGGGTGAATTCAGTTAAAGGTTTGGGCTTGGATGGTATTTGTGCCTAGTTCATTTTTTTTGTACATATTATATATTTTGTGGTTGTTCCATTTTGGATGTCTCTTCTAGGAGGATATACCTTGGATATAATGTGGTTCTTGTATCCTAACCAGATTTTCAATAAAAATTAAAAATAATAATAAATTATATAAGTTCAATTTACAAGAGTCGCCAATAAATAAATACTTAAATCAACATTATAAAGAATACAACATTTGGCACTTTGCATTCTTTCACTTTGGTGAGTTTTTCCTTCAATCAGTGTCCTTTATATAATTGAGAGAGAAGCGAAACTAGGGAAAAGACATGGTGATGACTAGGGAAAATCTATGTGAAAATGAAGACACGAAGACTAGGGCAAAATTTGTGTGTAGTTTTGAAACCCTAATGTCCCATGCATCGTACATGAAAAATCTTGTTGCGCTAGAAGACTATTCCAGCCTGGAGCCGTCATTATCTATGAACTCTAGAGCCCACCCAACCAAACACAAAAACATGAAGAAAAAAGCCAAAGACCATAACACCTTAGAACTAGACAATACATGAAAAATGACAGCCCCATGATCGATGATGTGGAGAACACCACCTCTGATGTCTCCCAAGTTGTGGGATTACACACCAACAATCCAACCTAAACCCAAAACCGTGTCAATAAAGAAGTTTCTTGTCCTCAACGCCAGATGAACGTAGAACCACACAACGGAAACTTGGAAGGTAAGGTGATCTCTTTCAAACTGCCTGATGATATTATTGAGGTCATCTCAGATTGTAGAGAAAAAATAACTATCATACATTCTTCCTCAAGGGAATCTCGTTTGAACAAGACCTCTTTAAATGGACCTGCAATAACTAGGAGTTAAAGGGGTGGACCATAGAATCAGTTAGGGGCCTTGGTAGGGGTTATGTTTCTTGCACTTTTGCTAACCCAGACCATGCCCGTGTTGCTCTACAATATGGCTCTTTGATCATTTGTGGCCAAACATGCTATGTCCAATTCTAGGACATTGATTTTCATCCAAAGGAATAACAAAATCAAAATACCCCATGTGGGTTGAATTTCCCTTTCTCAATCTTTCCTTTTGCCCTTTCTTATAAGACATTGCCTCTCAATTGGGAAAGGTACTCTAGTGTAAGCAGAATTCTAATAAATGGGCCAACCTTCATACACACCCTAAAGTTTGCATTAAGATGGACTTGACTCAAGCTCTCCATAATTCCATCAAGCTCGTTGGTCCTGGCTTTGAGTTTGAACAACGAATCATTTATCTTAACAAACCTAATGCCTATTTTTACTGTCGTAGGGAAGGACACCTCATTCGTGATTGTCCCTTCTATAAACCTAGATTAACACAGTCTCATCCAGCCATCTCACACCCCGCCTTTGTTGTTCCTAATAGTGAAGCCTCTAATGATCCTGCACCCAAGTCCCCCCACTCTTAATAATAACCCTTCCTCTTCCAACTCTACCCGTCCACCCTCCATTCCTTCATCTCCTCAACAACCACCCTCTCCCATTGGATCCAAATATTTCAAGGAAGTTGTAACAAATTATGATATTAGAGCATCTAAAAGGAAGAAAGAGGCTTCTATCCTCAATAAAAACTTGCCCCACGTGCCCTACCCAACCTTCCAACCCACTAGTCCAATTACTTCTCATACTCAAGTACTATCCAAAGAATTCCTTAACCAAGACCACTCTATGATCTTAGAATCTTTCCCTATGGGAATCAGTTTAATGTGTTACTTATGGATGAGGAAACCCTCCCTAACTCATCCCAATGAAGTGTCATATTCAATCCTGGAAGGTGCAGGGCTTGACTATCCTTGCTTATAAATACCAAGTCAAATAGTATATCTAGTCCAACCAAACAGATGTCCTCATGCTTCAAGAAGTAGAAGCTAGTGGTATCCGTTTAGATGCTACCCTTGCTGCCATTTGGCAGGGGGCACTTTTCCTCCATACCGGCCATGATAATGGTGGAGGAGGCATTGTTTTGGGTCTCGCCCCTTGGCTAGCTAATAAGATAGTGGCTACTAGTGTTGATACCAATAATCATTGTGTTTGGGCCACTGTTATCATTAATGATGCTCTTATTGGATTTTGCTCCATTTATGCTCCAAATGCTCCCTCTAAGAGAATCCTTTTGTGGGATTGGATTCATTTACACCTACCTAATGCTCAATGGATCTTGGTGGGTGACTTTAACATGGTTGAACACCCATCTAATCACAACTGGAATAATTCTCCATGCCTATCCCAATCTAAATTTGAAGCTTGGACCTTGTCACGAAATTCCCTTGGAGTTCATGACCCCCTTTTGGGTAAATCCAATATTCATATGATGCACTGGTACACTTGGAACAATTGTTGTGAAGGACTTTTGCAAAAAATGAGTAGGCTGGATCATTTTTATATCTCCCCTGATTGCACTATCTTACCTCGTGATGGTCACCATGTTTTCCTAGACCTCTCAGCTACTCTTTTCGATCACCTTCTAATTTTTACCACCCTTGTGCTCTCCAACCATATCCCCCTCTGCAAAAAAAATCCATTCAAATTGAATGTCTCTCATCTCAAAAATCAGGATTGCATTGATGGCTTAATTGCTACTTGGAACTCTGATCCAAAACATCAACATGATAGATGGATCAGCTAGTGGGAGAGAACCATTGCAAGATGCACTTCCTTTCTTCGTGACTATGGGAGACAAGTTTTTGCTCGACGTCGTAGGCTTGAAAAATCCCTCAAGAGGAAACTTGAACATGGACATGTTATCCTAGCTATAAACCCACAAAACATCTTTGTGCAACAATCAATCACTAATACTAAAAAATTGCTTCAAAAAATGGTTTATTATAAAGGAAAAGGTGCTCAAGTTCATACCTGTATTGAGTGGTTCAAGGAGGGGGATCACGGGACCAAGTTTTTCTTTCAATATTTACAACATAAACACAAAAAGGAACACATTTTTGTTATCAAATCTGTTGATGGATCCCTACAGACCAACCATGATGCCATTTTACAAACTTTTTATGAGCACTTCAAAAATACTTTTATAGATGACTATGTTAATTATGACCTCCTTCCCATCCTTGGGGACTATGTTACAAGTTGTATCCCCCAAAAAAATGATCTAGAATACAATAAATTTTTTGACCACTTGTTGTCCATATAAGAGATTGATGATGCCCTTTGGTGTATGGCAGCGGAAAAAAGTCCTGGCATTGATGGGTTGTCGATGGAGTTATAGAGATCTTTGGCCTCATATTCATGAGGATTTTTATAATGTTTACCTTGAATGAATTGAAACGAGATCATTAGGACCTATTATTAATCAGGGTCTGATTAAGCTCATTCCCAAAGAAAAAGACGAGGACACCATTAATGGCTAGCAATCTATTACCCTCCTCAACACTTCTTATAAAATCATCGCTAAAGCACTTACATGTAGAATTAAACAAATCAATCAGGACATTGTTTGACCTAAACAAACTGGTTTCCTGGGAGGGAGATTCATTCTGGACAATTTGGTTCTTTCTTGGGAAACTGTTGAATGGGCACAACAAATTACCCAAGATGCTCTAATTATTAAACTTGACTTCGATAAAGCCTATGATCACATTCTTTGGCCATTCATCCTTAATATGCTAAAATGGCTTGGCTTTGGCCCCAAGTTATGCAAGAAAATTAGTATGTTATTTGTGGATGCTAATGCCAAAGTTTCAATGGAACCCTCTCCCCCCAATTCCCCTTGCAAAAATCCATTCATCAAGGCTGCCCTCTTGCTCCATACTTGTTTGTTCTTGCAGCTGATGCTCTTGGCTATATCTTTAAACATGCTCTGTCCATGAAACTTATACATGGTATCTTGCTACCAAGTAATGTGAAAGCCCTCAATTCCCACTTTGTTGATGATAGCATGCTCTTTATACAAAAATTTGTTGAGGAAATGGCCCACACTTTAGATATTTTGGACCTCTTTTGTATTGTCTCTAGTTCCAAATTGGCAATGCATAAAATTGAATTCATTATGACCCGCCCTAACCCTTGGCATCCTTGGATTCCAAATGAGTGGCATGAAGTTAAGCATGGGTCTATTACTAGATACCTTGGGATTCCTTTTGGCATTGGTGTCACTCTCAAAGACATGTGGAAGTGGTTTATATGCAAAGTCAAGAAGAAGCTCATCAATTGGACCAACTGATTTCTCTCTATAGTTGGACGTACCCACGTGGAAAATAAGATCCTCCTGGCCAATCATGTCTACATCTCTTCTTGTTGGCTTCCCTCTAAAATTTTCTAAAACCAGTTGATGCAGCTGATAAGGAGTTTTCTTTGGGCTAAATGGGGCAATAAAAAAGGCCTTCCTATGACTTCCTGGACACATTACATCCAACCAAAAGATAAAGGGGGTTTGGGAATCATTGACCCATATACTCAAGGTATATGCCTTACTTCAAAATGGATTGTTAGAGCTTTGAATGGAGATACCCCTTGGAAATGTTTGGTTCGACATCGCATCCAATCAGCTATAACTAGGCGATCTTGGACTTTGGTTAATTGGAAAGCTAAACTTCTCCTTGCACCCTTTTTTAAAACTCATGGATTTGCCTCCTTTAATTCCATTTGGTTGGATTAGCAGATAACCTATTGTAGGATATCTTGGTTTTATCAAACCTTAAGTCATGGCCTAAGCTTTGCCACTTCCTCTATTTGGTGGAATCGTTTAATCCAATAGGAAGGCAAACCTCTTGGTACTGTCAAAGAGTTAAAAGGAAAACACCTTTTTAAGAAAGGAATTAAGACCTTTCGAGACCCATGGGATCCTACTAGCTTTACTTGGTTTCTTGGAAACAACTCAAATCACATTTTAACTTGTCCTTTGCTGACAAGTATCAACTTCTAAGAATTCAACAGCTAGTGACCCCTAAAATCTCATGTTTGATGTCCACACCTTTCCATGATAATTTCCTTAAGGACTAGAAATGGCCTAATATGTGGAGCATCCAAAGGTTTCCTCTTAAGATCATCTATAGACAACTCCTCCCGACTTGCTCCTTGGCTCCTCCTCTCAATTCTAAATGGAGGTGTAACATTAGTAGAGCTTTGTGGAACAAGTTAATCTTTCAGATTTGGAAATCAAAAGTTGATGTTTAGTCTCAACTAACAACTTGGAAAGTTCTCCATTCCAAGTTTATTATTGGTGATTGTCTTTATTTCATCTACCCTCCCCTAGTTTGCCCGTTTTGTGCCAAAAAGGAATCTATTAAACATCTTTTCTCATGCTCGCAAACTATGGTACTCCCTCTTTTCCATTCTTCCAACTCTCTTTCCTCAAGCTTGGTCTTGGAAGGCAACGCTTCTTGGGATTTTATCCCATCACAGTATCATTACCCAGACATCAAGACAAGTTATTATTAATTTCATTTGGAATTTTTGATGCTTGGCTACATTCTCTCATACTTTTCTTCTTGTGCAAATTGAAGCTCAGATGATCTGTTCAAAATTATCCCTCCACATCAGCATTCTTCAGACTATCCTGTAGGTTAATATTGATCTTACTAAAACATTGCTTAATATCCAAGATCAAATCAAGAGATTTGAAAATAGTTTATAGAAATTTGAAGGGAGTTTACTGTGATGGGGATTTTCAACTTGCTTTTGTACTTATGACTATGAGTAGGGATGTTGATGAATATTTTCAACAACTGATGTTGCTGGAAGCTAGATTCATCAATCACAACATTACCACAATTGTTGGTTTACATTTTTTCTTATGGTTGTGCTACTATGCAACCAACAATTTTTGCTATATATTATGTTGCTACTATGCAACTATAGACATATGTATTTATTTCTTTGATGGTGTTGATGGTGCTGCTAATGTGTAGCCAACTTTTGTTGTGAAGTCTATTAGGATTTAGGCAGATTGGAGCAATAAACATTAACAATTATATGCAGATTAAATAACCCAAAAATGATAATGAAGAATAACACAAAAGGGATCAACATAAAAATTCAACGTGGTTCACCCAATATGGACTACATCCACAGAAACTCAACCACCCAATGATTTTATTATCCAGTGCAAAACAAATTACAATCTCACACCATACCACGACATACATGCCAACCGCTTATAACAAGTTTTTTGGAAGCTTCTAGAATTAGGGTTTTACAAAGTCATTTTTTCACTTGACATGTTACCGGGAAAACCTTGATGTGTTAATGAAAAAAAAATTTGGGGGCTGCACCCCCAAACCCCTACTATCGAGGGTTGCTGCCCTCGAACCCTTGTTGTCAGGGGCTGCCGCCCCCGAACCCCTGCTCAGGGCTCGACCCGACCCGACCCCAAACCTCGGCGAGGATACGTTAGTACAATATTTGCATGATCAATCACCACATATCAACAATCTCCCACTTGGAGACTGATCAGGCTCCACACCAAACAATCTCCCACTTGGAGATTGATCCTAGACAACACCACTACACTTGCAGCTCCCACTGGATTATAGGTTTGGCTGGTTTCTTATGTCCACCATTATCAATCACGAAGGCCAATGGAAACTGTATACATCCAAAATTGGTCTGGAGCATATTAATTAAATATTGATTATTTAATTAATAAAAATATTTATTTCTTCTATTGTATAAATAAATTGCAAAAGTTTATTTATATAGTTCGTATTTCTTAATTCCTCCTATCTAAACCACTTTCTTCATGATTTAATTAAATAAACAAATTTAACTAATTTGTTTTATTTGATTAATTACCTTTCATTAAATTTGAATTTTTTATTCGAATTTTGTCACATTTCTCCATATTCTTCTAACCTCCTTCCACATCATCATCCTCATTTTTCACCATGTGTAACATGAAAATAATTATTCCTAATTTCTAAAATGGGTATTTACTCTCAACAATCTCAACAAACTCAGAGACACGTGGCTTCTCCTTCCCATTTATTCTTTTCTACACTTGGCAAGTTTGTTCTATTAAAGGGGACAACTTCCTCATTTCTCTCTAACCTCCTCATTTATCACCGTTGATCTCTCCAGACTTAATCTCAATCGTCCATTGCTACCAACTCACCTTATGCCTTGGTGGAATCTATAAATAGAGGCTCATTTACAACTTTTGCATAAGAGAGCATTCCATATAATTACTCTGCATAAATCATCTTAGCATTTGAGAGCTTAGTCTTCATTCTAGTTTAACATTTAGCATAGTTTAGTGAGTAAATTAGAATCATGGTTTCTTTGTTAAAAGTGTCTTAGTTTACTTACAACATTTAGAATCAATTTCATTACATCTACATTAGTTTAATTCAACATTGTATCATTCCATTAACATTTTGTATACAACAACATTATCATCTAGCATATCATTTAGTTCATCATTCGGCCAAATCATTAGATCATGTAGGTGTAGATATAGTGTCTGCATTCTAGTTTAATGGCTACTCATTTCTTAAGTGTCGTCCCAGTAATTCAATGCATAATTAAGATCTAAGAGCACTAATACAGGATCCTTAGGAATAGAGGAAGATGAAATGTCTTTAAGGAATCATTTTATAAATTTGTGTTGTTAATTTAGATTTCCTTAATGTAATAAATTGCATCTGTTGTGTGTTATTGATTGTTATAATTCACATATTTTCTCACACACATAAATTGGCACCCACCGTGGGGCGTAGCCCCTATTATTTTAACATTTTTATGGAAAGTATGCTCTACAGGTTTAGACGTGAATTTCTTTGGTGCAACCACTGATTCTTTTGGCACACACAAAAGATTCTTCAGCACATTCACTGACTGTTCCAGCGCAATAATGTTTTTCTTTGGCGCATCCACACCATTATGTGGCACATCAGCGGGTTTCTATAGCGCATTCACCATTTTCTATAGTGCATTTACTATTTTTTGTAGTGCATTCATGATTTTATGTAGTGCATTTACCTTTTCAGCGCATCAACTTATTGTAATGTTGCATGTGACTTTCTTTGCAAATTTCTCTCGGGTCTAAAAACTAATAATTTTTTTTTTTTATGTGCAGGCTTCATAAACATTGTTAGAGACTCTGCTAAAACTCTTGAACATTTTCAAATGAATATTTATTGCAAACTACTAATGAATTTGATGTAGGGGCTGGAGTGATTTATTTCATTTTTGCTTAATTTAGGAATCTAGACTAATTAGGAAGGAAAGAACACCATGTCTGTTGTGTGTTTTGAATGGTAGGCATATGCTCTCCCCTTAACTGGGTGATCAAAAAGCCAGACCCATTCATGTTTATCTTTGAGTGTGAGTGGAGTATATAGCGTGTGTTCTCTCTTTATTCATGTGAAATAAATATTGATCGAACTACAGGTATACTTGCTTGCTTTTGTTTATCTTAAAGGGCCTGCCTAGTGGGAAAAAGTAATCACCCAAGGGAACGACCCAACCAGTAACACACTAAAGCCAAGCGACTTCCAGCCAGTATATAAGTGTGGGTACTTGTTGAAAGGCAAGTATCACAAGGATCATTCCAATGAGAAGGGTAACAATGGTCTCTCGCCACATGGATAGTCCCCCACGAACGAAATTCCCATACTAGAACCCTCGTTATAGAAAGGACAAAACCTTTATCTATTCTTTGGTGCAACAACGGTCGTTGCAAAGACATCCACATTCTCACAATTTTTAGTAGAGATGATCAGCCTGCCATGGGAGTTTTATGGGGGCTGGAAGCTTGGTTGACCTGAGAAGTGAGTGCACTGTAAGGGGGAGCCTGTGTGGTGAAGCTTATGAATTCATCTGCTAAGAATAAGTGTGGTTGGAGTAAAATCCGTGTGGAATCCAAAAGAATATAGTCTTACACAACCCTAGGATTTGTACATGATTGATTGTGTTTGCCAAAGTGTTTTCAAAACAAACTTCAAAACAAAACCTTGCACACTGAAAGTGCAAAACTGTGATTCAGAAACATCATGTGAAACAAACCATTCTCTATTTGAAAACCAGAAAAATTAAGTAAACTGGCAACAAACTGTTATATTCCCCAGTTCAGCGCATACACTGCTTATTATGGTGCATTTACTACTTTTTCCAGTGCATATACCCTCTGTTATAGCACATTCACTACTTTTTTTGGCACATTCACCTGCTGTTATAGCGCATCTGCCACTTTTACCAATGCATCCATTGCATTTTGTGGTGCATTTACCAAATTCTATAGCGCATACACTTGAAATTTGGAACATCTAAGCTATTCCCTAGCGCATATACCTGATTGCAAAGCGCATCTGACCTTTTCTCTAGCGCATCCAAGCCATGTTATAGTACATCTGCCTTTTAGCGCATACATTGAATGTTACGGCGCATCCACCAAAATTCATAACCAGAGAGTTGAATTTGACTCCTATCTGACATTTTGAAACCAGAATTCAAAATTCTTTCCAACCTAGAATCATTCTTCAGGTGCAACAGAGTCTAAACATGTTCTTTATCAAATGATTTCATGAAAGATTAAAATCCGGAAACCAAAGTCCATAGTTCTTAGTCCAAAAGCTCACCAAAAATGTCTCTCAACACTCTACGAATTTAGAGAGAGATTGGTCTTCAATTTCTACAAAAGAGCTTCAAAGAACAATCCCAACTTGTATTCATTTACTATTGTCAAAATCCAAGACTTTTCCAAAGATTTGAGCATCTTGTCTAGGAAGGAAATTTGTCCCTCGTTTCACAGTTGGAACCAAAATTTAAGGATCTTCTTAAGTTTAGAATTATTCCTTAGATTCCTTAGAGTCTAAACTTGCTAAAATTGACCTTCACAAGTGAAATCCTTTACCTAAACTTTGGTCAAACATCTAAAAGTGTCCAATCATCATCAAAATACAAAATTTGATCATCAATTTGAGTTTCCCCATCAGGATTTATCATCCTTTATCCAGAAACAACACACTTTACATCAAATTTTATTACCTTAGTCCCATCAATAGGATTAATTATTCTATTCAACCTAGGTATTCCTTTGGCACTCCTAAATAACAATCAAAATTTAGAAAACCTTCATCACTTGCATGCCTGTTTTAACAAGGTCCCAAAAGCAAAAACTTAAGGACAAGGAACTTGAACCTCAAAATACCATGGATGAACCAGAAGAAAAATCCCTTTCACAAAATTCCTAAAAATGAAGTAGAAGAAATAACAGAGGAAATAGAACAAGCAAACCAAGATCCCAAATTTCACAAATTCCTAGAAAGAATCTTTGAAAAGGATGGAGAAAAATACCTTCTCATGTTAGCAAACCAAGGGAACAAATTACCAAGTGATTTTGATGTCAATAAATTGAAGGGAACCGCAAAGAAAACTGAAATTGAAACACCAAATATAGATCAAATGGCTGCCCTAACACATCAAATGGAGAACCTTCAACAACAATTGCAAGACATGCAAGGAGGGACTATCAAAAGATACTTGTTGCAAGATATTTGTCCCTACCCCTTTGATAGAAAATTTAACATGATGCCATTTCCCTCAAATTACGACCTCCCAAAATACAACAAATACAATGGAAAATATGACCCCATAGATCATGTGAGAGAATTTTGAACCATGAGTATTGAGTTTGCTCATGAGGACACATACTTGATGAGAATTTTTCCTTGCAGCTTGGGAGGTCATTATATGTAATGGTTTTCAAAACTATAACCAGGCATAAAATCCTCGAAGAACTTGTCAACAAATTTATCACTCAATATTCATATAACATTGCACATGAGATAACCATGAAGGATCTTTGTAATACCAAATAGAAACAAGGATAATCTTTTCTCATATTCTTACAAAGGTGGAGACGGCTATTCGCTCGGTACGCTCGTCCCATACCCGAACAAGAAAAGATGGAGATTTTTATTGATAACCTTAACAATGAAATGAGTTATAGGCTGCAATTACAATGTCCTCCTAGCTTTGAGAAGATGGTAGAAAACGGTGTCAAAATTGAAGAAGCTTTAGTCAAAAGAGGGGTATTGAAAATTCACAATGAAGGATCAAAAAATGCTTGCTCTTCCAACCATCACAACAATGAGAAACCCAAAATTTGGACAAGGGACAAGAATGCCAACGATGGTGTTGTTGAAACACATAATGCTAAATCGGTCTTTAATCTATCAGGAACCACAACCAAGACCGATCAAAACATCAATCAAGGCACTAATCAAAATGTCAACCAACACAATAACCAAAACAACCATAATCAAAGTAACACCACGTCCAAACCTTTTCCTTATCAAACACAAGAAAACCACAAAAAATTTATACCTTTGGGTCAATCACACGAATCTGCATTGAGGGAACTTCTTGAAAATAACCTCATAACACTACCTGATACTTGAGGCTTTGAACCAAAAGTAAAATCGTCATGGTGGAATGATGCCTATTACTGTGAATTTCATCTGTGCAAAGGTCATCAAACAAATAGTTGCATGCAATTGAAACATAAGATACAAGATTTAATACATGACAAGGTCATATGAATAGAGGGACCCCAAACAAATGCCGATCATGGAGCATTTAAAAATCCTTTACCGAATTATGAAAAAGGGGAGTCCTCTACAACAAACAACAAGGGAAAGAATGTAAACTATGTCCATGATATTGTCATAAATCATATCTCAGTAGCGGAGGATCAAATGAATACCATTGAAACCAATGACAATCAAGATATTATTGCAGCCAATAATCCAATCTATGACACTCCAATTGACCAAGAACAAGACATCATTATCCTTGAAAATCAAATTAAAGACATCAAACCAGATATAGCTACAATTGATACTCAAGTCAATGTCATTAAAATCAATGGGAAACAAGAAAGCATACCAGTGATTGCAACCACAAGAGCACAAGACAAATATGTATTAAAAGGAAGTTCATCTAAAACACCCACTGTCTCATCCAATCAATACAACATAGTGGACCAGTTACAAAAGATCCCTGCACAAATATCGATATTGGAATTGCTCTAGATTTCACCTGCCCACAAAGAGATTTTGGAAAAATCCCTAGTGGACACAATGGTGCCAACAAATCTGGAAGTTTCTAAATTCGAAGCTGTGGTGGGACATTTCACCGCGCCACATTGCTTATCCTTCTTATAAAACGATGACGCATCTATTTCTCATCCCCATAATGTCGCTCTCCATATCGAAGTCCTAATTCATAAGCATTGTGTCAAACGTGTCCTAATAGATGGAGGAGCCGACCTGAATATATGTACTTTAAAGCTTGTTTGTGCCTTCAGATTCTTTGAGAATGCAATTGATTCAAAGAAAAAGATTACAATAAAAGCATATGATGATGAGGAAAGACCTTCACAGGGATTGATTGTCTTACCTATTCAGGTAGGATCGATTCATAAAGATGTAATATGTCAAGTCTTAGACAAGGATTTGACCTACAACATACTATTGGGTTGCCCATGGATCCATGAAATGCAAGTGGTCCCATAAACATACCACCAATGTCTGAAATTCCCTTGCGGTGGCCAAGAAATCACCATCTCGGCTGATTCAAATAGTCCTCAGTATTGCAAAACCCTAAAATTTGTCCAAGATATCTTTGTACCTCATAACAGAGAAGCTTCCATTGCCATACCTTTCAACGATCAGAGCCAGTCAAGTTCTTCATCCAAACCGTTGGTCATTTCCTCAAATCATGAAAGTCAATCTAATTCCATGTCTAAATAGTTTGACAAGAAAGAGGAAGTTGCTCCTTCCACATCCTCAAATCATGAAGCCCAATTAAATGCCTTGTCGAAACAATTTGAGGAAAAATTCCAAGTCAAAGATAAAGGTATTGGTGAATATTCCATTGAATGATACCTATGTCTTTCACAGTTCTCATCCCCAAAGTCATATGGACAACCCTCAACATCAACACAACAGACATCACAACCAGTTACTCTCTTTGATGGTTGGTTTGTAAAAGAAAGCACCAGGGTTGATGAAGCAGAAGACAAAGATATTCTAAATTGGCTCTATAAGGATGAAGAAGAATCTCAAACAACAACTGCAAATGTACAAACAACATAATATGGAAAATGCTTCACTATCTTGGAAAAGATGGGATATGAGGGAAAAGGCCTTGTAAGTAAAAGAAAGGAAGGAATTGTAGAACCAATTCAACCACTCTTCATCAATCCAAAAGACAAGACTAGGCTGGGCTATAAAGAGGAGACAAAAGAAGAAATGACTCAGAGGGTGGTTGAAAGAATCTTGCAATTACAAGCCGGTAATGATCATGAAATTGATTCTAATGAATGAGTGGGATTCACTATCAAAAGAGTCTTGTCACGACAAGGACATTGATGTGGTACACAAGTATGCACCCCTACTCGAAGAGGGACAAGGTTCAGGTTCTAGACTGCTTGAATTAGGATCGCAACACATTGATGATTCCAGTGTAGGCGATTCAACTTAGAGTGAAACAAATAATTTGGAGGAAAGTTACCTTATAGACCTCAATTTTTCTATTGGAAAAATCAAAGATACTACAATCGTGACTCTTACCATCTCTGACCTTAACCAGTCTGGTGACTCCTTACCTCTATTACATCCTGAACTCAAAGACTGGGACCAAACTGAGCCATTGGATATCCCTACATTTCCAAATGATGATGCCATCGTCAATTTCCTCTATGCCAACAATCCTGAAATAGATTCCACCATTGAACATCGTAATGGAGCTTCCAAATAGGGGAGTATCAAATCTTCCAGCTGCAAAATGAATAATATAGGAGATAGATCTGATGGTGAAAACCATTCAATGGTAGTATCAGATCCATAAAAAGTAAAAACAAAGAGTGCATCCAATGGCGAAAACATCTTTGAGGCATCGAAGGATGGAAGGTTTGATACTCTCCCATAGCACTTTCAGGAAATATCAAAGGTATTGATCGAACCCACATAGTCTGTCAATATTGGCAGTGAAGAGATAGTGAAGACTATACATCTAGCGACATCTTTAACCGACCAAGAAAAATCGAGCTTCCTCAAATTTTTCACAGAAAAACAAATCAATTTTTCTTGGTCATATGCCGACATGCTAGGGATTGATCTAGAACTCATCATGCATCATCTTTCCTTACCACTAGGAGTAAAACTAGTCAAGCAGAAACTAAGGAAAATTCATCCACATATTGCCCTCCTGGTAAAAGCAGAGTTGAAGAAGTTGTTAGACGCAAGATTCATCAGACCCATTGAATATGCCGAGTGGATCTCCAATATTGTACTAGTCTCAAAGCTTGATAACAACATTCGTATTTGCATGGATTTTTGAGATCTCAATAAGGCTTGTCCCAAAGATGATTTTCCTCTACCTAACATAAACATCATAGTGGACTTAATAGCAGGACATGGCATGTTGTCACTTATGGATGGTTTTTTTGGTTATAATCAAATCAAGATAACTCTAGAGGATCAAGATAAAACAACCTTTACATGTTCGTGGGGAACATCCTATTGGAACATCATGCCATTTGGATTGAAGAATGTAGGAGCTACTTATCAGGGTGCCATGACAACAATTTTTCATGATATGATGCATACTTTCATGGAAGACTATGTGGACGATATATTGGCTAAATCATATACTAGAGAGGGACACTTGGAGATCTTAGACAAAATCTTCACTAGACTGGAGAAATTCAATGTACGACTAAATCCAAAGAAATGTGTGTTTGGGGTGACTTCAGCCAAACTCCTAGGATACATAGTTTCAGAAAAAGGCATTGAGGTAGATTCGAAAAAAGTTAAAGCTTATCATGGAAATTCCACCACCCAAAAACATCAGTCAATTACGATCTCTACAAGGAAGGTTCCAATCAATCCGAAGGTTTATTTCACAACTGGCTGACAAGACCCATCCTTTTACTCACTTTCTACACAAAAATGTTTCTTTCTGATGGGATGAGAAATGTGAAGGAGCCTTCAACCAATTGAAACAATACCTAATGAGTCCACCTGTCTTAGTACCACCATCAGAAGGAAAACCACTCTTGTTATACATTGCAACAATTGAGGTATCATTGGGAGCCCTATTAGCACAAGAGGATTCAACGGGAAAAGAGAGGGAAATTTACTACATCAACAAGACGCTAAATGGCTATGAGATAAATTATACATCCATTGAAAAGGCTTGCTTGGCGATAGTGTTCGCCACCCAATAGCTATGACACTACATGCTAACTCACACCATCAAGTTAATAGCCAAAATAGATCCACTAAAATACCTCCTCAACAAAGCTAACCTAACTGGAAGACTGGTCAAGTGGGTTACGATACTTAGTGAATTTGACATCCAATATGTGGATAGGAAAGCAATAAAAGGACAATCAATCATTGATCAGTTAGTTGAATCACCTCTACCATATGATCATCCTTCGCACATTGAATTTCCAGATGTTGATGTCCTTACCTTGGCTGCAAAACAATGGACGTTGTATTTTGATGGATTGCACACCCAACATGGATCAGGGGCCAGAATCCTATTTGTCAATCCACAAGGACATACCATACCAAAATCATACATATTGATGTTCCCTTATACCAATAACATGGCAGAGTATGAAGCATTAATCATCGGCATTAAAACAACTGTAGAATGGAAAATTCTTGAATTGTAGGTATATGGAGATTCTCAGTTGGTCATTAACCAGGTGAATGATGATTATCAAACAAAGGATGACAAACTGATGCCCTACAAAAGAATGATTGACGATTTTAAGAAATATTTTATGGATATCAAATTTGAACAGATTTCAAGAGTGGACAATAAAGTTACTGATGCCATGGCCACTATTGCTTCCTTGTTACAAATTCTAGAGAAGAGAAGTTGTTACGAGTTCTTGGTGGAACAACTGTTTCCCCCTGCTTATGACGATACCGAGTCCCAAGTTATATGTCACCTAGTTGATACCAATACCTCAGTCTATGGTGAAATTTATACCTACCTAAAAGATAACACCCTCCCACCCAACCTATCAAGAAATCAAAAACAAAATTTCATTCACCGAGGTGCCTGAAATACTCTTATTGTGGATGTATTATACCGACGAGGTCTTGACAGAACTCTCCTTCGATGTCTGGAACGCGATGACTCTAAAACGACTTTACGAGAAGTTCATGAGGGTGTTTGTGGAACTCATTCAAGAGGTTTAACCTTAGCCAGGAAACTCCTTCGTTTAGGATATTACTGGCCAAACATGGAGAAGGAATCTTTCCAATTCGTCAAGAAATGTCAAAAGTGTCAGATTCATGGTAACCTCATCCATGTACCAATGCAAGAAATTCAAACTTTTGCATCAACATGGCCCTTTTGTCAATGGGGACTAGATCTTGTTGGTAAAATTCATCCATCTTCGTCCAATGGACACAAGTTTATCATCACAGCTACAAAATACTTCACAAAGTGGATTGAAGCCGTTCCTCTAATCACCATCACAAGAAAGCAAATTTCATCATTCATCCTCAATTACATCATTTGTCAATATGACATCCCTCAATCCATTGTTACAGACAATGGAAGACTGTTCAAAAATCAAGACATGTAAGAATTGTGTGAGAAGTTCAACATTCAACATCTCTTCTCTACACCATACTATCCTTAGGGAAATGGTCAAGCAGAGGCTTCCAACAAGACCATTATGAAAATCTTGAAGAAAACGGTCAATGACGTTGGATGCAATTGGCACATCCAATTAAACCATATTTTGTGGGCGTACCGCACTAGTATTCGCACACCAATAGGAGCCACACCATATGCTCTGGTGTATGGATCTGAGGCCATTGTACCCAATGAAGTTGAATTACCATCACTCTGGGTTTCATTGAAGAGTATCATCTCTGATGAGGACTATCGGGTATCCAGATTGCAGGAATTGGAATTATTGGATGAATGACACCAACATGCAGTAAACCACTTGAAAGCCTACCAACAACGAATGTCCAAAAGTTACAATCATAAAGTCAAACCCAAAACATTTCAAGTTGGTGACCTGGTATTGAAGGAGAACCCACGTAACCAGCAAGATAGGGAGGACAAAGGAAAGTTTGAGCCAAATTGGTTGGGCCCCTTTGTCATTGTGTCAGTCTATGGATCAGAAGCATACTAGCTATCCACGCCAGAAGGAGACCTATTCAAAGATCCCATGAACAGTCTCCATCTCAAGAAATTCTACACATGATTCATTTACTGCATCGGTGAAAATGTCTTGAAAAAATCCAAAAACTTTAGAAAAAGTCCTGAAAAAATCCAAAAACATCAGAAAATGTCCTGAAAAAATGGTTGCCCTAGTGAAAACCTGGCAAACAAGCATCTTGGTGACAACAAAAAAAATCAAAAAAGGAAAAATACAAAAAAATCAAAAAAGATAAAAATATAAAAAAATCATAAAATCTAAAAAAGTGCAATAAAAGCAAGTAGTGAAAACCTGGCAACGGGCGCTATTTGTGACAAGCTAGCTTCTTCCTCTATTGGAACGTGTGTCAACCACATGGGTTCTTTGCTATCACTATCTATATCCTTCATTTGAGCCTCATGTACATATTCTGTTGTGTTGGTCATGTCCCACTTTGGCTTTTCAATCATTGTACATATCCCTAATAAAATTGGTTTGTTTCCATTGGGGGAAAAATCTTGAACTCATTGGGGGAAATCCATCTTTGAGCTTAAAAACGACAGAGAAACAACAGCACAACAACATGGTAAAACACAACAATCAAGTGTGCTACAACTTTGAACATCAATCAGACTCACCAAAAACCAATCACTTGAACCAACAAACAACAAGATCAATCAAAAAAAAAATTCATTTGGTGACGATACTCTGAATCACAGTGTTATCACTTTAACACAAATGTTCAAACTATTTGCATTGAGATTATTATTATCATTTCTCAGGAGCAACTCAAGGATGTCAAGAACTAGAGAAGCTATGATCGAGAATGATATTTTTCTTTGTCTGATGTTTGTGAGTTGATCATTAATACTATGTGAATCGTCGTGGGACGTGCTCTACAAAGTATCACTGATGACATTCTGGATTCACATAGGAGAATGGTTAACTCTTGTCTATTTACGCAAGAAATGCTCAAGTCATCTAGGTCCAATTATACCTAAATGCTTGTGTTAACTTGCACTATCAAACATCATGAAAGTAGTACTCAGGTCATCATGGTCTAATTATACCATTGATGTTTGTACTCACTTTCAACATTTTAAAATCTCAATGATGATACCAAGCACAATAAATTAGTTACTAGGATGACAACAGTGGATTGTTAGGATTGCAGGTTTAAGTTGCATTCATACTAGGTGTTGTAGTGATATTTATAGATTTCTCCAAGGCTAGTACAATATTACGAGTGATGTTATTTCTATCATTAATAGATTGAGTACATTTGACATTACCAAAAAGATCATTCATCTTTTAGCTACATAAGCATTAAGACATCATCCATACATTATCATATCATTTCATCATTCATCTAGTCATTAGATCATTTATTTGCATCATGAAAATTTCAAAATAAATAAAGCATTATCATATCCTTTCGTCATTCATTTTAAGTTAGGTCATATATTTGCATTATGTAAAATCTAAAAACCAAAGCATTAATCATATCATTTTCATCCATGTGCATCATAAAAGCATCCACAATGAAACATTTCCATTCATCCATCCCATACATCTATTTCATCTATTGCATCATGCATATTTGCATCAGAAAAGTACAAAAACATAGCATTTAGCACATTTCATTCATATAAGTAGATCCATCACATAGAGCATATAGATATCATAAAAGCATTATAGGATCATAACACATGTTGCATCCATGAAATATCATATCACCATCATATAAAACATCACATAGCATACATAATAGGAAATTAAATGCGTCCATCATGATCAACACATAAGTACATAGTTCAATCATCATCATTGTTTCATATATATCTCAAAATAATGTCAAGTGTATGAGGATATTAGAGTATGAAGAGATACATCATCAAAAATGAAAGTAACACATCAAGTAGCAATGTATACATGTCCAAATCACAATAAAACATCAAGTGTCAGAGCTATGTAGTGCTCCCCCTAGACGGTGTTGGCATCCCTAGACCTGTACCTCCCCCTGCACCCGACGGACCTGCACCAGGATCTCTCTGATCTCCAAGCAATGGCTGTGTAACACCCATACTAACTGTCTGAGACCGTGACCTGCTAGACCAAGACTAAGCAAAGCTCTCCCATTGCTCTGGAGAGACCAAGTCATGATACCGACCTCTATAGAACTCAGGCTCCTGTGAAGTGCGACATATCTCCCTAAAGTAATCTGAAGTCCCAACAGTCATCGCAACCTGCTATAATCTCTCAATAATAGCCTCTGCCTGCTCTGCCCATCGTCTCAGTGTAGTCAACATAGAAACCCCACCTTGCACTTGTCCTTGGCCCTACACCTGTGCAAGTTGTTGCCTAGTAGCATCCCTCTCGGTTGTCAAAGTCTGTATCTGTCCCTAGGCCTAGGAGCGTTGTGCATGTACCTGTGACAACAACTGTGTCTACGCCTGCAACTACCCCTGAACCTATGTCAGCTATCCCTGAACTATCTAAACTTGAGTGTGTAGTGTTGTGATCTGTGACTGTTGCCCTTGGGAAGGTAACTGTATGTGTACAGGCTGATGTGTTGTCACCACTAAGGATCACCTCCTGCGAGGCACTCTAACATCTAATACTGGATGGACACCACCTCCTCTACCATCATCTCCTCCATCATCACCTTCATCATCGCCACCATCATCCCCACCATCATCATTGTCTCCTCCATCACCGCCTCCTCCATCTCCCTCCTCCTCATCTCCACCACCTCTACCCCTCCTCCGTCTGGGTGGTCTGTCCTCATCATCCTTTAATCCTAACACTAGCTCATTAGGCCTGGAGATCCTAAAAAATGGATGCGCACTCAAGTACTGTGAGTACTCCCCAGTCATGTATCCCTCAACGATCTCTAGATATCAATCCTAAAGCACCAACTGTAATTTGTGATACTCATCACACACATCATCATAAGATAAAGTGGGCCCCCACTCAGTCGCATCATGTTGTCTCTGTGCATACATGGCCAATCCCTGTGGTATCCCCTAAACTCTATCGAACTATCTGAGCACCCTCATCAATAGGAATCTCTCGATAATAAAGCATGTCCATCCAACAAGATACCTAGCTGTCATGAAATAAGGCATCTCCAAATGATCCTCGGCCCATTGCTCACAGTCTACATAGGGTCGCCATGTAACAGAATCCAGGTCATCCAATACACGTCTCCAATACTCCAATTTTCCCAGCTTATGTTGGACAACTGGGCCTACATAACCATAGACGTAGGGTCTCCCAAATGGTCGGAACCTATCTGTCTCTAGATGTGTCACCGCTATATGCTCCCAAGCCCACATCTGTAATAGGGTCACACCAATGGATAGACTAGCTCCTCTGAGATAAACCACCTGATGCAAATCATGATATAACTATGTGAGCATGCATGAACTCCAAGTGAAACAGGTCCCAAACTGAATCATCTACTCCAGTGTCTGACCCCAACTGACGGAAAATCCCTTTGCCCTCTTGTCGAGACATAAGAAGCCACTGAAAAATCCCGCAAGCACGGGAGGCAAAGGGGCATACCTCTCAAACATCTCCTGCCAAGGCATCTCATACCCGCTAATATGGTCATCATGGAATATCTAGCGTAAGGAATTTGTACCTCCTTGCTTGGTGTGGTCGTATGTAATAATGTCACCTATCACGGGAATCCGCAAAATCTTGTAGACATCCTCTAGGGTCATAGTCATCTCTCTATTGGCCAGATGAAAAGTGTTGTGGTCGCTATGCCACCTCTCTGCCAGCGCAGTCAACAATCCCTGATTAATCCTAATCCAAGGCATGTCAATCAGTGAAGATAATCTGCATCGCTTAATGATATTCCTATCAGCCTGTGATAGCTATGGAATCAACTCCCAAGTTCGTGGGAATCTCTCTCGGGACTGAAGATTATCTAAATTTGTCTCCTATCATTATAAAACATCGCAATCAACACATCAATCAATCAATCAAATCAGCAAAACAATCAAACATCAACCAATCACTTATCCTATCAGTTCTAGTGAGATTTTCATCAAATCTTGTGAACATCTATTTTTGATCCTCACCTATCATGAGGTCAAAACAACATCATCATTATTGCATCCCGCCTATCATGAGATCAATAAATAATCTAGTCTATCATCAACAACAAATCATTGGCTGACACGATTAAACATCATCCAAATCAAGGAGAAAAACAAACAATCCTTATTTTTGTCTTGGATGTGCTATTACAGTCTGTCATTGCGCCAAATGGAAAATGCGCCACCAAATTGGGTTGATGTGCCATAACAAACTGCCTATGCACCACTTTATTAGATGTGCCAGAGAATTTCTTAGATGCGCCATAAAATTTAATGCACCATTTCTTCTAATGTGCTATCTAATATTCTTATGCACCATTATAGGCCGCCTATGCACCAAAAATGTGGATGCGCCATTACAGACCTTGAATGCGTCACAAAATATAGCCCATGCGCTAAAACCCTAGGTGGATGCGCTAAAAAATCTAACCTATGCACCACAAAAAAAATTGTATGCGCCGAAACAATGAAAACTAAAAATTTGAAATAAAAAAATGTGGGAAAAAATATTCAAAATTCATAACAAAAGTTTTTCAAAATTCATACCAGAGGTCCGTATCCCATTGATCGGTTGTGTCGCCGCACTCACTCGAATTGATGAGTCTCGTAGGGGATCACCATTTTTGCTCAAATGCTCAAGGATGCTCTCTCACTCCACAATTTTCAAAATCACCAATGCAAAAATGAGTCCTCTTTTCTTTTTACCTCTTAAAAAGGGTAATTAAGAGTGTGATTTTGGTGGGATATATATATATATATATATATTAAGATCAATTAATTGGGGCAGCTCATTTCTTCCATATCGAGAGATAAATCGCTGGGAATCTCATCAAACCAAAATTTTATCATTGACATCATCATGAATCAACAAAAAATTTCAAATATCATCAAAAAATCCTTGATTTATCTCCTGAGGAAGCATACATTCGTTATCTTCTGAAACTCGTCGTCTGGGGCATCGTCAAAATTTTAAACATCACTGGTAAATTTTTCTTTGAAGTAATGCATAAACACATCACTTCAAAGAGGGGCAAAATGTATACATCCAAAATTGGTCAAGAGAATATTAATTATTTAATTAATAAAATCTTTATTTCTTCTATGTATAAATAAATTGCAAAAGTTTATTTATATAGTTCGTATTTCTTAATTCCTCCTATCTAAACCACTTTCTTCACGATTTAATTAAATAAACAAATTTAACTAATTTGTTTTATTTGATTAATTCCCTTTCATTAAATTTGAATTTTTAATTCGAATTTTGTCACATTTCTCCATATTCTTCTAACCTCCTTCCACATCATCATCCTCATTTTTTGCCATGTGTCACATGAAAATAATTAATTCCTAATTTCTAAAATGGGTATTTACTCTCAACAATCTCAACAAACTCAGAGACACATGGCTTCTCCTTCCCATTTATTCTTTTCTACACTTGGCAAGTTTGTTCTATTAAAGGGGACAACTTCCTCATTTCTCTCTAACCTCCTCATTTCTCACCGTTGATCTCTCCAAACTTAATCTACTCATTTCTTAAGTTCCATCCTAGTAATTCAGTGCATAATTAAGATCTGAGAGCACTAATACAAGATCCTTAGGAATAGAGGAAGATGGAATGTCTTTAAGGAATCGTTTTCTAAATTTGTGTTGTTAATTTAGATTTCCTTAATGTAATACATTGCATATGTTGTGTGTTATTGATTTTTATAATTCACATTTTTTCTCACACACATAAACTAATGACGAAATCAATTTCTCCCATGTAACCGCTTTTGTGAACATATCTACAAGATTCTCACTTATGTGAATTTACTCCAGCTTCAATTGCCCATCCTCCAAAACTGACCGAATGAAGTAGTATCTGAGTTGTATGTGCTTAGTTTTTGAATGTAGAGCTGAGTTCTTAGCAAGATGAATGACACTGTGGCTATCAGTGTACAAAGGGCTATCTTCTTGTTGTTGTCCCAATTCCTCTAGAACACGTTGTAACCAAATCATCTCCTTGTTGGATTTTGTAGCAGCAACATACTTAGCTTTAGTGGTTGAAAGTGCAACAACCTTTTGCCGTCTTGAAATTGAACTAATTGCATTACCTCCTACAGTAAAAACATACCCTGTAGTACTCCTCTTGCTATCAATATTACCCGCCAGATCAGAGTCAACATATCATTTTAGAGCAAAATTTTTGTTCCTCCAAAACATAGTTTCTTTGAAGTAGTACCTCCCAAATATCGGAGAATCCATTTTATTGCATTCCGATGTTCCATTCCTGGATTACTCATATACCTACTTACAACTCCCACTACATGTGGAATATCTAGCCTTGTGCATACCATTGCATATGTCAAGCTACCAACTGCTGATACATATGGTATCTTATACATTTTGTCTTCCTCCTCTTGTGTCTTTGGACACATCTCCTTAGTCAACTTAAAATGAATAGGCAAAGGTGTACTAACTAATTTTGCATTCTACATGTTAAACCTTTTCAACACCTTCTCTACATACTCACTTTGAGACAAAAATAATTTTTTGTTTGTCCTATCCCGTGTGATCCTCATACCAAGGATTTGTTTTGCTGCACCCAAATCCTTCATAGAAAATGAATTTGCTAATTTCTGCTTAAGTTTATTAATATACAACATGTTAGACCCGGAAACAAGCATGTCATCAACATAAAGCAACAAGATAATAAAGCTACCATTATCCAATTTCTTAAAATAAACACAATAATCAAAATGACATCTTTTGTAACCTTGTTCAACCATAAAACTATCAAATTTCAAATACCATTGTTGAGGTGCTTGCTTCAGGCCATACAAACTCTTCTTTAACCTGCACACAAATTCCTCCTTACCCTTAACCTCATATCCCTGTGGTTGCTGCATATATATTTCCTCATCCAAATCCCCATGGAGAAATGTTGTTTTCACATCTAGCTATTCAAGATACAAGTCTTCCACAACCACAAGACTTAGAATAGTTCTAATAGAAGTCATCTTTGCAACCGGAGAAAATATTTCATCAAAATCTATACCTTTTTTCTGTGCAAAACCTTTTACCAAGAGTCTGGCCTTATATCTTTTCTTGCCTCCATCTTCTTCCTTCAACATGTAAACCCATTTATTTGGAAATGATCTTTTCCTTGCAAGAAATTGGACTAAGTCCCAATTATGATTTTGCAACAAGGAATCCATTTCCTCTTTCATGCCTAGCTCCCACTACTTTTTGGTATCTACCTCCATTGCTTCTTCATAACCTTCAGGTTCACCATAATCAGTTAATAATATAGAATATAATGATGGAGAAATCTTTATGGAGGTCTAGAACTATCCTTGTAGAACATCTAACACTTGCAGTCCATTTGTGGGATAACTTCTTGTTGTTGAGCATCATGTACCACTAACATTTTATTTTCTGGAATCTCATCCAATACCACATATTCCTTTTTGGCCTATTCATGCTTCTTTTCCTGTAGCTGATCCTTATACATGACCTTCCCATTGAATATAACATCTCTGATCCTAATGATTTTATGATTTTCATAATCCCATAATCAATAACCAAATTCGTCTACTCCATATCCAATGAAGGTACATTTTTTAGACAGCCTCAAGCTTGGTTCTATTTTCAATATCAACATGGACAAAAGCTTCACAACCAAACATTTTTAGAAATGAATAGTTTACCTTTTTACCCGTCCATGCCTCCTCTAGAATGCCACCATCCAAAGTATTTGTAGGTCCCCTATTTATTAAATAAACAACGGTATGTACAACATCTTCCCAAAACTGTAAGGGTAGTCCAACATGCAATCTCATGCTCCATAATGGTCCTATTCATCCTCTTATACACACCATTTTCTTGTGGGGTTCCAGGAACTGTTTTCTGCCTACGAATTCCATTGTATGAACAATAATTTTCAAATTTTGTATTGAAATACTCACCTCCATTACCATATCTGAGACACTTCAACTTTTTTCCTTTCTCATTCTCAACCAAAGCTTTCCACTTTTTAAAAGTTTCAAATACTTCTAATTTTTATTTTAGGAAATACATCCATGTTTTCCTAGTTGCATCATCAATAAAAGTAACATAATAAAAAGAGCCACCAAGAGAAGATGCCTGAGCTGGTCCCCATACATTTGAATGCACAAGCTCTAATTTCTCACTCTTCTTCTCTTTCCCAACTTTGAGAAATCAGACTCTTTTTTGTTTTCCATAAACACAATTTTTGCAAAACTCCAAGTCAATCTGTTTAGACCTGGTAGCAACTTTCTAGAGTTAAGGATCTTCATCCCTTTCTCACTCATGTGCCCAAGTCTATGGTGCCACAATTCTATTTTTGTCTTTGCAACAAGTGCTCTAACTGTCAACTGTTTTTGTAGCAGCTAAGGTAGAATAAGTATTACCAGTACAAAAATACAATGTGCCTACCTTTTCATCTTTAACTACTACCAATGCACCTTTAGTGACCTAGACTTTTTCTATAAAAGTAACTATGCAAACTTCACTACCTAGTTGTCCTATAGAGATTAAATTTCTTCTCAAATTTGGAACATGCCTTACCTCCTATAGAAACCATTCATTTCCATTTTGCAACTTGATTTTTATTTTTCCTTTTCCAACAATCTAGCAAGGTTCATCATCACCCAAATATACTTGTCCAAAATCACCTTGAACATAATCTACAAAATATTTCCTATGGGGTGTGACATGAAATGAAGCTCCTAAATCTATTACCTAGGAATCATTAACATTATCTAAACACAAAATTAAAGCATCCTGCAATTTATTACTTGCAACATTAGCTTCCTTACTATCATCATGTTGTCCATCTCCTTGTTTTCCTTTTCGAGACCAACAATCCTTCTTCAAGTGTCTTGGCTTTCCATAGTGCCAACAATCCATTTTTCCTCTGGATTTAGATCTGTCTTTCTTCGACTTCCCTTGTGACTTCCCACGATTAGTTAGGATTTTTCCTCTCTCCTTTATTCTTCTCTTGTTCTCTACAGTCAAATCATTACCCGATGTTGAACTCTCACCTGTGCTTTTTCGTTGCATTTCCTCGCTAAGGATAACACCAACAACATCATCAAATTTTAATGTATTTGAACTAGAGACAGAGTTACTTATAACCATTACCAAGCTATTCCAACTTTCTGGAAAAGAACATAAAACCAAGAGAGCCCTCACCTCTTCATCAAAATTCACTTTTACATAAGTTAACTAACTGGTAATAATATTAAATTCATTTAAATGATCTGTCACAGATCCACCTTCATCATTTTCATATTAAACAAATGCTTCATGAGAAATGCATTATCTGAGGCTGAGGGTTTTTCATACAATTCAGCCAAAGCTTCTATCAAATCCTTTGTTTTCTTTGCTTCTGTTATATTGAACGCCACGGATGGTGCCGGGCACAACCGAATGGTTCCCAGTGCCTTTCTATCCAGAATCTCCCATTCTTCATCAAACATTGTAGTATCTTTCTTTTTTTTTCCTTGCAATGGATGCCATAGATCCTTTTGATACAAATAATCTTCTAGATCTACATCTTCCATACTTGATAATTGTGACCGTTGAACTTTTCAACCTTGAATTTGCCTTCTTCCATTGCTCCCACTCAAATCTAGAGGTTTCCTACCAATCAACTGAAATACACACAGCTCTGATATTAGTTGTTAGGATTCAAATAGATCAGAGCAATAAACATTAACAATTATATGCATATTAAATAGCCCAGAAATAACAATGAAGAATAACACAAAAGAGATCAACACAAAAATTTAACATAGTTCACCCAATATGGGCTACATCCACAAAAACTCAACCACCCAATGATTTTATTATCCAGTGTAAAACAAATTACAATCTCATGAATCACACACACCACAACTTACATCCCAACCGCTTATAACAAGATTTTTGGAAGCTTCTCAAATTAGGGTTTTACAAAGTCATTTTTTTTCATTTGATGTGTTGGCAGGAAAACCTTGACGTGTCAGCAGGAAAACCTTGATGTGTTAATAGGAACCCCAATGAGGATATGTTACAAGTGTATAGTATTTGCTTGATCAGTCGCCACATACCAACATAATTAACATAAATGTATAAATATGTGAGCTTTAAAATTCAATGCAATCTTAACTATAAACCTCATAGGGACCAACAGATCATGAAGAGTTGGCGTGATATTCAAATTCGTGGATCATGACTCAAATTGGCCTTCCTTAAATAGGTATAGCAAGTCACATCATATTAATCTACATAAAAAAAAAGCAAATACATAGGAATATTGAGGACACCCTTAAGATGTTCTAATTCCAATTTGAAGGAATTTTGTTGAACTAGTAGTATTGCATGGAAAAATTACTATCTACTAGACTCCATTCTCTAAAGGAAAAATATATTGAGAACATGTAATAGTAATAATAAAAAAATGGCCGTGACAACTAAGAAAACATAAAATCTTGACAAACAAGCATAAAATGAATATTTTTCTTAATAGAAAATCAATCTTACACTTGGAACATGCTCTAGTATCAAGTAATTGTTGTTGAAGGAATAATAAAAGGTTGAACAACATGGTGTAAGGGAGAAGAATGGTCATGGGTCCAAGAAATAGGGGTATAAGAGTGAACATGGAAAGTGATGTGGAACTCAAAGGCAACATTATGAGAAGTATATTGGTAAAGAGATGTTAAAGTATGACATACTATATGTGGAGCTTTTGTATCATCAATTATTTATCTTATAGCCTTACATGTATTCATTCCATGTTTAAGGGTTGAGAAATATGTCATGGATTGATCATTGATTGTTTAGACATCATCCTTAAATGTGCCTAATAAAAATTGTGAGATATCATCATGAGGTACTTCTTCGTGTATTTTCTCATTTTTCAATGGGATATATGAAAATGAAACTTCATGATAATAATGTATATCATAATTCTTGAAATATGCGTCATGATAAGGTATGGGAAAATCCATGGAAAAATCATTATAGGTATCTATTTTTTTTATATAAACATGAAAAGCAGATAAATCCATAATATGTGTTGAGGAATGAGGTCCACTAGACATTGTAATATTATAATAACTATATGAGCATGTCCTATGGACAAAAATAACTTGTAA
Source organism: Sequoia sempervirens (assembly GCA_007258455.2). Taxonomy (NCBI): domain Eukaryota; kingdom Viridiplantae; phylum Streptophyta; class Pinopsida; order Cupressales; family Cupressaceae; genus Sequoia; species Sequoia sempervirens. Next base: position 195,869,870 of record VDFB02270651.1, read on the forward strand.
TATATGAAATTACACAATAAAGCATGGGATAATGTATAATAATCATGACATGAATCAAACAATTACCATTGCCTATCATTTAAAGTATCTCCAAATGCATGTATTGATGTAGCATTGTTATGTATGTATTCATAACGTGAAGATGGAAATGATCTAACATATAGTGTTGCATATTCATGTCTGTAGGAGTTTATTGTGAACTCCTCAATACTCCAGGATCTCCTACAAGACAAAATAACTTTCACAAGAGAGATGGCAAAAATATCATGCTATGATTATGGATGCAAGATTGCCAAAATGAACTTGATTGTTGTTCATAGTTGTTACAATGTACATATGAAGCCTTTCTTATATAGGTAAGGGTAACGATGTACCAAAATTAAATGATTGTTGATATGAGCCAACATTAAATGACCTAGGACACACACATTAAATAAAAGCAAACTAGATAAGATAAGTGACAACTAAGGCTTAACTAGAAAGATTCCTTCCTAGGACCTAAGTGGACTTAAGATGTAAATAGGAAAGTTAGATAGGTAACACACCTATTTACACCAACAATGTCCACTAAATGCACATATTAATGGTTCTCTAAAAATATGGACACTTGAAATATCATAGTTCTAAATAATTAATAACACCATGTGAAGGAAATGATAAATGATGTTGATTAGTTAAAAAGTATTACCTCACTATATATTATAAATAAACTATGAATCTAAGGATAAAGTATTACCATAAGATGCACGAAGGATATTATCATCACTAGGCATGACAACATTATCACATGATTCGTGACCCTAGTTGTATGAATGGAATTTTGGGCCAAGTCACTATTATGTGTCATGCAATCACTTAGGACTATGGATCTCATGATAAATGAAATAAGGTCCTCCTATGTAGAAGGAAAATCACTGCCAAGTTTTGGAAACAAATATGAAAATTTAGAAACATGTTGAACTAATTTATCCCTAGAATATTAAACACCCTCCTAATAAAGGTATATGATATCTTCTAGGACCAAGGGGTTTCATACAATAAATTTTTAAAACACATTAACATCTTGATGTGTACATGAATAGGATCCACAATAAATTGTGATTAAGTTCTATGAATAAGATTTGTTATAAAATTTAGAGAAAGAGGGATCTACCATAATCAATCAGAGTACAAAGCCTAGATAATGCACCATATACATACATAGAAATAATATCTAAAGTGTATGATAAAATTTAGAGCACATAAATCATTATAATTATAGATCTAAATTAGGATAGGCATAGAAGTCAAGGTTCCCCAAAATGTAGGGAAAACAAATACATCCTCTATTAATTTAGATGTCTAAATGGGATGATAAATCAATCAATATAATTAGACCTCAAATTAATTTAATAGTTGTATTTGAAGCATTAAAAAAGATAAATAGAAATGATAATTAAAATTGAGAGAGAGTTAAGGAATTAACTAGAAATTAATGTAATGTCAACTTTGATTGTTGTAAAACTACAACAAAAATATGTGAATCAAAATCTAGAATTGGATATAAAATCATATTTATGAGACAAGTTTTAAAATTTGAGAATATTAGGGCCTAGGATAGGATCATGTACATGATACGGTCTAGGTGGTGTGACTCAATCTAGGTAATATGGTTTTGTTCAACAAAGGGTTTATTCTTTAATACATGTAGAAAATATTTGTCAAGATGCAAGTACCTATATCTAAAAAATAGGGGGTGTTAAGAAGAAATCTAGGGATCTTGCGATGGAGAGAGGGAATTATGAAACTTTCTTGATGATAGTTAGGTTCTTAGGGTTGATTCAACATGATCAAAATAAAGTAACAAATAAATTTGAACAATAATGTCTTAGTGTAACTATAATTGATGCAATTAAGGCTTATGCCACTAAGAGTGAGATGTGTGTGATAGAATATGTGACTATGAGACATTGCTAATTGATAATGAGAGTGTGCTTAAGATGATTTCCTAAATGTATCACTCTAGATGCACAAATTTAGAGCTTTTAAGACCTAGGGCCACTCAAGATAACTAGTTCTAGAAGGGACACCTTTAAGAATATAAACATGCGTGCTTAAATTATTACACATTAAAGAAATCCACACAAAGTGGTGTATAACAGAGGTGAAAGAGTGAAATATGCACTTTTCTCCTCTACAATTTAAAACTTATGTTTAAAATACATGGTTCACATATATATAATTTATTTTATTATTAAATTGTTAATAATTACTTATTTTAATTAATTATTTTTCTTAAAATTATATATTATTATAGAGGGAAAAATATTTATACATAAAATGATCTATGTTAATTAAATAAACAAAGCAATTAAGCAATAATTAACTTAGACATTTAAAGTTGGAATTGATACATATAAGTAAAACAAATGTGACAATTGAATAGGAGGATATGTATACTTAGCTCTAGAATTATTGACAAATAAATGATGTTGATGTTATTAAGGAATAATTATCACTATCCAAAATTGTTTTCCTTAATTCATTGACTATCTCAAAGTTTGATTTGGTGCATAAACCTCTACAAGTCGGTGGCATGCTTGACATGATAGATCCCAACTATTTTAGACTTGATCTCAATGCGCATAAATGATCTATGATGTGTGCGAATGATTTGATAGAAAATGCTCTCTTGGAATATTTTCACCTTCATCCACTAGATGTTTGAGAAGTTTAGGTGGTGTCTAGGGACTTTATCAAGGAGCTTATAGATTTGATAAGTGAATGGGTTCTTATAGATCAAACCCCTTAATAGATCTAGTTAATGTTGATAATAAAGATCAAAGACAACATTCATAGATTTGCACATGTTGTATATGTTGATGTAACTTTATTTCCTTTTTTATTATTATTTAGAATTAAAACATGCTCTAATTATTCCTCTCTATGATCCTTGTATTCTCTTTCATATGTATTCCTCTCATATGTTTAATTGCACAATGAATATATTTAAATACCATGACATAAAAACATGCTGCATGAAATGTGTGTTAATTTGGCTCATATTTTTTGTAGGAAAGGGGTGGGAAAGTTAGTTTTTAATTTTGTTGACTTAGATTTCAAGGGTAATTTCTACACTCCATAGGTTTGATCCAAATCAATCTCTCACGCCTTAAAAGTGGTCTAAAAAGGATAATTGATGATTGAGGGATATGATGCCCTTTCCCTTTATATGTATAATCTTCCAAAAAAGATCTGCAAGTTTGAGTGAAAAATCATTATAAGGAAAAATATGCAATCTCTTAACTTGAAAATTTGAGTCTAAGGAGACTTTATATACCTAAATCTCTCATATATACTATTGTAAAAAAACATGGAATAGATAACTATTCTATTTTTTCCACATTTACTTGAGTAGTCTAAGAACCACTAGCTTCATCCTCACTACTTAGAATCCTAGCAAGTTTGATAAGATGCTTGATTGCCTTCTTGATATGCTCAACTCTATGACTATTCATTTGCCTAGTCTCCTTTAAAAGAGCCTTTGACTTTTCCACATCTAACCCTAGAGAGTAATCACCTTTATTTTTTACCACATGTGTGTATTTTGCCCACTTCTTTAACTAAATCTTAGAAGAGTGCCTCAAGTTTCTAAAAAGATCTTATAAAAACCAATCAATAGCACTCTATTCTTGCCAAAGGTAAATCCCATCTCGAGAAATAAACTAGAACTTCCATTGCTCAATCCATAACCCCTCTATGTTCTTCCCTATCATAATGGTATGCTAGTTCCTTCACCATATTCTTATCTTTGATGAGATCCAATGTTCAAAATAAACATAGATGAAATGTTAGAGTTTACTCTATTGCACTCAATCGACTCCATAACATCTACCCCAATACTTCCTTTATGGTTGCTTCTATCCCATCTTCTTAAATAAAAAAAGTTTCCCGAGTCTCGTGTCTTTGATTTTTCCCCTAACTTATGCTTGGCACTTCTCATCATACAAATAGAATTTAGGCTTTGTGACACTAGTTGTTGAAATTATCTACGTGCAAAACCTTATTGTGTTGTTATTTTTTCTTCCTCCAAATAGCACCCATTCTCTCTTATTTCAAATACTCAATACCTTATAAGCTACAATCATTTGCATGAAAGGGGGAGTGATTGAGGGATGATGAATGCTCAACAACTCAATGTGATGTTACCATATGAACGAGAAGATGAATATTTAAATGTTTCACACAAAAGTTAATGCTTGTCAACTATCCATGGAGTTTATAATGGTCAAGTCCTCATTTGAGTCTATTCTATCATGTTTGCTAAAAAGTAGCTATCATGTTGACCTCTCTATAACAATGTTGAATGAAATAATCAAAAAATGAATCAAGAGTGAGCCAAACCTAATGGATAATATTCTCAGTTTTTCAATTAAAAAAGTTTCGATTTCTAATGAGCTAAAAATGATCATAGAGTCCCATTCGATGATTATTGAGCTTATTCCACATAAATGCATGATTGCTGAGTCTTTTGCTTCATCATTGGTGCCAATTATCAATTTTTCTCATACAACTCTCACTAGTCTTCTAGATGAATCCCTACTAACACATCTAGTTCTGAAGGCACCCAAATTTCCTCTTAATGCCCATCAAAATTTAGTTTATAGCAACATGATGGAGGAATCTTTTTGACCACATCTCTCTTGTTTGGAGAGGGTTTAACCCCAATAGGTCTATGAATGCGAATTATTTTTCTTAATATTATTCATTAGAAAATTATAAAGATTCTTAACAAGTCTTATAATAACATTTATTTTTATTTGATATTAATTATTTAAATATTGTCATTATTAATTAATTTATAGATTTAATATATTATAATAATATTGCAATACAAATTTTATTAGTGGACTTTGATTTTAGTATGCTCAATTAATGGTACCACATAATGGAGCCCCATTCCCAAATTAGACCCAATCTATGGAACCACATAAGGGGGTCCTTATCTCAAGACTATACCCAACTAGTGAATTCTTGACTTAATTAGACCTAGTAGGTGGGACCACATAAAATGAGTCCCATCCCAAAAATAGACTCAATTGATGAATTTTAGATTTAACCCAATCGATAGGACAATATAAGGAAGACCCATCTTGAATTGCACTTAACTAGTGGAATACTATAAAGAAGCCACCATCCTCAATACTTTAAATTCCAAAACAATAACCAATACATTTAACACAACCAAACATCCACTATAAAATTTAAAGATAATATTGTCAATATAATTTTACATAAAAACTTAAATAAAATTATACAATATTATTACATTGTAATTTCTACCCATTATATTTGTAAAGCCAAACAAATCAAAGTGACAAATGAAAAGATCCATATAACCACTTGTTAAAATTTTTGACTGTAATTTTACCATTTGTCTTTAACGAATTTTACCCCTTGACGATGCGCTGTAAATATCATTAAAAAATGATTTCTGTTAAACTATTTTGGCGACTTTTCCGAAAATTTATCGTCGGTAAAACCTGAAATAATAATAACCTAAAATAATAATAATTTCTCCACTTATCAATACCATATAATAAAAAACAATCAAGTATAAGGACACAATTGATTGTCAGAAAAAGTGATTTGAGAATAACTAGTTTACATCTGACAATTGCATTTGCAGACAAACGAACTCACTGTTCTGTGCGCGTAAAAAAATGTCGGTGAGTCGTGTTGCACACTATTATATACTTATCGTCAAGTACAATCTACGGCATGCAAATTGCACATCATATGTTTGGTTTTTACTAGGCTCAACTTTATATGAAAAATTATCTATGGTGCAGTCTGCATGCCAAATAGAGATTCTAAGTATATTTGCGGCTTACATCATTTACCATACGAGTTTCCGTTTCCTCCACTCGTGATCCTCGTAGAAGGTCGGTACAAGTTATGGTCGTATGAGATCGGGCTCTTCATGTGACCGTGTACTCTAGCCACGTTTCATAAGCCTGAGAAACAACCGGCCACACAACGCCGTTGGATTCACCTAATTTCCACTGATTCCGCAGTTTCCGGCATTAATGGTCTTCGTTGGATGCCGCCAAAGCACGCGTTGTTTATTAAATGTGGTGGTAACGTAAACATAACGAGATCGGATCAGGGTTAATTTTGTCATTGGACGGGAATGGAATATGTATTTAAGCAGATAGGGAACATGACTGCCGACGAACAACTGCGTACCACACTTGAAACCCGCGCATTTTTTGCTGTCTTCTCCATAAGGTGCATTTAAAATCCTTTTCAAATCCGCTAGGGCACGGAGAGGTTGCAGCGATTGATCGGTTGGTGACAGTTCTGAATCCTCTTGTTGTTTTTTCCGCAAAGATCTTGGAAATCCCTTTCATATGTTTAATGTTTAGTACGAATTTGTTCCGGATCTGAAAATGCTGTAAAATTTAAGGCAGCATTCATTGTGTTGTTCTTCAGGTGAGCAATAATGCTAGCTGCTTCTGCGAGTCTTTAGTATTTACAGCGTAATCGGAGTTAGCGTAGACAAAGAGCGAGTTAAAATGACAGAGAGCAGCGGGTTTCAGCTTGGTACGATTGGAGCTTTAAGCCTCTCTGTTATATCGTCTGTTTCAATTGTCATCTGCAACAAGGCGCTCATCAGCACTCTTGGATTTAACTTCGGTAACTAACTTAACCCTTGGAAAAATTCATTACCTTAAAGCTAAGTAATTTTTTCAGGGCATTCATTTCTGAACCTTCTCGTCAGTAATCGCATGGTGAAAGATCAAATCTCTTATGAGCAATATCTAACTTCATATTCGCAAGAATGACTGTATGAATCTACTCTTAATTCTCTGCTTATGGGAATATTGGCCTTCTCGTAGATCTAGCAGTCAAATCTAAAGAATTTCGGATTTGACTTAAGAGTTTTTTCAATAACCCTTGGGAAATTACAATGCCTTAGTAGAAGCGAAGGTAAAGATTTTCCGTGCATTCTACTATGCCAATAATCACCTGCTGAACTATTTATCTCTATCAAGAATATTTAACTTTAATTTCGCGTGAACGGTCTTGCAAATCGTTATTTATTGCTGTTAGTAGCAAACTTCAGTTACGTTGTAGATCTATCGGTCGAATTAATGTTAGTAATGGATATCGAAACATTAACTTTGTTGTAGATCGCAGTCAAAATAAAAATCCCTGCATTTAACTTATGCAAGTCTTAGAAACAGCCCTGGGAAACTATCGTGCTTTAAGATGCCATTGTTTATTTGGTCTAATTTGGTGTTAACATCTAAATCTCGGTAATGATTTATCTTGATCGGCAGTATTTAAGTTCATTTTCACATAAATGGATGTGTGAAACTACTATTTAGTGCTATTCATTGCAAAATGTATGTTTCCTTCTAGATAAGGTTTACAATAACCCTGGGGAAATTAGTATTCAGACATTGTTTGTGTCAAATTCAAATCTCAGGAATGATTTCCCTTTAGCAACAGGTTTCAAATTCATTTTCACATAAATGGTTGCATGAATTTACTATTCATTGTAAAGAGTCTTGGTTGAGATCTATCAGTTACATTGCAATAAAATCCCCTTGGATTTATCTTGTCCATTGCATATTTGGGCACTATTCGTGATAAGTTTAAATACTTTTGAACGATTCATCGATATCAGCAATATTTAAGTTCAATTTTACATAGATGGCAGCATGAATCTACTATCTGTATCTTTTTATCGCAGACCTTATCTTCAATATACATTGTTTTCCAAATGAAAAAAAATACTACAACCAATTTTTCTCCCGTAGTTCTTTTGTTAGTGAATGGCATTGCACTGCAATGCTATTTTGCCTCTGTTTGAGATCGGTAGATGTTTGTGGTAAACATTCAATTTTGATATTAGAAGGACTGCCCATAAATTTACACTTTATTTGAAATTATTTTCCTTAGTTCTATAGTATTTTAGCAAACTTGTAGAATGAATGGATGAGGATAATGGTGATTGCAGACTGGTCTACGTGAGGATACTACCTATTGAGATCAATTTTTTTTATTTGTTTGTAGCAACCTTTTTTAGTGATTTGGATGAGACTTAGCTTTAGCACTTACTATATTTTTATTGGTAGTAACTGTTGTTACAAGGATTCTTGGTTGTTGGAATTGACTATGATTTTAATTTTTATTTAGAGGCAATATCAATAAAGAACTTTCAGGACTGATGGTGCCAAAAGTTCTTTTTTCCTAGCTCTGCTGGTCTGTTATTGCCACTCTCTCGTTACAATTTTACTGTCTTATCCATGGTACAATAATTACCTTGTCATATGACCAATGGATATAGATTTTTTTGGAAAGCCCAAGTACCTATGCCAAACCACAATAACATGAAGTTCATTTTAGATTTAGACATAAATTGAAGCTACCTTAACATAGTACATGAAATAGAAACACTAAAATGATTCTAGCAAATGACATTGGGACCAAAGTAGCTAAATAGAGTTAGTTTCCACAAAGAGATATGCAAATGCAAAAGAAGCAAAATAGCATTAAGAAAGCTGACAAGAACATGAATGCAATACACACTAGAAGAGTCGATACACATATAGAATAAAGAGGAGACAAGACTTATGAATGAGAAAAGTAACTCCAACCACCCAAAAAGAGGCGGGAGTTACACTCTTGAGAGATGCCATCTGCCCATATAATGACCACTCACCACAACTAAGCAAGTTAAATAATTGTGTAGGAAAATAAAAAAATTATCCAATAAAGAAAAAGAAAAAATTGATACCAATACCTCCATTAAGCACAACTTAGGTGGATGGAAAGATGAGTCTTGACTAATGAAGCTTGATGAGGTACCAATGTACAAACATATTCCCTCGAAGAATTCCCAAAAGAAGAGAGATGGAAGCCCCTTCTTCTCGCAAATAGAGAGAGAAAAGTCCCCCCAAGAGAGAGATAGAGGACTAAGCAACCCACCTCAAAGAAGTAGCTTCTCACACCCCTAATAAAGCTTGTAGTTGAAATTTGTTTTTTGTGAAGGGTTTGGTGAAGATGTCAACAATTTGCTTAGAAGTTGGGTTGTATCAAAGATCGATGATTTGTCCATGTATAAGCTCTTAGATGTAGAGCATGCAAACATTTATGTGCTTGGCCTATTGATGGTTGACTTGGTTTCGAAAAATTTGAACGACACTCCAGTTTTCATAGAATATGGTAGATGGTTGTTTGAACTAGATACCAAACTCAGTGAGAATATGTTGAATCTAGATGGCCTTATTTGTTGCATTCTTAGCACCTTGACACTTATCCTCAGTGGAAGATAGAGCAACAGTAGACAACTTCTTGCTTAGCAAACATATAGGACTTGAACCAAGTGTGAAGTTGTAATGTGAAGGATTTGTGAACCTAAGAATTGCATGTCCAATCAATAATCGTATACCCACCAAATCAAAATCAATGCTTGCTACATAATGAATCTAATAACCATGAGAACTTTGAATGGAATGAAGAATTTGCTTGGCTGCTTTTCAGTGTAGCTCATGGGGTCTTGCATAAATTGAGAGACCATGCTCACAACATATGAGATGTTGGGCCTAGAATGAGTTAGATAAATGAAGCTCCTAACAAGTTGTCCATATAGGGTATGATGAACCAATGGTGAGGAGCAATGAGCCACAAGATCAACACCTGAATGAAAGGTACTTGGAGTAGGTTTGTAGTCAGCCAAGTGAATCCGTGAGAGCAAACCAAGAGCATACTTGGATTGTGCAATGCTAATTTTGAAAGCGAATTGAGATATCTCAATCTCAAGAAAGTAGTGCAACAAACCCAATATTGTCATAAAAATCCTATCAAGAAGGGTAGTTTTCAGTATTGCCATAGATGAAGAATTCCTTATGATTGGTAGGTCATCAACATACAAAACTATAAATAGGAGAGAATCATCTTATTGCAAAACATAGACCTTCAAAGCATAATGGCATCAAGAGAAGCTAACTGTAAGGAAGGAATCCATCTTGGCATACCAAGCTTGAGGGGCTTGTTTCTGACTTTCAAGCCATAGATAGATTTTTGAATTTGCAAACTATGGATCTTGTAGAAACCCTTGTGGCTCCTCCATTTATATCTCCTCAAGATCTCCATGAAGAAAAACAATATTCATGCCCATTTTATGAACTTCCTAGTGATGTGCTACAATGATAGCAAGTGTGAGTCGGATAGAGTTCATCTTTGCAACTAGTGCAAAGGTCTCAGAGTAATCAATGCTGAGGAACTTAGAAAAACCTTTTTGCTACGAGGTGTGCTTTGAACTTATCCATTGACCTATTTGATACAAATTTTGTTTAATATATCCACTTATGTTGAACAAGCTTCCTTTCCCTAAGAAGGGGGACTAGATTCCAAGTGTAGTTCCTAACCAAGGAATTGTACTCTTGCTTAGCTATATCCCACTCAGGAATGCTAGATGCCTCCTAAAAAGACTATGGATCATATTCAAAAACAATGAAAACATGTGGAAGTTCTTGGAACTATGATTGAGTCTATGTGGTGATTCCAAAACTAATCACCTATAGCTTGTAGGGCATGTTGAGCCTAAAGTGGATCTATAGTTAGAGAATTTAGAGGACACTCTTTACCTTTGAATGATGACTAAGAGAGGCAAGAGGTGAATTCTCATTGTCACTTGTAGCATTTGAAGTGGAGGAAGAAGAATGCTCATCATCTGGGATTTGCTTAGGTGGATTTGAATCCTCATAATTGTCATCAATGCCCAGTGAATCCAGTGTGAATTAAGAGGGATGAGAAGTGTCAAATGTTGAACTTGTGGAGTCAACGCTCCTCTCAATGAACAATTCATGTGTGGTATGGTGAATGCTATAACCATTAACACAATCTAGATAGCCTACAAAAATGCAAAGCTTGCTCTATAGATCCATAGCCCTACATTTTTTTATAGCACTGTAGGCTCATGTTGGAGAACCAAAAACTTTGTAGTGCTTAACTATGAGTTTTCAACCTTTCCAAGCTTCAAAAGAAGTGATTCCCTCCAAGGCTCAAAGAGGAATGCAATTCCAGATATAACATGCACAACTAGTAGCCACTGCCCAATATTGAGATGTAAGAGGTTTGGAGTGAATCATAGAGTTGGCCATTTCCTTCAAAGATATATTCTTCAATTTTGCCACATTGATATGTTGAGGAATGTAAGGAATTGTACATTACAAATCAATCCCCTATGAATTGCAAAAATGCTCTAAATGATGTTTAACATACTCAACACCATTATCTATGAGCAAAACTTTGATGACTTTCGTTGATTGTTTCTCCACAAAAAACTTGAAATTTTGAAATGCTTGAAGACCTCAAATTATTGTTGGAGAAAGTACACCCAAGTACAACTGGAAAGAGCATTGATGAAGCTCAAAACATAGTTGGCCCTGCTGAAAGAAGGATGCAAAAATGGACTAGACAAGTAATTGTGGACTAACTTGAGAATTTGTATATCTCTCCATGCCTTGTCTTTGTCAAATCTCTCTTCGAGATGCTTATCAAGGATGTAGCCCTAGTAAACACCATTAGAAAAGTGAACATAAGCCAACCCTATCACCATGCTGTATTGGCTAAGTTGTTGCAAGTAGTAATAGTTAAGATGGCCAGATTGCTCATGCCATAACTTACTTCATTGGAATGAGTGAGAAGAACAATCAAAGGGGATCAAGATCAAAGTGAGAAAAAGGTATAGTCAAGATCGATGATATGGTCTTCCCATTGCAATTGTCGAACCATTGTGCACCTCACTAATAACCACAAAATCATGAGTGAACTCAAATTGCTGCCATATGATAAACAAATAGCAGATTAGTTGATAGTGAGGGCACACAAAGAATATCTTGAAATGTTTTGTCACCAACGTGAACATACCCTCTACCACACACCTCAACAAAAGCATCACTCATCAAAATAAATGGTGTAGTACAAGGCTCCTAAGATGTGAAATCATCTCAAGATGAAGCCCTGTGGTGCAAAACACTTGAATCAATTGCCCATGTTGACGATGGAGATGCAATTGCTACAAGGGCCTTGCCCTTTTCTTTCCCCTTATTGTTATCTTCTACCTTTGAAGACCTCTCATGAGAAGAACTCTGTTTTATTGACTTAGGAATGTTGATGTTATTCTTTTTTAGAATGTTTGTTAGGTGATCAATCTATTTTTTCAAACATTTATGTTCATCATGATTAGGCCTTTTGCAATAGGCACATTTGACCTTTGCTTTCTTAGGTTTTTCGCCTTTAGAATATGAGGTCTTTGAAGCTGTTTTGGAAATGGAAGGTTTCTTTTCTGTTTCTTATCTTTATAATATTTTACGAATCATTTTGTTATTCTATGTCTTGGTTGGCAACTAAGCCTTGTGAATTAACAATTTTTAGAGTACACATCTGAATGAACTTAACTTGTTCCCCAATGAGAGATGTGGCAGAGTCATCTAGATAGAGATGGCATAGTGAATTGAGTTTCAGTGGCACCCTTTGTGGCATAGAAGATAGAAACAAAGACCGAATAATCTGACCCAAGTTTGGAGAGAATACTAAGGATCATTAGGGTGTCTTCTTCCTCAATCCCACATTGTCTTAACTACAATCTCAATAATTTCAATTTTGGTAAACTTTTGAATGGCATTCAAAACTGCTAGGACTTAGGCTAATGAGTTCATTTTGCAACTCTCATGACATTATGAACCCTAAACAAACTACACAACTTAGGCCAAATCTGATTGGGTGGAATTTAAGAACCCAATATGAAAGAGATGGTAATGAGGTACATATAAATGTGACAACCCATAGGCCTCATCACATTTGTTAAACAATTTGATTTTCTTTGCAACTATTTCAGATTTTTGGTCATAACAGTTACATGGTGTAAGTAGAGAAATCGGCAATTGATCCATACCACAGGAAAATGAACAGGAGAATGCAGAAAAATTAAGGAACACACAACAATCCTCTGATACTTGTTGCTGAAATGACTCCTATAATTACAATGTTTGGCACTTTATTTTAGTGCTATATACAATGCATAATTTTTTTTTATAGAGCCCAAAATGTCTGATCATGTTGAAAGTTACTAGAACCACACTAACAACATAGAACTATAGAGCTTGAAGAAATACCGACTTCAAAAATAGGAGCTCAAAGGGAGCTGGTTTGTCATGACCCTCTTGCAATTGACTTATGTTTGTGGAACAAAAGCTCATTTCCTATCTTTAGCGAGCTAAAGCTTGAAGGAGCCTAGTCTCATATGCCCCAAACTTTCTAAGTGTGGAGGTTTTGCTATTCAAAATTCTAAGGATGGAGCTCATGTTGGAGTTTTGAACTTCACCATCCCTACATGCATTTCTGCCAACCTTTGCTTTTCTTTCATGCTTGTTGGAATTTCAGACTTCCCATTTTGCCATGCCTCTTGTTCATTCCTCGCCTTCATTCCTTAATCTATTGGAATTTCAATCTCTCTTATTCTGACTTACCTTTCCACCAAATCCTGCTCCTTCTCAAGCCTTGGTTGGAGAGTCAAACCTGCTCTCATCAGTATGCCTCACATCCACACCTTGATTCTCAACTTTTGGCATGAGTCATAGGGTATCTTGGACACCTAAACTTTGACACTCAGGCCCCTTTTTACTGTTCATCTCCACCTAACTCCTTGTACGATTGGATCACCATTAATGTTCAGATTGATGACACATCTTATCATTTAATAATGGGGACGTGGATTCATGTGCACACCTAGTTGTGCAAACAAAGAAGATAACAATGACCACCATTAATGAGGTAGTTAGTGTTACAAAACCTATGAGAACCCACACCATTATTGCAAAAGGACAATTGCAATTCATACATGACATTCCCCCATGCCTCTCAAGTACAATTAACCACACATTTGCACAATTTAAGTGCGTTTCAAAGGCTAATGACATCAAATAAGTATGGGTTTTCTCAATAGCGTACTAGTGATGGGATTGAAGCCATTGTTGTAGATTTCTACATCCTTTTTGGGTGTATAATGGGTTGAAAGACAGGATGGAAACATTCATATGGAACACAATGCAAAACTCTAATTGGAAAACTCATTGTGAGCTCTTGTGTTCAAGCATCCAATTTTGAGGATGAAAACTCGCAAATTTGTTGGAGGTTGAAGGACGAAAACCTCAGAGGTCTCATGTGTCAAAGGACAATAACCCTCTTGGCTGAAGGAGTGATCTCACCCAAAAGTCATATTGAGCTTTGATGGTGGCGGTTATCCGCAATATTGAGTCTACAAGACACTTATAGTTGTCGTGGAAGTAAGCTTTGCATTTCCTCATCCATTTTGTTGTCGTAGCAACATTTTGTGTTGTATTTCCGAGCTGCTCATACAAGGAAAGTTCCAAAATCTTGTTTCAGCCATCAGCTATTGTTGTAAATCTGGGTTATCATTATTATTGTGGAATACCTTAAAGAAAATCTCGGTTACTAATATAATGTAAAAATCTTATCCAGGTTTTGCTAGATTTGGTGAGAGATGTTTAAGTCTGAAAATTATCTATATTCCAGTTGTGGCCTGATTTGTAATACATGTTAATGTTATTGGGAAATGTAAAGACCAATTTTTTTGGTTTTCTGGATTCGAGTAGAATAGATTAGGGTTTGTTATTTTAGGATAAAATAATGAAGTCTGAAGTATAATACTACTAAGTTGTTAATGTAGCTGGTAAACCTTGATGTAATTTTGGGTTTATAAGGTTTTGAGTAAATATATTTAAATCTGTTTAAATATTTGCCCTATTTTTGGTGAAGACATTACAGTGGTATTAGAGCATTACTAAAATTTGTATACCTAAAACTTATTTGCAAAAGATATTTGTTGGGGATATTACATGGTTTGAGAAAGTTATGAGTTTCTATAGGTACCAAAAGCATGATTGAACAACAAAATATTTGAGAAAACCAATTTTCTAGTGAATTGGGAAATCAAAGCTGACAATCAATTATACCATTGTGAAGAGCATGGAAATTTGCCCCCATTTCAAAAAAAAATGCAGCAAAAAATACCTTAGCATGGTTGAGAACAAGCCTCTAAGCCTCTTGGAGTTACCTCCAAATTTGAAAATACAAATGAGAGGGGGTTATTGCCCTTGGTGGTGCTTGGGTTGTAGATGGGCAACATCAGTGGTAAAAGTAGTGCTTTGGTTGGGTGATGGAGGGACGCAAGAAGTGTTGGTGGAGTGCAACTAGAGTGGAGCATAGTGGGTGATGTGTTGACAGATAGTGGAGCATAGGCAGTGTTAGTTGGGGCTGAGCACCCAAGTAGTTGCAGCTAGGCCACACGGTCTGAACAGTGGCCACACAATCTATAAAAATCTACTGTTCAAATTCTGTTATTTATTTATTTTTTGAAAATATTTTTAAACATAGGGTTGTACACCTGTATGGTAGAATAATTTTATTTATTTATTTGTCCTGATTGCTCCCCAATCCAAAATCGATAATTTTATTATGGATCCTAGGATTTTGATGCCTTTTGAACTTAATGGTAGGGTCTAATTGGTGCTAAAATGCTTAGAAAATTAGTTGCTTGCATGAGGCCATGATTAGACCCTCTAGTGCAAGATGATGTCTAGATCTTAGGTGTGGGCAAATAAAGGCCAATTTTGACATTTCCAAGCCGCTTGCATGCAATGGAACAACAAAAAATGCTGCCCAGATTATTGAAAAGTTACACACCTACAATACAAAAATCAAGAATGAAACCTCAAAATATTAGTTTTTTTTGTCAAACCCTTAGAATTCTCTAAATCATCTGAAGAAGCAAGAGAAAAACATATTGAGTTTTAAAGAAATCTGCATGCAAAGTGATTAGCCTGCCAATTTTGTTAGAAACATGAAATTGCCTGATTCATTCAAAGGGTATTGGATTTAGAAATAAATTGAAGTTACCCAAAGCTTGGTGCAAGAATTAGAAACAATGAAACTATTTTAGCAAATAATACTGAAACCAAAATAGTTTAACATAATTAGTTTCCACAAAGCGATATGCAAATTCTCAAGATGCAAAATAACATTAAGAAAATTCACAATAACATGAGTGAAATACAAGTTAGAGGAGTGGATACATATATAGGAAAGAGAGGAGGCAAAAGCAACCAATGGGAAAAGTAATTCCAACTACATTAAGAAAACTGACAATATCATGAATGAAATACAAGGTAGAGGAGTCAATACATATAGGAAAGAGAGGAGGCAAAACCAACCTATGGGAAAAGTCTTTCCAACTACCCAAAAATAGATGGGATTTACACTCATGGAAGATGCCATCTACCCTTATAATGATCCATTTCACTACAACTAAGTAAGCAAAATAATTGTGTAGGATAATACAATAATATTCAATGAATGTAAATAAAAACTTACACTAACATAAAGGTCAGTATGACTATGATTTGAATCTTATCACCAGGTTATAGCTGTTGGATATGGAACTAGAGAATCTATAGAAAGTTAATTAAGAGCTTAGTAATATAGAAAGAGCCAAAGTGCCCTATCTTGTCTCTAGGCCACGGCTGCTGGATATTGAACCAGGGACGTTTAGTTTTTTGGATCTGCAAAAGAGTTAATGAAAAGATTATGAATAAAACTTACAAGAAAATCTCACATCTGGTCATATTTTTAAGCTTAATTAAAGCATAAAATTTCTTTTAATAAGGTTTGCCACCTAGTAGCAATTTTTATCTTTGGGAATAACTCAACAAACCAAAAGATAAAGATTTTTTCAATTATTTGGGATTTAATTGGGGAAAAATTGGGTTAGGGTTAAGGAAAAATTAGGAAAAAGTCACTGCAGAAATAAGAAAAGAACTGTGGAAAGTCACAATTTTGTCACAATTTTATCACAATTTATTTGTATTTTAAGGTCAAAACTTGTTTGATCACTTTCTTCAAAACAATGTGCTTCTTTTGATGAAAATGCCAAATCGTGATTTATTTCAATGAACTCACAATTTCTGCTTCTATGGTATGCTGCTTACCTCCTTCCGGCTATTATTGTCAACCATGGTAAATCTCAATTCCGATTTTTTTGGAATTCTTTGTAATTCCTCGGCCATCCTGAGTAAAAGAGTATATAAATACCAATTGCTTGTATGATAAATATGCTATTCCAATTGAAATATGGAGGGAGAGAGGTAGAGAACTTTTAGCTGCTCCATACAATTTTAATGTAGCTTATTTTGTTCACCATGAATGGGTCTGATGGTGAAGGTGTGTGTCCTACGTAGAGGCTGAACATATGTGAATCTGTAGTGGGGCAGGGCACATATGCCTCATCAAACAGTGCATAAGGTAAATTAAAAAAAATCCTTGCAGGGGGATTCTTATACACCAGATTGGTGACTTGCTTGGTGTTCATGTAAGAAGTACTGAATATTTTGGAGTTGTGGGATTCACACAGGGATTGTATTTTATTTTTTATTCCAAAACCAAGCTTTTCTAGATCTCTCATGATAGAATGTAGCATTACTGGATGTCAACTTGATGGTGCATTAAGTAATTGATTTTCTGCTTTTACTCAAATGTTTTTCTCTTATGTCAGGTATTATTGTGCTTTGCAGTTTGGGATTATGTTAGTATTGCATTATTCCTAGTTACCAAATTGCTGGAAAATTAGGTTGATTTCAGGTACGAACGTCCCGAAATTGGAATTGCAATGGAATCGGTGTGAAATCCATTGGAATTTGGAAATTTCGTCCCTATTTTTTCTTTGGAGTTTCTGACATTTTGAAAACCCTAAAATTTACTCCTGAAATATAAAAACACCACACCATGCAAAGTACAGTTGCTTTCTTCGATGGCCCTTGCTTGGACAGGAATTAGCAACTGCAGAAGAAGAATGATTAAATATTTTCTGTTGTTTTGGGAAAAAATGTATTAAGGTGTGAAATGAGGTAATGGTTAGGATGTTGCTTACTCTGCTACTTCTGGAACTGTTCTTGAAACTTCGATTGATTTTATGCTTCAACAAGCAAAGGAACTGAGCAACGATGCGGTCTCTATAATAATCCCATTTATATTTATTATATATTTAATATATAGTTTAATAATTAATATTATAAAAGAGTTTTAAAATTTAAACTCTAATATATTGTTATTAAATTATATATTAATAATATTTAATAAAATTGTAAATTAAAAATAATAATTTTTTTAAAATTATAAATTTTAAACTTGTATATTTATACTGCATTATTAAATATAAATAAACTTGTGTATTTTTAATATATATATTTAATTTTTAATTTATATGTAGTTTTTAATTTTTAATATATATTATGATTTTTATATAATTAATATATTTAATTTGTAATGTATATATATATATATTTTAATTTATAATTAATATATTTATGGTTTTTATATGTTTTTTTTTATGGACATACCCAAACATACCCAAGACGCCATTTTTTTTTGCCATACCAACATACCATACTCACGTACCCAATTCAATTCCGATTCCAATTCAGCAACTTAGTATTATTCTGTGGCATGTGTTTTGTTTTGTTGTTTTTCTTCAGTATATTTTTGCTCTTTAACCTTTTTAACTCTGGGTTACTCCATTTTTTGGCAGCCACAACGTTAACAAGCTGGCATCTTCTGGTAACATTCTGTTCTCTGCACATAGCATTATGGCTGAAATTATTTGAACATAAGCCCTTTGATGCACGTGCTGTAATGGGATTTGGTATTCTGAATGGGATTTCAATCGGACTTCTCAATCTTTGCTTGGGTTTCAACTCTGTTGGATTCTATCAGGTATTTCCAAACTTTGATGTTGCAAATATTTCTTTAATATTTCCTAGATAATGGCATTTTTCCTTCTACTGAATCTTTTTGGTTGCATTTGATTTTCAGATGACAAAGTTGGCAATAATCCCATGTACTGTTCTGTTGGAAACTGTTTTTTTCCGGAAGCTTTTCAGGTGTGACCATAAGCTCGTGAAGTATTCCAGGCATTCTTTCATAATTGAATAAGGATTGATATTTTAATGATTAACCTGCTCATATATCTTGAATTGAAAATTGATTTGTGCTTTTAATGATCCCTTGAGAGACAGGAATGTAGAGAACTTTGAACTGCTTTGCTATCCACCAGCCTTTTTGATTCAGATTGTTTTGTCTTCTGATGTACACTTTAATGGTGGATGGAAGATGTGCATGCTTTATATTAACAGTAGTTATAGGTGTCATAGATGCATGCCAATATGCATTATGTGTTTTCTTCACAAAATCCCTGGAGTAGAGGGTGTGGCTGTAAGTGGTTTCCTTTCCTGATGCTGAATTATTGATATCGAGTGGGAAAGGGGGATCATGAAAACTTGACTGTGTCAAGAGCTCACTATATAAGTACTCTAAAAGTTTGCAGGGTTTTTTTATAGTTTTGAATTTGGTTGTAAGGATTAAGGTGTTTGTCTGTCAATCATGCTTTGATAAGTAGAATTAGGGCCATTTTGCATTAATAGACACATAAAGATGAGTTTCTTTTCTGATGATGTTTATTTTAAGAAACTGTTAACAGTAATAATCCCTTTTTGTGATGGGTATAGCCAACTCTATGGTAGATTGAATCCTTGAATTTTAGTGATCTCTTAGATTAACGTTAATTTGAGATGTCTTTGCATGTACTCTAATTTGTTACCTTGTAGTTGTAGTTGACATTTGACTGTTGTTATGGATGCTTTTGGTGGTTTCACATATTTTTTTAGCTACCTGTTGACGTTTACCTGATATATGTGGCCAAATTTTGGCAAGCTGTAACTGTGACATGCACAAGCTAAAATACTCAAAACTCTCACTCCAGATTTACTTCACACTGTTTAACTTTGCAAAGATGATATTTATGTTATTCATGATTTCTGTAATCTGCCATGGCAGCACTTGTAGATCATGCATTCTCCTGTTGTTGGCTTCCAACTTTAAATTTGTTGTAAAAACCAATAGAACACTACATATTATTATTCTATTAGATATCAGGATACCAATTACAATGAGGTTCATCTCCTTATATAGAGTTTGGAGGGTGAAACCGAATAAACATGCAAAATGATAAACATGAGATGACTCACCCTAAATGCTAAAAATGGCAAACTAAAAATAGTAAATTCGCTTAAGTCACTATATTTCAAAAGTAAGCCTTATCTTCTAATAATCATTTAATAGTATTCTAATAAAATCCTACCTGTTCTTCAAAATAGAACTATACTCTGTTGCATTATTGACCAAGTATTTGTGAGGGTGGATGAGACTTTAGTTCTATAAGAATGTGATAAGCACACTAAAAATGCCCTTTTATCATCAAATTTCCAATTTAAGTATTTGGTTTGATATTGAATTTCAACTCTGCCTTCCACTAAATTCAATGCAATCTCAAATAGCAGTTCCTGACTGTGCAAAATGACCCTAATTTAATCTCCGAAGTCTGTTCTGTTTGTTTAAATTGACCATTTTCTGAAACCATCAGCCTTTGCTAAAAATTTAAAACATGACATAATGACAATTAATTGGTATGAAGTGAATCTTTTTATTACACTTTCTGGTTTTTCACTATACAGAAACAAATTAAAGAACAGTTTAGGGTATTTATAAAACTATTTGCTATTTCAGCAAGTTGCAGATGTGGAGTCTTCTGTATTCTTGCCTTTGTATTTTTGTGGATTACTAAAGGGATCTTAATGCTTGTACTTGATAATGATTTTAGATTGCAAATACTTATATTCTTATATTGTTCATGTGTTGCAGCCGAAAGATCCAGTTTGCACTTGTAATCCTGCTAATTGGAGTTGGCATTGCAACTGTTACTGATTTGCAACTCAATCTTCTAGGATCAGTTTTGGCCGTCCTTGCAATTCTGACAACATGTGTTGCACAAATTGTATCCTTTTCTGTTTTGCATTTTTAGTGCATTCCCTTTCTGGTGGTATCTTACCCTTATACATATGCAGATTTTTTTGATTGTGTTTTAATAGACATTCTATAAACATGTCCATTTTTTCATTTTTTTATTTAAATTTTAATCATGTTTTCATTATATCATAATCAGTGCACTCTATGCACGGCATATTTTATGAATGTTTGATAAAGCTGATATTCATATTCTGTAGTAAGCGTAAGTATATTTCTTGCTTCAAAGACTTTATACATTTAGATTAACCATTTTTAGGTGCAACTTTTTCCCTATAGTTCATGCAATTCATTGTAACTCTCTCTTGGGCCCTTGTCTACCATTAGCTGGAAGCTTCCCTAATTACATAATTGTTCTCTAGTAAATACAACTTTAAATTGACAGTCTTGTTGAATATGCCTGGCCATGCTATTGTTTCCAGAAATTATTTGTTACAATGAAATTGATTTTGAGTTATTAACTGAACCACTCTTGTAATAATTAGCCCAATGGCTTTCTCTGGCCCTTGTCTACTTTTTTTCCTTCCTTTAGAAACAATACATATCAGGCAAATAGTAAAGCCCGATTCACTTCTTTTTATACATTATCCTTCCTAGATGCAAATGGTAGCATCTTTTGTTTCCACATTAAAATGGAAAACTGTAAAGTCATTTTGTTCTTTTTTAGGTCCTCAATTTTCTCAACAATCATTTGATCAATATTTTTG
The DNA here is from genome assembly GCA_007258455.2 of Sequoia sempervirens. Taxonomy (NCBI): domain Eukaryota; kingdom Viridiplantae; phylum Streptophyta; class Pinopsida; order Cupressales; family Cupressaceae; genus Sequoia; species Sequoia sempervirens. The sequence goes on from VDFB02270651.1 coordinate 195,891,565, forward strand.
ACTAACCTTTTCTTTTCATTATTACCAATATAAAGGACAGCAAGAAAAATGTTTTCTTTGTGTTTGTCTGCATAAACCTGCAAATCTAACTGTAAAACTGTAGCCAGCCAGCCAATTTAGCCATTGTATAACATATGTCATTGGTTAGCCAAAGCTCTGTCTGAGACTCTGAAGTATGAACCATCCACTAGGAGGTATCGCAATACAATTAACTTAATAGAGACAGTGACCACCATGCTGCACAGAACGGAACAGTAAAGTATGTGTCAGTCCTCTGAAACAGTTTATCAGGTTACCTAACTTACCTTCAACTAAATTTTACATTAGCTTCAAGTGCAAGTTTTGTCATTGCACCAAACAATATCTTGTAACGTCAGTTCAAGGTAAGTAAACAAACTTCATAATTGAAAGTTGAAGTCTCTAGTATTGTTCTTATGACAAGAAAGTAAGTCATCTAATTTTGCTAGGGTCTGCCTAATCCTTTGGGCAATGTTGAAGTCTCCAAGATCCAAAACAATACTGTGGTTATAACTCCGCTGAGCTGGCTTCAGCCACCTTGTCTAGACTTGCTTAGTCAGCTCCATCAATGCCAATTGAGAAAATGAATCACTTCTTATAAGAGAGAACCTATTTTGCTTTTCTTGCTAAGCTTGGAGTTGAGTCTAGTGGTTGGCGTCATTGCACAATTACCAATCAGCAGCAGCACATGCCCTTGGGAGGTTGTCAATCCTTGAAATGGTCTTCTCAACAGAGAACTTCTAACCATTTCCTCGAATTCTATGTTATCTATTACATAATTAAAATAACTTTCATCTGAGGTGACATTTTCTCATTAGCCAACTTCCCAGCCAGCTTGTCTGGTGATTTTTTCAAACAAAAACCTTTCCTTTCTGACATTAGATCCTTGATTCTCATTCACGTACAGACAGGCATATACCGAACCCTGCATGATTTTTTTTAAAACTATAATGTTATTTATTAGAGATCTATTACCATATTCAAAGCCTTACAGGGATTTTATTTGTGCATCAGAGTGGCATTATCAGAAAGCTGCCTCAAACTTTATGTTGAAACCTTAATCAATTTTTCTTTCAGATGACGAACACCATACAGAAGCGATTCAAAGTGTCTTCAACTCAACTCTTGTACCAATCATGCCCTTACCAAGCAACAACATTGTTTATCACTGGTCCCTTTGTGGATGGGCTCTTGACAAACCAAAATGTGTTTGCATTTAAGTATACACCTGCTGTTCTTGTAAGTGACTATGTCCATATGAATAAATGCCTACACATAACTAGAATTAGAACAGTGTTACTGTTTCTTCAGGGTGTTTTTTTTGTTAGTTATTGTACTAATTATCATTATACACTTATTTTCACAGATTTTCATTGTAATATCTTGCTTGATCTCCGTGTCTGTCAACTTCAGCACGTTCCTTGTGATTGGTAAGACATCCCCAGTCACCTATCAAGTATTAGGACATTTGAAGACTTGCCTGGTTCTGGCATTCGGCTATGTTCTACTTCATGATCCATTTAGTTGGCGAAATATCTTGGGAATATTAATTGCTATTATTGGAATGGGCTTGTATTCCTATTTCTGTACCACTGAAAGTCAATCAAAACCGAGTGAGACACCTGCACCTCAGGTATTTTACTGCCAATTTTTTCTTCATGTTGATTATTATGTTTTCTGGCTTCAAGAATATGTTGTTAATTTATTCTTGGCTTCGCATGCTCTGCTGGCAAAATTCAATTAATGGAGTATGAAAATACAAGGAGCTTAGATTTCACAAAATGTACCTGATTGGAGAGATCTGACATGGTCAATTTCTAAATTTGCATGGTTAATATATTTTGTATTTATATAAATATATGATAATCAAATTGTTTCTAAGAGTTGTTGGGCAAGAAAAAAATGGAAAAACGGATTTTCTATTCATTTATTCTATGTTACCTGTTCAGGTATGTGGATACTGCAATTTTTTTGGGGTTCGGGTATGTTTTGGGCAATGTCCACACAGAAAACATATAAAATTCATAAACATATACATATTTAAACCTGAAAACAGGAATTAAGTTCAGATAATGGGTATAAACAAAATAACCATAATTTTTTTTAAAGATTGCATTTACATCAATATTAAAAGCTGTAATCCCCTTTCTGTTGATCCCATCGAGAGCTCCATTGATGTCACTCTTAGGTGGGAGTGTCTAGCATAAAATCTAGCAAACCACGAAAGCATAAAAGTAAAATCCATGATGCAAATGCCATGGACACTTAAAAGGTGCTAAAAGTAGAACATGTGTTGTTTTTAGTAATGTGAAGCGAGTAATTATTGCTTTTCACAGCATTTGGGGGTCAGGGACAGTATGGGACAGCAGGACATGTTCAGGGGATAGGAATGGCAGGGGACACGTTTTGGGAATGGGGACAGCAAGGGATGCAAGGACACTTTTTGAGGATAGCTGTCCAGGGGTCATTTCTTAATATATGTACATGATTTACAAGCTTGACAATACATGACATCAAAATTCAATTCTAGACATTCATATAATTTATGAAATTCGATATTCAATGTAACATGTTCATTGATTGAGTATAGCAGAAATAAAAAAGAAATTCTGGTTTCATTGTTCAATGTTGTCATTACAACAAAAGGCCAGAAGGATAAAAAATCATAAATGAAAGTGTAAAGACGACATGCATTTCTTACAACTGTAAACTCTCATTTGACATGCATGATTTCACTTGACAACTGCATGCAATCATACTTTTGCTCATTCCACACCTGCATACTCTCATTTTATAATTGGCTGCTTTCTGGCAGCTGCATGCAGTCATAGAATTGCCCATTGATGCAAAGGGTAACAACTCTGTGTTACCATTCAGCAAGGGTACATTTTCATTTCATACTTGTATGCAGTCGTTCAACGACTGTAAATTATCATTCTATAGTTGCAAAAAATTGACTGTAAATAATTCTTTTTGAGAAAAACTGCTTGTTTGAAAAAAACTTTTTAAAAAGTGCATCCCTGATTTCCCTAGAGGACAGCGGATGACCAGGGGCATAGCAGCAAAAATTATCTAGGTGAAAAAATCAGCAAACAAAACATATTAAATATTTTTTCAAAAAATTGGGATTTAATTGGGAAAAATGGATTTTTAGAAAACATAAAAGAAGGAGAAAAGTGTTGTTTCTTAAACTTACAGGTATTTTAATAGTATAGAGGTATAGAGAGCAAATAAAATTAAGAGTTTAGCTCATGAATTTTGGAATATAGATTTTGTCACTATATTCATTCTGCCAACTACACCGAGAGGTTTTCTATAGTCGTGGCAAGGAGTCTCATGTTATGACTATGTATATAAAAACCCAAACAAAGTCGACATTTAAAAAAACGAACAAACTAAAACTACTAGATAAAAACTATTAAAAAGTAACATATAATTATATAATATTTACTACACTTAAAGTAAAAACAAAACAAAAGAGACATTGTAATACTGAATGGTGGCTTTTCCAAAAGTAAAATTAAAAAATTATGTACAAAAGTAAAACAAGTTTGCTACAAATAAAATAAAGGGAACAATGTAGAGAAAACAAAAGAAATAGTTCTAAAGTAAAATAAAATAACTTTTCAAGTAAATAAATTAGCTTGAGACTCTCAGCATTTTTTAGATAGATCTATTTAAGGTATCTATACTAGTTACATTGCATTGTATGATGCATACTACATTGTGCATAAATAATAACTAGATGCTAATAGTTTCCAAAATTTCAATTACAATCTATTTTGTCCAAAGTCAACTTACAAGCTGAGTACAAAGTTCTAAGAAATCATACATAGCTAAATGACTCTTGCTGCTACAAAGCGAGTTACACTAGAGGGTTGCGGGCCTGGATGATGAAGCTCTTTGGTTAGAGCATTTCTTGAGTCATTCAACCAGCTCATCATCAAAGTTGGCCTTTGTTAAGATATCCAAATCATCAGGATCAAGAAATACATCATCATTTGCAGTCCACTCAAAATCTGGATTAATCTCGTTGAGATCAATTGGTTGGTCTTTCTCAATGGTACCAAATTTTTTCCATGTAGAATTTTCCCTCATTTTCAGGTAGTTGTACTGAATATCAGTCAACTTTAAATGACTAGAATTTATCTGGTTTAATTCACGAGAAAATTGTCACAATTTAAGTTTTAACCAGAGGTTTAATAGATGCAGTACCAAGCACTATAATGCTGAAGTAAGCGTCCTGCCTATGCAAAGTCACCTCTGGTTTAGTGTGAATTTGAAGAAATGTAGAACTGTTAGTATGTACAAGCATTGGCAAATGCTAGAAGGGGATACTTACTCTGGCTTCTTTAAGGATATGTGAAGGTCAAATTTTGTATAAGAATATTGTGTTGTATCTTTTAATTCTAGAGGTTCAAATAAAGAACTAAATGATTTTCGGTTCAATGCTTAACAATTTCTGTGCAAACATGCCCTCATTTGCAGGGATTTGTAGCAAGATCAAAGAAATTTAAAGCAGTTGACAATAGTTTATTGAAATTCAATTTTGGCATTGCTCCTAAGAACCATTTTGCATATCTGTGTATGCGATGTCTATTCCTGTGTATATCATGGGATGTATGGTAACTGTGTAATTTGTTTATTCATGGGGTTTGCTGCACATTTAAAGCGGTTGCCACATCAACAACATTGTTTGAAATTCTGTTTGTTTCTATCAGTTGCTTGTTACATGCCTATGGGTGTAACTTTGCATTACTTCTATAGATCATTTCTTTGACCATACTGAACAATTCATTTCATTGATATTTTTTGTTTGTCTTGAACTTCTTGCAGTAGGAATAGATTCTCAATTTCAAAGTTAACATTTAGAAAGGGAGGCAAGGAAAATTTTGTTTTATTAGCATTTAAAAAAAACTTAGAATATTTGTGATTCAAGAACCAGTGCATCTAAGAAAACATCATTATATTATAATAAACAGCATGGTTTTTCCTTTGTTGCGTGCAATACACAACAAACATATTCTGTGGCCATAGGTGCCTTGAAATCCTACCTGGGGTGACATGCAAATATCTGCAATGGAGACTACAGTTGAAGAACAAATGCTTATGTGAAACCTTGGAAGTGTGTTGTTTGTTGCTGTTTGTCGCCAAACTTGGAGTTACAGTGAAAAAGACCAGGTCACAGCAGAAAAACAGCCCTAACTGCGTTTTCCAAAACATGCCTTCAAAATGCTACAAAGGCATCCAAAAATTTCTTCAAACAAATTTATATCACTTGAAAAATTCAAATATGAAAAAAATTTGCAGGTAGGTGAAAAACATGTTGAAAATCTGTCCCAGACATTTTTTTCGTGGTTTAAATGCAATAATATGACAAATAAATGGTCAAAATTGTTGACCACGTTTTCTGGAAAAGTTGGCAACTGTAATGGGGAAAAGGTCAATGATTTTAACAGGGAAAAAATTGTGAATTGAAAAAATCGCAATTTGCAGCGATTCATGATTTTTTGCCCTTTTTTGCTTCTATGGCCAGGGACATCCTCCGCTGTCCCCAGGTCCCTGGAATGGGAATGGGGATAGGGATGTGGGGCTGGAGGGTGACAATGTGTCCATGTGTATTACTGCTTTGTATAGAAAAATGCTGTAGATACTTCACAAGACATACTGTAAAAAGACAAGCCATAAAACCCCCTGACAGCTGTACAAATCCCCTAAACTAAATAAAAGAAAAGGAAAAAGCGAAAGAACAGCATACAAACTTAAAACAGCAGTAGCACCAACAAAAGTAACAGCAGCACCAACAATAATTATTATAACACCACTGAAACGCCATCATTTTTATGTACATACTCATTGGCCATCATTGGATGCAGAAGTAGAAGAATGAGAACTTCAGCGGATGATGGCCTTCGTACCACATTCTTCTCAGCTTCCTAACAGTAATGGCACTGTTTGTACAAGTTTCCCATCATTAACTTGTTTTTTTGAGTGAACAGTAATTTATCTTTTATGCACTGAGTGTTTTGGTTTATCATTTAGGATTTTAACTGCAGATAAGTTTCGAGGTTGTCAAATTTGATTAATATGCATTAGTGTTGTCTACATTTGTGTCAAGGTAATCTATTTTGACAGACTGTTGTCCTCACAACTTTGTGTCCTGTGCAATATCTATCATCGATATTCTTCCAAAACATGGATAAAACCAGTAATTTGTAGTATTCAGAAAGTAACAAACTTAATCAAGCTGCTTCTGATTTCATTTGCCCTAGAAATCTAATGCCTCTATACATAAAATAACCGATATGGGGTTTATCCATTAACTTGATTGTCCAGCCTCTATAATTTTTTCATAATAGGTTGTATTCTAGCTTGTGTCATTGAATTATATGATATATTCTGCTGCTGTTTGAGCATAAACATCACTCTAGAGTTTGTTCACTCTGCTGGCAAAATTCAATTTATGAGATATGAAAGTACAATGGGACGTGATTGGTGATCATACATGATTTAAGTTTTAAAATTGAATGGTGACATTTAATAGTATTTTCTATTTGAATAAAGATATGATGACTGCATTGTGTGCAAATAATGTTAGGAAGTGCCAATGCATGGAAGTTTATCCTGTCTTATGACATTTCTCTTTCTGAGATAAGAGACGGGAGAAAAAATTGAATCGATAATTAGGGAATAACTGCACTTGATGTTTGTTAAGTATAACACATTTGTAACCTCGTTGGCTTCAGCAGAAAAAGTTTCATTCTTTCTTGGCAAGGTAGACAACTACTTGGTCATTTTTATGTGTATGTAAGTCTCTGCAATGTTGCTGGGAATTCATGTCTCCAAAGTCTTTTCAAGGTTGTGGATACTAAATTTTCCAAAATTAGCAGTCCTGTTGAATGGAATATACGTTGCAGTGGAAAGCTGTTAATGTTATTATACAAAATACTAGTCTTATTGTGTTGTTGGAAACATGCTGAAGTGTTAATTTTCTTCTTTGTCAGTTTTAGAATGTTTGCAAAAGCCTGTTTGGTACGAGTCTGTCATGTGCATGAAGTTACCGGTATATGTCCTTTCAATAACTTTCTTCTAGAGCTATGATCTGTAATGCACTCTCCTTGCATTCTAACCTGGCTGTATTCCTATACATACCCGCAGTGGAAATTTCAGTCCCACCTTTCACATAATCATGCTCCATTAATCCTCCCAGTGTATTGCCATTGAAATGAAGATGATTAGCTAGGTGGATAGCTTCTGCTCTTTTTTAAGAAATTGCTTCATTAGCAGGGCAATCCAAAATCATGTTTTAACATAGGAGACATCATCAAAACCTTCGATGAGGGTGATGGTAAACCTAACCAAGTACATTATCCTCCAATAAGAATCAAGGTTTTATTTGCTATAGCATGTCTTAGCATATGCTGAGCATCTCTTTATGCCTTCTGCGTCCTCTATTGTTAGGTTGAATTCCTAGGTTTGAAGCAGAACAAAATATAAGTTTCCCTGTGATTACTACCAATTCCTTTCTCTTGTTCCTGCTAATCCAAGATTATTCTTACTCTTAGAAGCTCAATCAGTCATTGTCTTAGAAGCTAAGCCAAGATTATTCTTACTCTTAGAAGCTCAATCAGTCATGTTATATCCTCCGATAAGTATCAAGGTCTTATTTGCTATAGCTATGTCTTGGCATATGCTAAGCATCTCTTTATGCCTTCTGCGTCCTCTATTGTTAGGTGGAATTCCTAGGTTTGAAGCAGAACAAAATATAAGCTTCCCTGTGATTACTACCAATTCCTTGAGCTCCAACATGTCTCATGATTACTATCTCCATGTTTTGCAACCCCATGATTTGGGAAATAGAGGAGTGTGGAGTTTCTAGAACAGATGGTAAGACTACTAATTGGTGCTACTGTCTTTTTGGCATTATAATTGTTTCTTGATCTGTTGTTTGGTTGGCTCTTCATAAAAATGTTCAATTTATTTTGGAAAAAAATATTTTTGTACAATTGCTTGTCTTCGGATACTTTTTTGAGGTAAATATATCTTCATAAATAGTGTAAATAAAATCCATTTATTCATGCACTGTATAATTTTATGCTCTCATTATTTCTGAGCCTGATATTGATATTGACATCAGCTATGTTTTGTGACTATTTTCCTGGAGTACTTCGAAGCAATACCTGTAAACTAACCACCTTGCATTTGTCAGGTTAAGGAAACCGAAACAGATCCTCTCCTCACTGTTGAGAATGGTGCCAACAAAGCTAATGAAAATGTGGGTTCCAAGACACCTATATGGAGCCCAAACAAGGATTTGCATGCTTAAGTGAAGCTCGCTAGAGGCTAGATTGCTTTTAAAGCTACTTTATATCTTGGGAGTCTGAAGTTAAATATTAATCTAGAGAACATTACAAGTACACTGGTAGTATGGCACAGTTCACAAGGTTACCAATGCCTAACTGGTTTATAAGAAGATCGTTACTATTGGAGCTTGCCAGACAAAGTCACGAATGAACAAGCTTTGATATTCATCAAGAAGTTTGGATTTATTTGGTACTGTTGTAGGCGGTATTGATCAATTTTGCTGGTGAATTGTAGATTATTTGACAGCTGAAACCTTGTGCCAAATGGCCACAGAAATGAAGCTGCTGATTGAATTATTGCATTTCATCTGGAGAAGATTTGGATAATGTAGAGTACAAAATGCTTTTCTAAATGTTTGTAATGGTAGCTGGAATAAGCGACTGTCTGGAGATGTAGTTAAGGACTTAAGCTGCATCAATGAAAACTGATGTACAAAATCATTTCAAGTTTGTACTGAATCGACATCTTGTAAAAGATTGATGTAATTTTAAATCTTACATTACTCATCTTCTATTCTTCATCCAACAAAGATGCAGGTGGTACAGTTTATAACGTATGCGGTAATAGGCATTACTTATTCCAAAGACTGAAGTCGGATAAGATGTGCAGTCTTAGGCAATATGCATTATAGTTATCCATTAGGTTTTAATTATTGAAGTGATATGTTTATGTTTATATACTTGACTGTAAGACAGACGTAGAGTACGAGAGTCAGACCAGTCGTTTATTGCTTGAAAGGGATTTGAAGGGTGCAGTTACTATCAGATTAAGACCATTGAATTAATTTTTTGACGAACTATTTAGACGTAACTTTGACAGGAAATAAGATCTTGAAAATTATATAAATATACAAAGATAACATGGGGAAAATCCTTTCACCGAAAAAAATCTCATAAAGCATCATTTATTATTGAGGAAATTACAAACTAAGTTTGTATGAATACAAACTTGACAAGGACTTGCATGTCTCTTCAGCCTCTCCTTTCCATAATGTCTTTTCTGCACGTGCAATGCATTAATATATTTCTCATTTAGTCTTGTCTATGACTTGTACAAATATATATACCACATATTCACACGATGTGATCTGTTATAGGATTGCTCTATGTGATATTTGTTTTGATTGCTTATATTTAAAACAATCTTAAGGTGTCAGTGAATAGGCCATAACATTTTACAATACATTTAATTAATAAATAAGTTATTTAAAAAATAAATTTTATAAAATATACATCATTTGATATTATGAAGACAAACTTTATACATTAAAGTTTTACAAATGTTATTTATACAAATTTAAATTAAATGTAATCTTCAACAAGTGACTCGTAGTGGCTACTACTTGTCTTTATAGTATTTTAGATTTAATAAAAAATAAATGTAAGTTTTGTTAATTTGAATAAAACTAAATGTAAGTTTGGTTAATTATAATATTAACATAATCATATATTAATCATGTAAATTGTAGAAAATGCATTTGTATATTCTAACTTAATAGAACAAAATGTAACTACATGTATTTATATGAATATTAATAATTTAATTATATTATATAAAAATCAATTATATTATACATAAATTTAAATAATAATTTTAAAATTATTTTACATAAAATAAAATAAAAATAAAATAAAATGGTTATACAATATAATTATAAGAAAGAATAAAATAATAATTATTTAAATATAATATTTATATAATAGGTTTGTGAACTAACAATATGTATAATATAATTGATGTGAAATAATAAAAAAATATCAATTGTAGTAAAATTATTTGAATATAAATAATAATAATATTTTAAATGTTAATATATTAATAAAAACTTGATATAATAATACAAATTAATATTAATAATTATTAGTTTTAGTTCAATGAGAGAAAAAAGTTGTATGCCTATATTCCAAGTTAGTGGAATCTTCAATGAATTTAAATTTATAATTTTTATTATTACTATTATTATTATTTAATTTATCTCTAATTTATCTATTTTCTAGCTTAATTTACTTAATGTTACTCTCATTATTGGATGTTTGGGAATACTTAATTTTCTAGGTTAACCACTAAATTGAAACATTTGATTGTTATTAAGATTCAACTAATTGATTCATATTTTATATGTAGTAGTTCACAAAAATTCATTTTTCATTATATATACAAATTACTTTCTTAGAATCAACTCTAATTAATTTATTACTCCATTTACCAAATGTTTGAAAAATATTATATCTTATAAAACTAAACGATGCCTTTTTTTAATTAATTAATATATATATATATTTATTACCCAATTATATAATTATATAATATGTAAATAATATAATATATAAATTATTCAACATTTATAGACTATTTTTTTTGAATTATAAAAAGGAATTAATGTTAATGTATAAATATGAAACATTCTCTTAAAATAATGAAATAACTACACTTTCATAATTTTGGTGTAATATTTTAGTCACCTTGAATACGTTATATTGTAAGTGTGATATTGCACCAATTAATAAGTTAGTCTAGAATATTATGAATATTTAATTATTCTCATCTAAGTAGTGAATAATAACATTTGTGCATCTTGACTTAAGGTACACAAGTGTCTCCACTATCTCATTAACTCCTTATTGATGGTAGTTAGTTGTCACCTTTATTTAGTCAAGGTCGCCTTGTATCTTAATTAGACTAAGTTAACTTACCTCTTGATTGGGAGTGATTGAGAGTTAATGAATACCTCTTGTAAATATCACCTCCTTAATTCATGCATCCAAAAGAGCTATATATTTGTGTGCTATTCTTTGTAAATGGTCTCCATAATATTGAATATATTATGTAGAAATTATTTATTCATTTTATCGGTTTTGTGATTAACTTATATGCATTAAGATTTTGGATAGATTTATTTGTTAATAACAAATTTTAAAAAAGATCTAGACATTTTGTTATAGAAGAATAAATGATTACAATTATGTAATTATGCATTATTAAAAATATACTATTTGATTATACTTTTAATATTTAATTAAAGATACCTATTTTATAACACAAAAAAAACTATTATACATTTAAAATTTTAAATGTTGAACATATTAAAAAAAAAAACCCTAAAAGAATAATAAGAAGATAAAGTTCAAAAATATAAAAAAATATTAAACAACTAACGGGAAACCTAAAAAATAAATAAATTGAGCAATCACCACTAAAGTCTAAAATAATTGAACTAAAGAGTTGGACCAGGGAATATGCGGGCAAACATTTTTCCTTTTGCTTTTCATTTTGACACGTTGGAGACCTTCAAATCATATCTAATTTGAATGCCCGTTTTGTTAGCTTAAATATCTCGACGCCAATAGCACATTGCTAACATGACGTATGTCCTCCAAATGGCACATTACAAACATCAAGTATAAAAGGGCAATAGTAAAGTCAAATCGATATGAATGCGCTTGACGCATTTTACGCCAAATTCGTCATCGAGACGTGACACAATTGAACTACAGATATCACTCTGAGAAAAATGTCCACTATAAAGGAAATTTATAAGGCACTATATTCATGCACTAAAAACATGCATAGATAGACAGGGTAGAAAAAATAGGAAAAATAGTAGTTGATTTTCTTAAAAATAGGTAAAATAATAGTTCAGCTTTATGAAATATAGGCAAAATAATAGTTAACTTTCACTTTTTCTTAAAAATTCCGTCAATAACATAAAATCTTTTAGTCAATTATATTCATCAAAATATTTTTTATAATTTATAAAATTAAATATTTGGCAAGTTTATTTTATAAAATTGAATTTTATTTTTTCAAAAAAAATTATTGTTTTTGATTGGTTGAAAGCTAGCTTATTAATAACTAATTAATTTAGAAAAACAAACTCATTGCAATAGTATTGCTTGAGGACAAGTATTAATAAACATATACTTCAACAAACTTCATTATAGAATTCCTAACAACATCTCAAGTTAATAAGTAAACTTCTTTCTAGTGAGGTGATTAGTCAAGATTAATAATTCTTCCCTTTCTACACATTAATCATATTATTAATCTTTTCCAATATTATTATAGATTAATATTTATACATTAAAGTCTTACAAATGTTATTTAGACAAACTTAAATTAAATGTAATCCTAAATAAACATATACTTCAACAAACTTCATTATAGAATTTCAAACGACATCTCAAGTTAATAAGTAAACTTCTTCCTAGTGAGGTGAGCAGTTAGATTAATAATTCTTCCCTTTCTACACATTAATCATATTATTAATCTTTTCAAATATTATTATAGATTAACCTTTATACATTAAAGTCTTACAAATGTTATTTAGACGAGAACTTAAATTAAATGTAATCCTAAATAAACATATATTTCAACAAACTTCATTATAGAATTCCAAACATCTCAAGTAAATAAGTAAACTTCTTCCTAGTGAGATAATCAGTCAGATAAATAATTCTTCCCTTTCTACACATTAATCATATTATTAATCTTTTCCCAAATTATTGACCAAAGAATGATGAAGTAGTCTACGGGACTAAAGATGATTTATATGCTTGCATCTTTAGTTATAGACATGATAATGCGTGGTTTAGGTCAGTCAAATTAATAAACCTTTGTCCTATTTGCACATAAAGATGAAATAAGCTTTTAGCAAACTTTCAAGTGATTAATTAAAAATAGGATGGAGTATCCATAGGACTAAGTACGAGATGTATATTCGGCACCTTTGGACGCACGTTATGATGCATAGTTGATTGATTCAGGTGCTCCTATGAGTGGTTTTGTGAATACCAAAATTATAAAGAAAGTGTTTTCTTTGGTAGCAGTTATTCTCTGTCCAAAATTACATGTGTCATTATTTTATGATTTTAGCATAAGTTGGACATATTAGGAGCCGACTAACTCCTAGAAAAAATGCACCTATGTACATACACAAATGCATGAAAACATACATAACAACATACATGGAAACATACATAACATGATGAGATGTCGCAGTGCAGGGCCTGCTAGACGGGGGATAAAAGTGACGAGACCGGCAGACAGGACCAAACATTTGGGAAATGGTAGGTAGGAGTTAATGACGCTGTCCGGTCAATTTTCCTGCCCCCTACCAATCGATAAATGTGGGTCACTTAGCGTGCCCGTGAAGTTTCACTTTTAGAGCTTTTTCCTAGCACAAGAAAACTGGAGGCAAAATGACGTGTGCATTTTTGGTTTGGAGAAAGAAGGGTGAAAACACGATGAGTATCCAGTCTACACATTGAAAGCTGAAGGTTGGAGTGCACGTGGAGGAGTTGGAGGAGAAAACTGACCAAATTGTGGTGCTTTTTTGTAGTTTGCATGTTGTAAGTTGAAGTTTGGAGTGCACGTGGAGGAGTTGGAGGAGAAAATTGACCAAATCGAGATGAGGGGCGCTAACCAATTCGATTGTAGAGGGTTTTACAACACCTTGTAATTTGTAATTTGGGAAACACAATGTGGGATTTCAGTTATTTGAATCTCCTTGTTTAAATGTATGAATGTCTTCAAAATCACACCTTCCATTGTTGTGTTTAAATTTTGAATGATTGAAAAAAAAAGTGCACAAAATAATTGTATTTTGGAAAACACATTGTGGGTCTTTAGTTATTTGAATCTCATTGTTGCCTCACAGTGGGTTGCTTGGTTCTTAATAGCTAGGGTTTGGCACATGGATTTTTACAAAATAGTATGAATGTCTTGAAAATCACACATTCCATTGTTGTGTTTAAATTTCGCATGATTGAAAAAAAAGTGCACAAAATAATTGTAATTTGGAAAACACAATGTGGGTCTTCAGTTATTTGAATCTCCTTGTTTAAATGTAAAAGGGTTGCCTCCAGTGGGTTGCTTGCTTCTTAATAGCTAGGGTTTTGCAACATGGAGTTTTACAAAACAATATGAAAGTCTTGAAAATCACACATTCCATTGTTGTGTTTAAATTTTGCATGATTGAAAAAAAAGTGCACAAAATAAATGTAATTTGGAAAACACAATGTTAGGTTTCAGTTATTTGAATCTCCTTGTTTAAATGTAAAGGGTTGTCTCATGGTGGGTTGCTTGCTTCTTAAAACCTACCGTTTTGCAACATGAAATGTTACAAAACAATATGAATGTCTTCAAAATCACACATTCCATTGTTGTGTTTAAATTCCAAATGATTGCAAAAAAAAAGTGCACAAAATAATTGTAATTTGGAAAACACAATGTGGGTCTTCAGTTATTTGAATCTCCTTGTTTAAATGTAAATGGTTGCCTCATAGTGGGTTACTTGCTTCTTAACAGCTAGGGTTTTACAACATGGAGTTTTACAAAACAATATGAATGTCTTGAAAATCACTCATTCAATTGTTGTGTTTAAATTTTGCATGATTGAAAAAAAAAGCACAAAATAATTGTAATTTGGAAAACACAATGTTGGGTTTCAGTTATTTGAATCTCCTCGTTTAAATGTAAAGGGTTGTCTCATGGTGGGTTGCTTGCTTCTTAACACCTATGGTTTTGCAACATAGAATGTTACAAAATAGTATGAATGTCTTTAAAATCACACATTCGATTGTTGTGTTTAAATTTCACATGATTGAAAAACAAAAGTGCACAAAATAATTGTAATTTGGAAAACACAATGTTGGGTTTTAGTTATTTGAATCTTCTTGTTTAAATGTAAAGGGTTGTCTCATGGTGGGTTTCTTGCTTCTTAACACCTACGGTTTTGCAACATAGAATGTTACAAAGCAGTATGAATTTCTTCAATATCACACATTCCATTGCTGTGTTTAAATTTTGCATGATTGAAAAAAAAAGTGCACAAAATAATTGTAAATTGGAAAACACAATGGTAATTTTCAGTTATTTGAATCTTCTTGTTTAAATGTAAAGGGTTGTCCCACGGTGGGTTGCTTTCTTCTTAACACCCACGGTGTTGTAACATGGAATGTTACTGTATAGTCATAAAATTGCACCCCTTGCAATTTCACATACATTCTTGCATCTTGCTTTAGTGTCCACTCCCTTAGCATCTTGAGTAGAGTCATTTTAGCCCTTGCATCAACCTTTTTCCCCTCTTAGGATGCTCCAACACCCCTTTTCAGTAACTACCCTCATGCGTTAGCTTTACATCGGACTTTGGGCTTTTGCTACACGTGTTGTTTTGTAGCGTGACATGTCCAAACACTAGCACGTCGCACGGATGTCCGCACGCTGCGCTAGCATCCTGCAACATTTCAACGCTCAAACGATCATTTTTAAGCATGCTTTCCACTCGTCACCTCCTTTGGTTAGTGGTAACAGCTTGAGATGCTTTGTAACCGGGTATGTGCGGGATCATGATGGGCCAAAAAGTGGCAATATGATGGGTAGGTGGCTGATGACTATTTTTTTACCCAAAATTGATGAAACGAAAAGGGTTTTTAAAGGAGAATCTCAACTTTCCATCGATATAAATTATGCTTTACTTTGAATTTAATAAGTAATTATTATTCATTTTCTATTCAAATTACGACTAAAGTCCTAATTGATAGGCTGATTGAAAAACATCTATAGCTTTCAAACGATATCACATTTTTTGAATCCAAAACATGCGTCACATTCTATGCTTCACATACTATAGGATTAAAAAAATAAAAATTTAATTTCATGAAGTTTTGACCAAGTTAAGGTGGTCAGACATACGAGTTTTTATATTTTTAAAATTTTTTTAATAAAAAAATCATAATTAATTATTTACTTGGAAAAAAATGAAAAAAAAAATGGATCACATCGGGGCATGAGTCCTCTATTTATATCTAAAATATTATAAAAAAATATTATCATTTTATTGTGGTTAGGGTGTTCAGATAGACACCTACTTCTTATTTTTTCCCTGAAATTTAAGTACCACTGCATTGAAATTTCAAATTTTCACCAAATAGATTTTTTATTTTTTTAAAACAAAAAGTAGTTTAGAAACTACATTCAATTTGCTACAGATTCTATTTTTTACATATTTTTAAATAATATAGATAACTTATTCAAATTTTTACGTCAAGTTGCTTAACTCTAATTTTTTTGAATTTTTTGCCACTTAAGGGCCTATTTTTTCCATGATGATCCTACACATACCCAACCGCCTGGGAAGCTTCATTTTGCTTATTTTATCTCTTTATTTATGTCCCTTCACTTCATTTTGTTACTCTTCCTCCAATTTCTAGCTCCATTCTTCTAATCCCAACTTCACTCCAACTTTGGCTTTAGCCTTCTACACTTCAACTTTTGCTTGCATAGCTTCATTTAGCTTGTTGTAGTAGCTTCAAGCTCTCTCAAACTCCCTTTACAACACTCTTTGTAGCTCTATTTCCTTTTCCTTGCACTTGTGAGCATCCCGGGATTCCATATCCCTTTTATTTGCATTTTTACTTCGTGATACAAGTTCTCCTCTTTGAGCAGGTTCTCCTCCTCGAGCAGGTTTTGATTTTATCACTCCTACTTCGTAATGCGGGTTCTACTCTTGAGTGGGTTTTTCTTTCACTACACACTTTGTTCATTTCTCTCTTTCTCTATCTTCTTGGCTGTCCATGGAGGTGGGAACACCAAAAAAGGGGTTTGATTGAGGCGTATCCCTTATACAACCCCAACACTTTCTCCAGATATCTTATAGGCACAGGTTTTGAAGACATTCGTTTGGTGGAGACTTCATCACTCGTGTGGTTGTAATTATTTCTTTCCTTTCTTCTCCTTATCTCTAACATTTCTATTTCACTTTATTTCAGTTCTATTGCATTCTACTACTTTATCACATTCTCTAGAAATTCTTAGCAATTAGCTAGCTAGCAATCATTTAGGCATTTTTGTTGTGATAAACTCGTTCTTTGGTCCGTACGAGACACCAGTGCACCGCACTGTCGTTTGTATTTTGCACTGTTGTCCTTTGACCGAGATCTTGTCAATTTGTCAAGAAAATCTTTGTGATCTGCTCTTTCAAATTCTAGAACTCTCACCGTTGTTCCTTGAGGTAGTTTAGGGAAGTTCACCTTGTGAGGCTCTCTGATTGAAGAGAACTCATGTGTAGCGAATCCATCTCTTCTAGATTTTGGTGAACCCGACGTGAAGAGGGTACTTTTAAAAAAAACTAGGAATTTATTTACCCCTACTTGGTGGGGTCATAACTTTTGACTCGATGCTCGGAATTCAAAACCGTTTGCACCATTGGAAAGGTCTCCTGGAGAACTAGTTCAATTGCTAAAATACTAGTGCCCTCGATAGTTGAATTTTAATGACCGACGCAAGTTCTGACCTCAAATTCTGCTCTGAAGACCTCCGAAAACACAAATTACTAGAACATAAAAAATATCAAAAAAATCGTAATGAATTTATTATCTTCTTTTATTAGTTCAGTATCTAATTTTTTTCAAAATGTTAATGATATTCCATTTCATGCATGTGACAGTGACTTGGCTTTACCCATGTCACTTGATATCTTTGATCCTTCTCATTAAATTCCTCTGGCTTCAAAGGATATTTTGTTGCAAGAAGATGAAATAATTGATACCTTTTTTAATGTTACTTTACCCTCTCTTCATCCTAGTGCGCTCTCTTCTAGAGATGATGCATTTGTGAATGATGAATCTACCCTTCATTCCAAGGAAACCTCTTCTAGAGATGTTGCATTTATGAATGATGAGTCTCATCTTTGTTTTGATGTACCCTCTTCTAGAGATGATGCATTAGCAAACGATGAATCTCCTTCCGCATCTGACCCTCCTTGGATCGATGTTGAGAATGTTTCTTCAAATAATTATTCCACATTTGATCCTGTTTGGATTGATGTTGAGAATATGTCTTCAAATAATTATTCCACTAGTTGTGATGATTCTGTAAATGTAATCTCTCTGTTGCCCCTCAAATACCTAAGAGACCAGTTATTTACGTGACTTCAACTAGTCCTTCTCCTAAAAGGGTTTGTTTTATTAATGGTGTTCCATTTGATAGTAACTCTCCTAATATTTCTAAGGCTCCCTCTTATAGAGTGGTAGCCCATACTTATGAGAATAGAACAAATAAACAACCAAGTCTTCCTCAAGCTCCTAAACCTACAACTAAAGCACCTAGTGATTGCGATCTTCTTGAGCAATTCCAAGATACTCTGGCTAAGATCTCATTGTGGGATTTGCTTCAGTCTACTCTGATTTATTAGGGAATACTTCAAGAAGCCTTGCAAAAGATCTTATTTCCTTCTTCTGCTAGGTTGACGGATGCTGATGCATTGATAGCTTATATTCGTGTGGATTTTCTTAATATTATGTTCTATTTGCAGGAAATATCGTTCGGAAGTACATAAGCAAGCGGATCTTGATGCAAGCAAGGTGGAGAAACTCACTATTCAACACCAAATAACCTGAATCAAACAATGAAATCAACCTTTGATTACAAAATCACCCAACTTCCCTTAAAACACCTCTAAGGCTTCTATCCCTCAAAACCATCAAAATGGAGATATCCTTTTGAAAAGGCTATACAATGGCCACCCAAACATCAAATTAGACTTGTCACAAATCCCAACACTCTGTCCTAAAAGATCTCACAAAGTTTCTTTGTGCCAACATTGAGAAACAACAAATTGACCCTACAAAAGGCTACTAGAATTAGCCCAATTTAACAAAGGAGGTCCCTCCTAATCATATACCCTTCACAAAAGCTCATCAAACAATCATAAGTTAGGTGTCAAAACTTCAAATTTCAACATTTGTTTCCACATTCAAGGTTTTTACAACTTTGATCTCACAAACCCTCCATTTACATGCAATACACTAGGGATTTAATGAAAGTCATATCTCCAGGGCTTTCCAACCTCTGCCAAAGTTTCAAACCAATAAAAAATGATCTAAACATGCCCAAAAATATCACACAAAGTCAATACCATTCATATTTCTCAAAATCCACCCTTTAGTAACTTCTTTTCACATGCTTTTTTTGCTCTGCCCAGCCCTAGGGCATCACCGGAGCCAAGCCATCAAAACACTTTATTTGACTCCTAACACCTATGAACTTCTAAATTAACATAATACATGCCATTTGTTTGAGTAACATGAAACAACAGTAGGAGGAATGTCTTCTACATTAATAAAACTTCAAACTCAGACCTTGCTGGCCTGTCACAGGCAGTCACAATATTTTAATGAGATCTTCTAAAATTGATAAGAGACTCTCAAAACAAATGGAGATGAAAGTTGAAACATATTCCTATGATCTACAACAAGATTCAAACCAATAGTATCTTGTACGGGTTCGTACAGTGCAAAAGAAGATCAAGACACAATGAAATATGTAAAGAAACACTTGAAATTTTATTGGAATTCTTCTCAAAATGATTGAACCAAACTTCATTCGAGCCTCTTGAGGAATTTTATACATTTTTAATTAAAAAAAAAACCACCAACACCTATAACTACCCTTTAAACTTCCACGACCTTTTATATTCTCTTGCAATTGCATTTTGACAATTTTGCATTGACAACTTTACATCTTTTTGAAATTGTTTTGACATATGAACTCCAATAACTCCTAGACACCTAAATACATAGAAAATGGTCTTTTTAGACCTTATTAAACATAAAAAAAACTTTATCACCCCCTCTTCTAACCTAGATCCACTAATATTCACCTAATTACATTTCACCATATCAAATTTTGCATTATGGTTGTAGGTGCTCCTGCACCATACAACCCCAGTGGAAAAAACTCACGCCACATGAGTTGAGGCTGGTACCAACTCCACCATCCTTCATACATACTTCTTTGACTTGCAAACACATTTATTTGGTTCATAAACTCTTGCCATTGTGCTCCTTCAATCTGCCTTGCACCTTGGACTGTGTTTGTACTCGAAAGTGACTGTGCTTTTAGGCTTATACTTGATGTCTGCCCTCTCTCCACTCTTTGTCCAAAGCTTGTTTGTTTCCCTGTGCTTGTTCCTGCACACAAACAATGGTTAGGAATTTCCTGCATTGTTCTCTTCCTTACTTCATTACCATGCTTGCAACTATCTTGTACTTCCTGTCCTTCTTTCACTACCCCATTAACTTCTCTTGTCACTGTCTTGTCAGGATTTTGTACTATTGTACCTACAAATCCTACTTGTCTTTCAACATTATTCTCAATGATAGGACACTCAATGGTCCCCACCAACAAATTCTTAAGAAAACTCCTTGTCAACACCTTCTTTACCCCTGTGTCAACCTTTATACCTACTGTCCCTGCATTCTCAGACCTAGGACTAATTACAATATCAAATTTTTTGATTTCTTTCTCAACATCTAAAAGTTCCCTTCTTCCACAGATGATGACCTTTGCCTTACCTTTCTCATCTTCCACCAAAGGAGTTAAGAAAAACTTGCACCCATCCTTCATTATTGTATAGGTGTTCTCCCTGCCATCATACAAGGCTCGCCTATCATATTGCCAAGGTCTACCTAGGAGCATGTGACAACAGTCCATAGGAAGAATATCACATACAACACTATCCTTGTAACCTCCAATCTGGAAATCTACAACAACCTTTTCATTCACCAAAAAATATTGTCCATCACTTAACCATGATACTCTATAAGGCAATTCATGAGGTATTTTTTCCAAATTTAACTTACTAACCATCTCACTAGACACCATGTTCTCTGTTGAACCAGAATCAATCACAATATTGCATACCTTGTTCTTACACTTACAAGTAGTTTTGAAGAGGCTCTTTCTTTGCAAAGGTTCCACCTCCTTGGCTGCCTTCAACACTGTTTTTCTCATCATCAACATTTCCCCTATTTCAAGAGAAAATCTTAAACTTGTAGAAGTTGCGCTCTCACATTCCTCCTCTTGAATGATTTATGCTCTCCTATCCATCCTCTTTTCACCACTTGAAGAACTACCAACTCTTTCAGGACACTTCCATGAAGGATGACCATACTGATTACAAGTATAACACCTCCCCGCAAAAACATTTGAATCTCTACCACCACTAAACCTTCCTCTACCTCTAAAACCTCCTCTAGTATCAACATTAACACCTTGTTATTTACCTCTATCTACTCCTTGTTATTCCAATGGCTTCTTCGGTGTAGAAATTACTCCTCTTCCTCGTGCACTAGTACCACCTCTTCCTCTCACTGATTTCTCTTGTCTCCTCTTAAGTTTTTCTTCCACCTTGATTGCTAATTGAAAACACTCTTCAATAGATTTTGGGTTAGCAACAACAAGTTCATCTTGAATATTAAACCTCAAACCACCTAGATATCTAGCCACCTTTTCAACTTCATCTTCATCCCTTTTAGATCTTGTGATTAATTTGTAAAATTCATCAGTGTAGGACTTGAAATCTAGATCTTTTTGTTTCAGACTTTGCAACTTCTTATACAATTGAACTTCATAATATTTTGGAAGAAATTTACCTTTCAATTTTTGCACTATCTTGTCCCAAGAAGTAATCCTTGATTTACCTTGTTTTCTCCTCTCTACTTGTTCATAGTCCCACCATAGAAGAGCATGTCCTTTTAGCTTTGTTTTTTCCACCTTCACCATCTGCTCATTTGAAATGTCTTCAATTTCAAAGTAATTATCCATGGAAGCAATCCAATCAAGCAATTCCTCTTCATTTAAATTACCACCATACATAGGAAGTTCAACTTTTACCTTATGAGAATCACCTTTCACTGCTTTGAGCATCTTCACCATCCTATGATCTTTAGGGTCTAGTTCCTTATCAACATCTTCATATTCTTCATCATCTTCCTCTGTTCACTCTCTTCATTCTCATCTCTTCTTTTCTTTGTCTCCAAGGCAGCAAGCCTTTCCAACACAACATTATGTGATTCCAGAAGCTTAGCATGCTTCTCTTTCAGATCCTACAACTCTCTAGCAACACCAATGTTCTTAGGAGGCATCTTCACCAATTTGTCTCTTCACCTTCCAACCTACAAAATCAATCTAATCACCAACAAAAGAGCTTGTTCTCGAAGCTCTGATACCACTTTGATGCAATAAATGTGGATAAACTCACTATTGAACACCAAATAACTTGACTCAAATAATGAAATCAACCTTTGATTACAAAATCACCCAACTTCCCTTAAAACACCTCTAAGGCTTCTAGCCCTCAAAACCATAAAAATGGAGATATCCTTTTGAAAAGGCCGTACAATGACCACCCAAACATCAAATCAGACTTGTCACAAATCCCAACACTTTGTCCTAAAATATCTCACGAGGTTTCTTTATGCCAACATTGAGAAACAACAAACTGACCTTGTAAAAGGCTACTAGAATTAGCGCAATTTAACAAGGAGGTCCCTCCTAATCATCTTCCCTTCACAAAAACTCATCAAACAGTCATAATTTAGGTTTCAAAACTTCAAATTTCAACGTTTCTTTCCACATTCAAGGTTTTTACAACACTCATCTCACAAACCCTCCATTTACATGCAATACACTAGGGTTTTAATGAAAGTCATATCTCCAAGGCTTTCCAACCTCTGCCAAATTTTAAAACCAATCACAAATGATTTGTACATGCCCAAAAACCTCACACAAAGTCAATACCATTCATATTTCTCCAAATCCACCCTTTAGTAACTTCTTTTCACATGCATTGTTTTGCTCTGTCCAGCCCTAGGGCATCACCTCCAAGCCATCAAAACACTTTATTTGACTCCTAACACCTATGAACTTATAAATTAACATAATACATGCCATCCCTTCAAGTAACATGAAACAACAATAGGAGGAATGGATTCTACATTAATAAAGCTTCAAACTCAGACCTTGCTAGCCTATTATAGGCAGTCACAAGACTTTAATGAGATCTTCCTCTAAAATTGATTAGAGACTCTCAAAACGGATGGAGATGGAAGTTAAAAATTATGCCTATGATCTACAACAAGATTCACACCAATAGTAGCCTGTACGGGTCCGTACAGTGCAAAATAATATCAAAACACAGTGAAATTTGTTAATAAATGCTTGAAATTTTATTGGAATTCTTCTCAAAATGATTGAACCAAACTTCATTTGAGCCTCTTGAGGCCTTTTATAAATTTTCAATTCAAAAACAAACCACCAACGCCTATAACTACCCTTTAAACTTCCATGACCTTTCATATTCTATTGCAATTGCATTTTGATAATTTTGCATTGACAACTTTACATCTTTTTGAAATTGTTTTGACATATGAACTCCAATAACTCCTAGACACCTAAATACATAGAAAATGGTCTTTTTAGACCTTATTAAACATAAACAAAACTTTATCACCCCCTCTTCTAACCTAGACCCACTCAAATTCACCTAATTACATTTCACCATATGAAATTTTGCATTATGGTTGTAGGTGCTCCTGCACCGGATCCTCTAATTATTATAGTCAACATTAATAAAATTGGCATTAGATGTACTCTCGTTGATGCCAGTTCAACACTCAATGTATGTAGCATTGATTTATTTCCTAAAATTAATATTGACTTATCTTCTCTTAATCCTTCTTGTATTGTCATTTGTGGGTTCGATAATGTTGGTCGACAAGCCCTAGGCATGATAGTCTTGCCTTTGAGGTTGGGACCCATTACCGTACCTACCCTTGTATATTTTATGTTAGAAAAGTTACCCTATAACCTTCTTCTTGGCAGACCGTGGATTCATGCTATGGGTGCAGTCCCATCTACCTTACATAAATCTATTAAGTTCCTTTGCAATAATTAAGTAGTCATAGTCAAGGCTAACCTTGGTGCTATGGACTTATATGAAATGGAAGTTGTTGTTCAAGCTTTAGTTGTGCCTACTCTTATTCCTTCAGTGTCTTCTAGTGTGTCGATGTTTACTCCACTAGTACCTACTACAAAGGATACTCTTGAGATGGATGTCCCTAAGGAAGATCCTTTTGAAGCAAGAAATGTTAAGTGTGCTCCTTCTACCTCTTCTCAAAAGAATGCATGTATTGGTGATGATTGGGGTTCAGTATAATTTAAAGACTCCTTCAGTGGGGAACATAAAGTCGACCTGATCCACTCAGACCTTCTGATAATATCATCCACACCCGCTATCAAGGACAATTATTCTTATGTATTGCGGGGTAGTATGAGCAATAATTGTAATGTTCTTATGGTTGATCCTCCTTCTGAGGAAGAAGATTATGCTTCTGATAAATAAGATGAAGGAGATCCCATAGAGGAGTGTGGTCCCCATTATTGGGACAATGCTCTTTATGAGGATCCTCCTTTTCAAGACTTGCAAACACGTTATGGCCCCGTGTTTAAGCTTGTCTCTAAATATGGCTACGAGAATAAAGGTTGTGGGCGTAATGAACAAGGCATTCAGGTCCCTATAGAATTCACACCCCATAAGCATACTTTGGGACTTGGTTGCTCAAAGGAACAATCTAAATGGAAGACATGGTTGAGTGACATAAACTCTTCTCAACCTCATTCTATTGAAAAGATTCTTCCTCCATTGTCTTCTATCTTCGTGCCTTCTTCTTCTTCCTGTGAGAAGTCAAAATTTTCTCCACAAGAGAAAGGGTTGCTTCTTGCTCCTCATCCTTTATTTGAGAAAGAGCATATTTTGTTGTAGCTTCTAAAATCCCACTTAATCAATCTTCCTTCTCCTACATGTAATAAACTTCATAAACATGATGAAGGAAAACATTCTTTCTGTACATTCCATCAAGTGCTTGGCCATTCCACTAGTGAATGCAAAGCCTTGAAAGATAAAATAAAATAATTGCTTGGCTTAGGTGCCATCAAAGTCCCATTTGATTGATGCACCTGCCTTTCCTTTGCATGACAAGTGATATCGAGGTTTACCTCTATCCTACATGTTCTAAGAATCTTGCATGGTGCTCCCCTATATGCTGGGGGCAGCGATAACTTGTTTTGGAGATGTGTGTCCTTCTTAAGGACCCCCTCTCTTCGCTATGCCTTTTGAATGAAGCGTCCCTTGAGTGGACCCCTTTTCCCTTGAAGAGTTCCCGAGGGACCCCCTTTGAAATATTTTTCTATCAAATGAATTCTTCACATCTAGCTTGGGGGCAACCTAACTAGACCTATTCCATATCTTCACATCTAGCTTGGGGGTAGCCTGACTAGACCTGTTTCATATAGTCGTGTCTAGCTTGGGGGCAACTTGACTAGACCTATCTTTTCTGTGAGTGTCTTGCAACACAACTTGTAGCAGCCACAAGATTCTCTGATTTGTCTTGCTATGTAGGACCAAGAACCTGTAGAGCTCCTTTACATCCTTATTTGGTGATACGGGTTTTCCTCCTCGAGCGGGGATTATTTTTATCACCTATATTTGGTGATACGGGTTGTCCTCCTCGAGTGGGGATTGCTTTTATCACCTATATTTGGTGATATAGGTTTTCCTCCTCGAGCAGGGATTGCTTTTGTCACTCTTGCATTCATTTCATTTTTTATCTTTTAACTTGTATATACCGGATTGAGGATCTGCATCTTCTTCATCTTGTGTATATACCCTTTCTCTCTTCATTTTAGAATTCTTCTATTTGGTGATGATGCACAGTACTGAGAAAACCTTCTACATCGAGGTCTCTTTCACTTTGCTGACTCAAATCCTTTAGCTTTTTATGTTCTAACATTGTTTTCTGGTGCAGGTCTTTATTGTCTAATGCATTTGTTTAATAGGTCTTTAGACTGGGGGAATGCATCTTCAGTTCAAAGAGTTATTTTCTTCCTTTACAGTATCCTTTTGGCATATGATGTTATTTATGTTTAGTAGATTTCCTTTAGCGTGCATATTAATGTAGATTCATATGCCCGCTAAAGTGGGGGGAAAATGTATAGTCGTAAAATTGCACCCCTCACAATTTCACATACATTCTTGCATCCTGCTTTAGTGTCCACTCCCTTAGCATCTTGAGTAGGGTCATTTTATCCCTTGCATCAGCCTTTTTCCCCTCTCAGGATGCTCCAACACCCCTTTTCAACAGCTACCCTCGTGCATTAGCTTTACATTGGACTTTGGGCTTTTCTTGCATGTGTTGTTTTATAGCGTGACATGTTTGGACACTAGCATGTCACGCGAACGTCCATGCACTGCGCTAGCGTTCTATGACATTTCAACACTCAAACAACCGTTTTAGAGCATGCTTTCCACTTTTCACCTCCTTTGGTCAGTGGTAACGGCTTGAGATGCTTTCTAACTGCCCGAGAAGCTTCCTTTTGCTTCTTTTCTCTCTTTAAAAGATGCCCCTTCACTTCATTTTGGGACTCTTCCTCCATTTTCTAGCTCCATTCTTCTAATCCCAACTTCACTCTAGCTTTGGATTTAGCCTTCTACATTTCAACTTTTGCTTGCATAGCTTCATATAGCTTGCTGTAGCAGCTTCAAGCTCTCTCAATATCCCTTTACAACACTCTTTTCAGCTCTATCTCCTTTGCTTTGCACTTGTGAGCATCCTTGGATTCCATATCCCTTTCATTTGCATTTACTTCACGATACGAGTTCTCCTTGAGCGGGGATTGCTTTTATCACCTCTTTTGTGATACAGGTTCTCCTCCTTGAGCGGGGTTTGCTTTTATTACTCCTACTTCGTGGTGCAGATTCTACTCTTGAGCGGGTTTCGCTTTCACCACATGCTTTGTTCATTTCTCTTTTTCTCTATCTTCTTGGCTGTCTGTGGAGGTGGGAACACTAAAACGAGGGTTCGACCGAGGAAAATCTCTATACATCCCCAACACTTTCTCCAGATATCTTACAGGCATAGGTTTTGAAGATATTCGTTTGGTGGAGACTTCATCACTCACGTGGTTGTAAGTATTTATTTCCTTTCTTCTCCTTATCTCTAACATTTCTATTTCACTTTATTTCAGTTCTATTGCATTCTACAACTTTATTGCATTCTCTAAATTCTTAGCAATTGGATAGCTAGCAATCATTTAGGTATTTTATGTGATAAACTCATTCTCTGGTTTGTACGAGATGCTAGCGCGTTGCGCTGTCTTCCATATTCTGCATTGCCATCCTTTGGTCGAGAGCTTGTTAGTTTGTCTAGAAAATCTTTATGACCTGCTCTTTCAGATTCTAGAACTCTCACCGCTGTTCCTTGAGGTAGTTTAAGGTAGTTCACCCCGTGAGCGTCTCTGATTAAAGAGAACTCATGTGTAGTGAATCCCCCTCTTCTACAATTACAAAACAATATGAATGTCTTCAAAATCACACATTCCATTGTTGTGTTTAAATTTCGCATGATTGAAAAAAAAAGTGCACAAAATAATTGTAATTTGGAAAACACAATGTTGGGTTTCAGTTATTTGAATCTTCTTGTTTAAATGTAAAGGGTTGTATCATGGCTGGTTGCTTGCTTCTTAATACCTACGGTTTTACAAAATGGAATGTTACAAAACAATATGAATGTCTTCAAAATCACACATTCCATTATTGTGTTTAAATTTCACATGATTGAAAAAAAAAGTGCACAAAATAATTGTAAATTGGAAAACACAATGGTAGTTTTTAGTTATTTGAATCTTCTTGTTTAAATGTAAAGGGTTGTCCCACAATAGGTTGCTTGCTTCTTAACACCTATAGTGTTGCAACATGGAATGTTACAAAATAGTATGAATGTCTTCAAAATCACACATTCCATTGTTGTGTTTAGTTTTTCAACTTCCTGTCTTTTATATTGCACTTGTGTGTCAACACAATTAATTAAACTCATTTTATTTCGATGATAAATTTTTTGTTTAATATTTAAATTTCTTTTCCAAGTGGTTAATTTTAGTGTTTATGTTGTTTTACTTCAGTTTCAACAGTTCCAACTATTGCTATTACATCTACAAGTTGACTAGTCAGACATTTTTGCTCATCCCCATTGCTATTACCTGTTATCATCCCCCTAGAATTCCTTTTCATGAGCTTCTACCTTCTATTTCATATCTTTTATTTGTAGCTTTGGAGAAACTACTTCCTTATCAACCCTTAGGACAACATCATCCATTTTTTTGATAGAGTTTTGAATGTCTTCAATACTTTTGTGTAGCTTTGCAACCACTCTTTGCTTAGCTTTGAGAGTGTCTTTCTGATTAGAGAATGCAAGTGTTTTCTGTTTGATAAGTTATTTAAAAATCTTGTCTACCTTTTCACATAGGGCTTTCATGTCTCCAACCAACTGATTCTCTTTTTCTACTCTAAGATCTATTTTTTCCTTTTCATTATCATCTATTTCAAATTGT
The DNA here is from genome assembly GCA_007258455.2 of Sequoia sempervirens. Taxonomy (NCBI): domain Eukaryota; kingdom Viridiplantae; phylum Streptophyta; class Pinopsida; order Cupressales; family Cupressaceae; genus Sequoia; species Sequoia sempervirens. The sequence continues at coordinate 195,920,173 of VDFB02270651.1, forward strand.
ATTTGTTCCATGTGGAATTCTTAAGTTGAAGAATCTTTGACTTCATTTGTCCAACTCCACTTATAGCATCATCTCTCACTTTATTTTCTTGCATAAATTCATATGGAATACAAAATTTATTGACTTTATCCACTTTTGCATTGGCATTTTTCCATTGCAAATACTGCATGATGCTCCTTCATCAAGTTGTCAAGTGTAAGAACAATCTTTCTAGTTGATACATTATCTATCTTATTCACTTTGGTTTGCTTCTTTTCAAGTGTTTTTAGAGCATATTTATTTTTGATTACATACTTTCTACTACTTGTTGCTCGAGTTTTGCATTGCCATATGCCCATTGTGGATACTGCACATGCACCTTCTTGAAATTCTCAACAACACTGAATCTCTTTAATCAATACAATATCTGTATCATTCACTATGGTCTGCTTCTTTTCAAGTATTTCTACAACAAATTCCTTTGTCATTTCATACATTCTAGTACCTGTTGTGTCCAATTTTGCATTGTCATTTTTCCATTGCACATAGTTCAAATGCTCCTTCCCCAACTTCTCAAGATTAGGAAGAATCTCTTCAATCAATACATTATATATCTCATGTTGAAAAATGAGGTGTTTTCTTACCTTTTACAGAGTATTAAGCTAAGAAAATACCTCATTTTTCAACATTTGGTATTAGAGCTGAGGTTGGGTAGAGTATTGGGACGCCTTTCTCTTAAAATATTGGAGGTATTTTGGGCTTAGTAGGAGCTTTAATTATTTTTTCTATTGCTGATTTTGAAAAAAATAAGTTTGTTATAGAGGTCATTGAGAGGTTGGATTCACAGGTTTGGTGTGAGCTTATGACAGAAATGGGGTTTTGATTATGTGCATCATGACATGCCATGGGATTGCTCAATATCACGGTTCAGTGGGAGCATTTGGCAATGAAGTGGATTCTTGGTTGTAGGATGGTTTTTTTATTATGTCATGGTATACTCTTGATTAGCAGTTTAGAGTTGTGACATAATACATGTTATGATAATTATGATCATGAGGAAATGTCTAAAATTCCATATGCTTTTGATAGTAATGGTTTGATGTTTATCTTGTTGCCATGTATAGCTCGGTATCATAGTTTCATGGGAGCTTTGGTAAGGTATAGTGATCTTCATGAAGAAGATGGTAGTCACGATGCCATGTGTGACTCGGTATCACGGTTCAGTGGGAGTTGTTGGCAGTGACTTGGATGCATCATTGGTAAGGTTATCTTCATGTGATTGGGGATATGGTTTGTTCTTGGTTTAGAGTGGTTGCTATTATTTCATGGTTTAACTCCTGATTCTAGATTAGAGATTTGGCATATTACATGGTTCTCTTGAGACTAGGATGTATAAGTATGTTATGGTGCATGAGATCTCCTAAGAGGAGATGTTTTGGTTAGATCATGGATGTCATGTTTATGTTCCTAATTCATGATTGGAGCTTTGACAATGATCTTGTGTAGTTCTCTTAAGTTTCAGGTACATTAATCATTTGCTTGATTACTTCATGAAAGTGTTGTGTTGCATTTGGAGTTTGGCATGGATTGGTTGGTTACAGGTCCTCATGGATACTTGGAGAAATAGGTGAGGCTGAAGTTCTCTTATGGTAAGAGACATTTGTTGGAATGGTTAATTGTAAGAAAAGTTTTTTAACATAAAAGACTAAGGAGCCTACACCTTGGTTGAATGTGAATTCAACACACTTGGTGGTTTAGCATGCCTCTGAAGAGGCGGTTTGGATATAGAGGCTTGGGTAAGGTAATGGTTTCATTGATAATGGGAAGGTATTAATTGAGAAAGTTAACACTTTAATTAATGTTACATATTATCTTATGAAATTGTACATATAAGTTCTCTTGGTTTTAACCAGTTGCTTGGAAGCTTCATGATTATGCAAGTTGCATTTGAAGTTAGCATGGTTTGATTAGTTGGTGCAAGAAGGCCATTGGCCTTGAGTCTTGTACTTGTTTTATTATTCCTTATTTAGAATAATTGCAATGTATAATGTCAAGTGGGAGAATGTTGGAAATAGGATGCTATTTAATTACAAATCCTAAACATTAATTATTTCATGTATCTCCTAGATTCTTGGAATGTATTCAACAACACTAAGATTAGGATGAGATTAATTATTTGGATGAAATAAATCATGAAATTGACATTTGTAGTTATTCCTAAATAATAGGAGCATGTGGGTGCACACATGGTAAGGTGACACTCACCTTGAGTTCGGTTAACTATTTGGAGTAAGAGATAACACTTCTGAATGCATGCAAAGATCTTAGGAGTTAGGATTTGATGTTTGCATGCATGAAGTTTAGTTTAGTTTAGTTCAATTATGGCTTAGTTATCTTCAGTTGCATGTATGTTGGTTATTTTGAGTTGCATGTAGTTAGCTTCAGTTAACTTGGAATGCATGGCTAATAACTTGAGTTGTATGATAGATAACATGGACTACCTCCAGTTAACAGGGGATGACCATTCTTGCATGAATGGTGTTGAGTAAATGTTTCAGTTAACTATAAATCACTTGGAGCCAACTTGGGTGCCCGAGATGCTTTATTGGATTTACCTCTCATCCATGATAAGATATTTCTAAAGGCTCAGTTAAGTAGGATTACTTAAGGGCGCCAACTTTGAGGAAGAGCTTTGGAATTATCACCGAAGTGAAGGAGAAGTTGTAGCTTCAGTTTGGGACACCCAAATGCATGAATCACATGTTGTAAGCTTTAATCAACTTTGTAAGCTCAACATGAGTTACAATTACAATACACAAGCCCTATCCCTAAAAGGCACGCCATATTCCTTCAAGTTGAGTTATTCAGTGAAGACTAAAGCTTACAACATGTGCTTCATGCATTTGGGCATCCCAAACTGAAGCTACAACTTCTCCTTCACTTCGGTGATAATTCCAAAGATCTTCCTCAAAGTTGGCGCCCTTAAGTAATCCTACTTAACTGAGCCTTTAGAAATATCTTATCATGCATGAGAGGTAAATCCAATAAAGCATCTTGGGCGACAAGTTGGCTCTAAGTGATTTATAGTTAACTAAAACATTTACTCAACACCATTCATGCAAGAATGGTCATCCCCTGTTAACTAGAGGTAGTTCCTGTTATCTGTCATACAACTCAAGTTATTAGCCATGCATTCCAAGTTAACTGAAGCTAACTACATGCAACTCAAAATAAACAACATGCATGCAACTGAAGATAACTGAACCATAACTGAACTAAACTGAATTGAATTGAACTGAACTAAACTGAACTGAACTGAACTGAACTAAACTTCATGCATGCAAACATCAAATCCTAACTCCTAGGATCTTTACATGCATTCATAAGTGTTATCTTACTCCGAATAGTTAACCAAACTCAAGGTGAGTGTCACCTTACCATGTGTGCACCCACATGCTCCTATTATTTAGGAATAACTACAAATGTCAATTTCATGATTTATTTCATCCAAATAATTAATCTCATCCTAATCTTAGTGTTGTTGAACACATTCCAAGAATCTAGGAGATACATGAAATAATTAATGTTTAGGATTTGCAATTAAATGGCATCCTATTTCCAACATATCATACACTTTGGTTTGCTTCTTTTGAAGTGTTTTTAGGGATGTTTTCTTATTCATTTCATACATTCTAGTACCTACTGTCTCTTGAAGTATTAAGAAGATCTCGAGTTCCTCAACCCATAGTGTTTTCCAACATTGAATTATCAATAAAAAAAATGAGTGTAATGAAAACCTTACACTACCAATGTAAGAAAAGGCACCTTGAAAATTTACCAAAACTATTACTTATAGTATGAATTGTGTTTGGATTTCATCATATCATTAAAATATAGGTAGGTAGGAAAACACAGTGGATTGCGAGTTAGTTTGTTGAGCTTGTACAAAGCTGAAGGGTGGAGAATTTGGGGAGGATTTGCAGCCGGGGGTACATAAAAGTAACCATATTTAGTTGAGGGGTGACCAACCAATTGCATTCTTATACATAGATGGTTTTTCAACACTATGTGGGTTGTAGGTTTCTTAACACACTGTGTTTTCCAACCTCCGATTATACAAACAATATGATTGCAATGAAAACCTTTTGTTGTTTACACAATACAAATGTAATGAAAGGAACATCTTCAAAATATATAACAAGTCTCAGGTAGACTAAAAATTGCATTTCAACTTTCTCAAATTAATAAACTATAGGCATGTTGGAAAACATTGTGCGTTGTATTTTCTATATTTTTGCTTGTTGTAAGCTGAAGGGTGAAATTTTTGCTTTTTTGCTTGATGTTCTTTTGCTGGTCATGTTTAGTTTTATGTTAAAAAATGTTTGACTTCACTAGTTCAAATCCAGTTATAGCATCATTTTTCACTTTCTTTGCTTAGAAAAATTCATATGCAATACAAAATCTCTCGAGTTTATCCACTTCTGCATTGCGATTTTCCCATTGCACATACTACACATGCTCCTTCCTCAACTTCTCAAGAGTGGTAAAAATCTCAAGAGTTAAAACAATATCTATCTCATTAAGTTCGATCTCCTTGTTTTCAAGTGTTTTTAGAGCAAATTCCTTTTCAATTTCATAAATTATAGAACCTGCTGCCTCTAGATTTGCATTGTTTCTTCGCCTTTGCACATACTACAAATTCTTCTTTGTCAATTTATCAAGAGCATAAAGAATCTCTTAAGTCAACACAGTATCTATCTCATTCACTATGGTTTTCAATGCAAGTGAGCTTCACAATTTATTGCAATTGTGGTTTACAATTAAAATTGCTTTTTGAATTCTTCATATGTTTTACAAATAAATGCATAAAAAATAACGTGTTTTAGCCTACGTTCGTTGAGTCATTTTTTTATTAGCAGATGCAAAGAACTTGTTTTTTTCTTTTCACATTGCTGGCAGCCATAGAAGTAATTACATATTATTATTCACATTACACTTATAAGCTGCATATAAAGTTGCATGTTGGATTTTTCATCGTGTTGTTCAACCTGCACTTTTTTAGTTTATGAATTGTCATATACGCTTTTGTTGGTCATGTTAAGTCACCCCAAATGGAAGGCTCGATATCACAACATGCCTGCTCAAGTAAAATAGGTTTGTACACCCCATATACTATGACATCTTAGTCTTTTTTCATGTGAGGTTGTGATTTTACCTGCGGTCTTTATGTCTGCTTTGAGGTTCAAGTAGACACTGTGTTTTCCAACATGCATTGGTTGACATCATGGTTGATACGAAAATTTACACATGTATGCATTTCCTGATTCACTCCATTACTGATTCATGATTTTGTCAACAGTCAGAAAAAATGTTTTATTCTTTTGGTGTTGCTGGCAGCAATGGACACACATTTATTTACATACAAGATTGGAATAAAGGTTTTGGTTTCCCTCTAACCTTTCATCTCCATTAACAAATACACATGCACCACAACCAACGTATCTTCCCAAAATAATACATTTGTTGTTGCAACTATAGAAGTAATTACATAGTGTTATGCACATCACACTCATACACCACATACAAAGTTGCAGGTTGAACCACTCATCATGTGGTTCAACCTTCACTTGTTTATTTCATGAATTGCCAGATGTGCCTTTGCTGCACATGTTAAGTCACCCTAAATGGAAGGCTGAATATCACAACATGCCTCCTCGGGTAAAAGAGGTTCGTACACCCCATATACTCTGAAATATTAGTTATATTTACATGCGGGGTTGCAAATTTACTTGCGTCTTTATGTTTGCTTGGAGGTTCATCTACACGTGTTTTCTAATTTGCATTGTCTTACGTCATGGTTGATAGGACATTTTACACCTTTCTACCTTTCCTCATTCTCTCCATATTGATTCATTTTTTTTCAACAAATGCAACAAACATGTTATCATTTTGGTGTTGCTGGAAGCAATGGATGCACTTTTTTTAACATACAAGGTTGTCATGAAAGGTTTTGGTTGCCCTCTAACCCTTCCTCTCCTTTAACACATACACACACACCACAACCAATGTATCTTCCCAAAATAATACATCTTTTTTCCTAATTGTAGAAGTAATTACATACTGTTATGCATGTTACACTCCTACGCCACATACAAAGTTGCAAGTTGAATCACTCATCATGTGGTTCAACCTTCACTTGTTTATTTCATGAATTGCTAGATGTGATTTTTCTCATCATTTTAAGTCAGACCAAATGAAATTTTGAATATCACAACATGCCTCCTTAGGTAAAAGAGGTTTGTACACCCCATATACTCTAAAATCTTAGTTATATTTACATGCAGGGTTATGAATTTACTTATAGTCTTTATGTCCACATGGAGGTTCATCTACATGCTGTGTTTTCCAACCTGCATTGGCTTACATCATGGTTGATAGGACATTTTACACCTTTCTTCCTTTCCTCATTCTCTCCATTATTGATTCATCTTTTTTTCAATAGATACAACAAACATGTTATCATTTTGGCTTTGCTGGTAGCAATGGATGCACTTTTTTTAACATACAAGGTTGTCATCAAAGGTTTTGGTTGCCCTCTAACCCTTCCTCTCCTTTAACACATACACATGCACCACAACCAACGTATCTTCCCAAGATAATACATCTGTTGTTACAATTGTATAAGTAATTACATACTGTTATGCACATTACAATCCTACGCCACATACCAAGTTGTAGGTTGAACCAATCATCGTGTAGTTCAACCTTCACATGTTTATTTTATGAATTGCTAGATGCGCTTTTTCTCCTCATGTTAAGTCACGCCAAATGGAAGACTGAATATCACAACATGCCTCCTTAGGAAAAAGAGGTTTGTACACCCCATATACTCTGAAATCTTAGTTATATTTACATGCGGGGTTGTGAATTTACTTGTGATCTTTATGTCAATGTGGAGGTTCATCTACACACTGTGTTTTCCAACCTGCATTGGCTTACATCATGGTTGATAGGACATTTTACACCTTTCTGACTTTCCTCATTCTCTCCAATACTGATTCATCTTTTTTCAACAAATGCAACAAACATGTTATCATTTTGGCATTTTTGACAACAATGGATGCACTTTATGTTTTACATACAAGGTTGTCATCAAAGGTTTTGGTTGCCCTCTAACCCTTCCTCTCCTTTAACACATACACACACACCACAACTAATGTATCTTCCCAAGGTAATACATCTGTTGTTGCAATTGTATAAGTGTGGATTTAATAAATCCTTAAAGCTCCCTCCGGGTTGATATTGTTGGTTTTGCATTGGTTCGACCCACACTTTGTATGTTTGCATATTTTTGGGCTCCTTTTAGTGGCACCTTCATCCGCTTGTGCCACGTGTTAGGAGCGCACGTCTTTGAGTATTATCTCTCCTTTGTTTCATCTCCAAACTTTTCTCGTGTGCCACGTTGTATCATTTCGTGGGCCCCGTAATCAAAGCTTAATGTAAAGGCTGTGCCACGTGTCATCTTTGTGGGGACTACAATCTCAAAGAAGGGAAAGAGGAATGAGGGCCCCACAATCAAATCTTAATGCAAAGGTCGTGCCACGTGTAATCTTTGTGGGGATTGCAATCTCAAAGAAGGGAAAGAGGAATGAGAAGCTCTGCCTCTATGCCATGTGTCCTAACCAACTCTTTGGGTGGTTGACACATGTCTTCAAGAGATTTTTGTTGCTTTCACTTTCAGACCACATCCATCATTTGCAGGAGGGCGTGCTTGGTTCGAGGGAACAAAAATTCATTTCGGTTAGGGAGAATCATTACAATGAGTGGCATAGCCTGTGCTTGGGGAATATTTTTTGTTTTCTAGCTTTCAGGCAGTGGAAAGATCTATATATACTACTTAGTCTCTCTGGAAAAGCATTCGAAAATACATAGTAAAAAGATAAAAAGACTCTCGGCCTTTGTGCTATTTTAAAGATTTTTGTATTAAGATTAACAGACTGTGCCAATTTGTTTGACCTTTCTATTTTCTTGGTTAATTGATAAAACATTATATTGTGCTAGTATTGTTGTAATGAGTAGTTTATCATCAAATTTTTTATAATTTCAATATAATTTCACTGTTTAGATTATGTTTTTACTCTTCTTGTTTAGTGAATGCATATGGAAGTCATATTATGCTATTTGATTAACTTCTTAAGAATTTTATCTCTGCTTTCTGTTATTTTGGGCATATAAACTGTTGGCAGGCCTTCAAATCTCACCCAAAAGGAAGATTTCCTATGCCTATAACTTAAATCTTGGTGCATTGACTTAGATTAGATTTTATTTTAGTATATCTGCTTCCTTTTCCCTTTTCACCCCCCAATACATGAAGAGACGTCTTCTTTAAAATTTAGAGGTTACTCATTTTAGCACAATTGGTCCCCCCATTAATTGAGTTTCCCATAAGGCTGTGTGTCTAGAAATTTTAGGCATCAACAATTATTTTTCTAGCATGTCCAGTGGGACCTTGTTTGAATGTATCTAAATTTAGAGTGGGTGTATGATCCATAGACTTATTACTTGATCCCAGACAGTGAATAACCCTGGCTTGCTAGTGCCACCGCTAGTAATTGTACAAGCAAGAGCCCATCCAATGAATGTCTGGACCCCTCCACTCGTCTCGTTACCAATGGCTAATAGAAATTTTGTAGCATGGGCTGCTAGAAACCCTCTCATAGCACTGGTAGGACCAGCCATGTAGGATCCTATCCCAACATTTTCTTTAAAAGATTTACCAAAATTTACTAGGGAAGGCTCGAAAACACCATTCAACCATCTGTAGGATGTGGCAGATGTGTGCTTGGTGCATGGTGTTGCTGATCAAAATGTAGCACTAAGGTTGCTTGCAGCCACTTTCAAAGGCAAGGCACAAGATGGGTACCACACTCTAGAGGTTAATACTATTGGCACTTGGGATCAACTTGGAGATCCTTTTTACGAGTGGTTTCAAACAATGGAGATCGGTCTTCACTATTTCAACAGCTGGTGACCATAAAGCGGGCCCCTCAAGGGGCCATGACCACTTCAATGCCAAGTTTCACACAACTTGACAAAGGATCTAGACGGCTATTCGCCTGCTTGCCGATTTGGCATTCATGTTCTATCTAAAATCTCTCAATGTCAAAATTTTTGTAATGATTCAGTCCCTTAGTGGGAACACATTGCCAGATGCATATAACATTGCTGTTAAGGTAAAGAATAATCTAATCAACACTGAAAAGTTACTACCTTGACCCGCTATGCTTGTATTCACATAATTGTCAGCTCCCGCCTAGGAGATAACTTCTACTAGTGCGTTTTCTCCTCCCCAATCTATGTACGCATATTCGAGTGCACCGCAAAACGTTGCTTCTACATCTAACCCTTTAAAATATGAGATGAGCGACATCAAAGAGTTGTTTTGAAACTTCTCAAATGAAATAAATAGTATCAAGCGACAACAGTCTACACTTGTGAAGCTAGCTTTCCAAAACTACCAAGGCATAAGACCTTCCTACCAGCAAAATCAGTTCCAAGGAGGTATGTGCACGAATCCATAGACCCAAAAAAAAATCAGATAGTGCCGATACCTACTCCACTACAAAATGTTCACCCAAGTTTGAATAGAGAGATGGTAGCGGGGAAAATAATCTCGCTGATGATATCTATCCTTGGTGCTTCCCTTGCAACAAAGCACACATGCCTTGAAATTGTTTGCGTGGAAATTTACAAAAAAGAATGGTGGAACAGTGCAGTCAAGGTGTCATGCCAAATTCAAGAGGTTATGTATATGCCTCTCCGTAAATGGAAAATGTGGTACTCACTGCTCAAATGCAAGGAATGTCCTTGGAGCAAGAAACATATATAACTCTTGATCACACTCTCTTCTCATGGATGGAAGAAGAAGAGGCGGTGTTTGCAAATGACATTTCCACATCAAAGGCCCCACAAGTGTAATCAAATTATAAAACTCACTCTAAGAGGAGATTCACAGGTGAACCGGTCGCTCAACAACCCAAAAGTGTTCCCAACCAAGCTCTTAGTGCCTCCGCAATTGCACAACAATCTCAGCCACACAAGGAGATTGCTATAACAAGGTCTAAGGAGAAAAAGTCTTTGAATCCACCACCATTCAATGTGGTGGAATAGTTGAAGAAATCCTCTACTAATGTATCCCTTTGGGATATCTTAGCTATTTTGGAGCAGAAGTTGTTACTGCAAAAGGCCCTGCTGGAAGATGCAAGCATAGAGCCAAGAGAGCAACCGTCCAAGGAAAAGGCCATAGATTCATTGTCTCAGGCCAAAGTCCTCACAAACAATGGAGAGGAAGCCTTTATCAAAAGTAGAGGTAAGTTGAAACCAAAACCCTTTTTCTTAACTCTCATTGTGGGTAAGAAATTGTTGCACAATTCTATGATTGAATCTCATGCTAGCACCACAGTCATGCCCAAGAAAATAGTTTAATCCATAGGACTTAGCTATGAACCTTTAAAAAGAGGGTTTATGCATTGATGGGAATAAGGTTGAAACTATAGGTGTCATCAAGAACCTTCCTTTGACTCTGTTCTCCTACCCTAGTATGAAAGTCCCACAAGATACCGTGATAATTGATGTCCCTCCCATGTTTGGTCTTTGATTATCCCAGGAGTTCACTACCAAGATAGGCAAGTATCTTTCTTCAGATTGGTCACACTTGATTCTTAGGACCAAGCATGGAGCTAAGTTGAAGATAATGTCTAAACCTTTACATTCAGAACATGTAGCAGATGAAGCCATGATAAATTTTGAGGCTACTCATAACTCTATTACCAAAGACGAGATATATTGTATTGAGTTACTTGAGGATGAGAAGTGCCGAGAGACTGGACTGATGAAGAAGAGGTCCTCTTGAGTGAATTTATAGACATTGATCCTTTTGAAAATTATCATGCCACTAGATTGGGAACTTATGTGATCTATGTTGAGGATCAAGTGATTCTAAAGGTGATGAAGGAATCAGAGGGTGGCCAAGCCTTAGAGTTGTGGATGTTGCATTTCAATGGAGCAAGATACAAAGTTGGTGCAGGAGCCAAGATATGTTTGACGTTCCCATCCAATCAAAAGACACTTAGATATTTTTGCTTTCAATTTTCCTATTCAAACATTAAAGCTAAATATGAAGGCCTTATGCAAGGGCTAAGCCTTGTGGAGCGGATGGGTGTTAAACAAATAATGGTGTTCGAAGACTCTGAGCTAATAGTCAATCAAGTTTGAGGTGTCTTCATAGTAAAGAATTTCCACATGCGATCTTATAGACATAGAGTCTGGGAGCTGATTGAAAGCTTTGAAACCTTCAATATACATACGGTGCCCAGAGAGCAGAATACAATTGCGGATCACATGACGATGATATGATTTCAATTTGACCCTGTTTCTGACTTAATTGAGAACATACACTTTGTGCGAGTGATTGCATGACCTGCAATACCAGAAAATGAACCAGGTTGGAAAGTGTTCGAAAGTGACAAACAAATTACCTCATTTATTCAACAATCAGGAGAGTTTTCCGATCAGCTCCAACCAAAAATTGCAGAAGCTTATGAAGGGACAATTATTCAGCTAAGGTCCAACAAGCTTCCAAAAGGACTTGTCACTCTCGAAAATCTATTCAATTGTGATGATGCAAGAAACAACAAGTGGAAGTTTGTAGCGGACAAGGGCGACAATGCAAATCTTCAGGTCAGAGATGGAAGGAGGCTTAAGGATAGGAAAGATGTTCCACAACATGATAAAGATAGGCTCATGCATTTTTGCGAAAAATATAGAGTAGTGGCTTGGTCATATGATGACCTCAAGGGATATGATCCTGAAGTCATCTAGCATACCATAGAATTGATAGAAGGGGAAAAAAATTTCCACCAAAAGAAAAGTCTAGTAAAGCCAAAGATTGAGTCATTAATGGTGCAAGAGCTAAGGAAGCTAATCTCCTGCTGGATTGTCTTCTCAATCAAGTATAGTACATGGGTGTCCAACCTAGTTTTGGTCTAAAAGAAAAATGGGGACATCCGCCTCTATGTTGATTTACGAGATTTGAATAGGGAATCCCTAAATGACCACTACCATGCCTTCCATGGAATCAATCTTGCAAATAGTGGTTGGATCAATTTTTTTTCTTTGTTGGACGACTTCTTTGGTTATAACCAAATCTGGGCCAAAGAGGAGGACCGACATAAAACGACATTCACTACTAAGTGGGGAACATTTTCCTATGCAAAAATGCCCTTCAGCCTCTCAAATATGGGAGCCACCTTTTAGCAAGCAATGGATATTTCCTTTAGAGAATTGATCAATAAGATCATCTTGGTCTACTTGGACGGCCTTACCATATTCTGTAAGTCAAGAGATGATCATTTTGATCATCTTAAAATGGTTTTAAAAAAATTCTAGGAGTTTAGGATATCCCTGAACCCAAGAAAATGTGTTTTTGGAGTGCCTCAAGGAAAATTATTGGGACATGTAGTGTCCAAAGACAAAGTTGCTATTGATCTGGATTGGGTGAAGGAAATCAAGGAATTTCCCCTACTAGTAAAAAAAAAGGGAGTTCAGTCCTTCTTGGGGAAGGTGAATTTTGTAAGCAAATTCATTTCGGATTTTGCAGGTTTAATTAGACCTATCACCCTGATGCTCAAGAAGGATCGATTATTTAAGTGGACAAAAGAGGCAAGAGAAGCCTTTGAGAAGGTTAAGGAGGCTATTTATTTGGCTCTTGTGTTGGTGAACCCAAACTTTTCAAAGGGATTTATAATGTGTGTTCAGTAGCGAGTCTAGCATCACTACTATTTTAACCTAAAAAGATGATGAAAGAAAGGGAGAACATTTGATAGTCTTTAACTCCTGGACTTTAAAAGACTATGAGATGAAGTACAACTTCGTCGAGAGGTAGGCTTTCGCCATTGTCAAAGGGCTTAAAATTTTTTGACACCTCATATCTTGCAGCGAGGTGGTCGTATACGTAGCACATTCCACTGTGAGCGAGTACATTATGGAAGGAGAGATCACCGAAAAGAGGGCCAACTAGATAACCAAGATCCTTGAATATGATATTGAGGTCAAGCCCACAAAGACCGTGCGAGGAAGAGGATTATGTGAATATTTGGCACAATATAAAGAAGTGGCAGTTGAGGAGGAGCAATCCGAGCTAGTTCTACTAAATGAATTTGAGTCTCAAGGCTGTTGGTTGGCAGACAAAATGAGGTTTATGCAGAATGAGAAATATTTGACAGGTCTCCCTTATTAGAATAAAAGGTTTTATAGATTACAGAACAACAGGTATGTGCTTATTGAAGGGGTTATCTTCAAAAGGAATTTCAATGGTGTTCTTATTCGGTGCGTAACTCAAGTGTAGGTGCAAAAAATTATGGACATATTCCATAGCAGTCCTGCGGGTGGACATTTCTCTGCTAAGACCACCACCATTAAAATTATGTGTGCGGGATATTTATGACCTACACTGCTCAATAACTCACACTCTCTAGTCAAATCTTGCAAAGAATGCCAATTCTTCATAGGAAGGAGGAAGAACTCAACAATTCCTTTGAATCCGATAGTGGTTGAAGAACCCTTTGCACAATGGGGTATTGATTTCATTGGAATGATTAACCCCATCTCTAGTGCTGGGCATAAATCAATCCTTACGACCACAAATTATTTCACTAGATGGGCCGAGGCCAT